>CM031376.1:29785072-30228532 GCA_018208015.1 Medicago ruthenica
TACCCTGTGAGATGTGTGAGTATCTGTTAACCCATCTGAGCTTAATGGAATCAGAATTGTTAACTGTGGACTGTCAATTTAATAAGCTCATCTGCTTATTTAAATTGCCGGAGTTTGTAAAAAAATTCAGTCACAGTTAACTCTTCATTAAATTCTGATTGTTGTTTTCTTTTGAACCCTTATCCGTCGTTTTTATTGACCTTTGCCATAATAACAAAGGAACATTCGATTAGGGTATCATTGGAATAAGTTGGGGAGAAAGGAAGGTTTTATTTAAGTCAATGTATGGGTGAATGTGTTATTTGATCTTGACAATCTTGAAAAGAAAAGAAAAAAAAAGAAAGAAAAGCAAACCAAGAAAAAGAAAAGAGAAAAAATGAAAAGGTTTGCAAGATTTCAAGAAAAAGAAAAAGTTGTCAAGAATCAATCAAGAATAGAAAAGAATGAAATTCACCAAGTGTTGTATTGGAGAAAGAAGGAAGTTGTAATTAGATTGAATGTTTCCTTTTGCTTGGCCATTTGAATTCAAATATCCCACATATGACAATTCTTTTGTAACCTAGCCCAATTACAACCCTTAAAGTCCTTTTGATCAATGCCTTTTATGCTTTTTGAAATGATAATTAGATAGACACATAATTTGATTGTATGTTATTATGTTTATTGGATGAGTGTTCATAACCCTCACAAATGATTACAATTATTCATATACTTTATAAAGAAGTGTGTTAGGTTTGGTTCAAATTTAAACATGTTGCTTGTTTAGGATTGTATGATTTAATTCCTTGTGTTTAGAACTAGTTCACATTTATATAATGTATCTTGTTTAATGAGAAACTGCACTTTAACTTGCGCAATCACATTTGAATCACTCATTGGATGTTTAATTCTTCGCACTTTTGAATCCTTTGCTAAATTGCTCAATACTGTGGTTTTCAAAGCTATGAAAAATTTCCTTTTGTTCTTTGGTTTGAGGACAAACCAAAATGTAAGTTGGGGAGAGTTTGATAAGTGCTTAAAAGTTGTTATATTTGGCTAACTTTTAGGGCACTTATGCTTACTTGTTGTACAAGTTACCTTAGGATTAGGGCATAAATGTGTTAGAAATGCAATAAATGTGATCCTAAGCCTTACCCCATTTGATTATGCAGGAAATACATGCTTGAACCTGATTGATGCAAAAGATTGAAGGTTTTCTTGATGCCATCGCTACAAGCGCAGGACTCATCGCTAGTAGCGAGGATAGGCAGAGATTTTCAGTGATCCATCGCTTGAAGCGCAGCATCCATCGCTAGAAGCGAGCTTAGGCAGGGAATTTCAGGAGTTCATCGCTTGTAGCGATGAACTGGACGCTTGAAGCGAGGCTAGGCAGGGAATTTCAAAGACTGGTCGCTAGTAGCGACAGACCTGGTCGCTGTAGCGACCAAAGGGGCGGTTTAATGCTGATGGTGACGTGGAGCTCTTTGATTGGCCAACTGAAGTCCTCGCTACAAGCGACAGGCTGGTCGCTTGTAGCGAGCGAACATTTTCTCAGCATATAAATAGAATTTTAAGCTCATTCCTTGATATATAGTTTTTTATCAGTTATAATATTTTCCAGAGCTTAGAAAACTTATTATCTTTGAGAGAGAATAGGCATAGAGGGAGAAAAACTTCATATAGCAATTAGATTTGGATTGAAGAAGATCTTAAGAAGCTTTGAGACATCAAGCTCTCACATATCTTCATCTTCCTTTCTTATTTTGCAAGTGTTGTCATGACAATGATCAACCAATCTCCTTTGTTGGGATTGATAGGTAATCAATCACTCATGTTGTAAACTTTTGATTATTTAATATATGATTCTAGCAATTTTTATATACCATTGAATTTCTTCTTGCTTTTCAATCTTATGTTTGATTTAAATGTTGTTGAAAAAGACTTTTGAATCTAGGTTAGGATGATTTTCTATCAAGATAAGAAATTCTAGAAATGGGATTTGGTTTTGATAATTACATTATAGTATTGGATCATAATGCTTTTGGATCGTTTAATAGATTGAGAAATCATCGATTAAACGATACAATCGATCTCAAGACGTCATTTGGGAAATCAATGATGTTGTGAGCAATACGTAATAATGTCATATATAAGAAAACGCTAGAACTCGTATTTGTAATCAATCGGATATAAACGATGTTTGATTGATGAAAGTTAATCCGAACACCTTCTATGTCCTATGACTCTACCATTTATTTATAAAGTTTTAAAAATTATGAGTAGTGTAGTAAAACAAACGATTAAACCCTAACTTAAGACGATAATCGAAGTTGAACGGAATATGATATCGCATTAATCCCTGTGGAACGATATAAAAACTAATACTTACTTTTGTTCATTCAACAGTCTGATAATCCACAAGGTGAGGTTTGTAAGCTCCCCCTGAGTCTTATCCAGGTTAATTAAATTCAGTTTAAATCAAAAAAAGGTGAAAAAATCACTCAGAATTATCTCACAGAAATATGATCAGAGGCTAAGAGATGAGAAGATGTTATCCTAAGTTAATTAATTTTCAAAAATTAACTTATTCTGACTTGGCTCAGAGCCTGAAATACTTGTAACTTACTCCCCTTTTGTCATCAACAAAAAGTTTAAACAAGAAAAACTTTGAAGAGAGAGAAAATAATGAGATAAGAGTGATAAAATTTCATGCAATCAATCAGCAGTCATGTATCAAAGATAATTATCAGAGCATACATAAACATTGCATTCAGAAGCAAAAGATATCAGACAGGGAATGATGTTCAGAAGCAAGACAAATTAACACTATTCAAAAGCAACTTTAAAACTAAAGACTAGGGTGTGCATTCTAAGGTTGAGGAGGTTTCTTCAGAAGCTCCAAAATGGCACTTATCCCAGACTTCATTTCTTCTTGACTTGACAAAATCTGAATTTGTTGTTCTGCCATAACGGCTTGATGTTCTGCCATGACATCCTGTTTGGTACTCAGGTCTTGAATCTTGCTCTGTAATGTATCTTGCCTTGCCCTTTGTGAAACTAGTTCAACTTGCATCTGATCTACCATGTGCTTCAGCATAGGCTCTCCCAGTTCTAGTTTCAAAGCTTCAAAGTCCAGAGGCTTCTGAGCAGCCTTCCCTAGAAATGAGTTCTGAAGTCCATATTTCAGAACCACTATTAGATACATAATTTAAAGGGTTAAATAAGTAAATGGTCCCCCTAAATATACCAACATTTGATTTTAGTCCCTCTAAAATATTTCTTAGGTTTTTGGTCCCTTCAAACTTTTCCATCCATGAAATTAATCCCTACTTTTTAGTCAACTCATGTCTAACCTTCATATTTTTTAATAAAATTTTCCAGAAATGTGTAGAAAATTATGACAATATTTTCAAAAAAAAAATTAGAATTTTTTAACAAAACATAAATTTAATATGAATTTTTTAGCACCAAAAGCATAAAAATTCATATTTAATTCATGTTTAGTTAAAAAATTCCAATTTTTTTTGGGAGAGATTATCATAATATTTTACCCATTTCTGAAAAATTTCATTAAAAAATATGAAGGTTAGACATGAGTTGACCAAAAAAAGGGGACTAATTTCATGAATAGAAAATTTTGGAGGGACCAAAAGCCTAAGGAATATTTTAGGGGGACTAAAATCAAATGTTGGTATATTTAGGGGGACTGTTTACTTATTTAACCCTAATTTAAATGTATAGTCCTGCACACTTAGAACAAGCATTAGCATATCCAAGTTTCTTTTTAACACTTTGTTATCATCAAAACTCAAAAGGGACTTGTTCATACATTTTGTTCCAACACTATAAAAACTCCTTTGTGTAACTTCAACCTATAAAAAAAGTTCATACACCAACAGCAACCTATAAAAAAATTACAATTACAATCCAAGCTCTTAACCAAACTAATTGTTGTATCTGTTGAAAATAATATGAAATTCCAAAACTCTCTGTTTCATCTCTTTTCAAATTTGTCTTGAATACAAAATAGACAATCAAGAAAGAAACAAACAATTAAGTTGATTGAGGAAAAAGTGATTGTATGGTGGAATTGGTGTCAGATCTGTAACAAATAGAAGAGATGAAGTTGAAGAGTTATGGAGGAAAAGGTAGAGGTCTATGGATGGAGAGCATAGAGAACATGAGCGATGAATTGAGAGAGGGGGCAAAATAAGCATTTTAGTGCTAATCATGATAGGATAATTCTATCACACCAAAAACTAAGGATGAAAATAACAAAGGGTGAGTATGATAGGATTAGAAATGAGTTTAAGTTATCATTTCCTATTGACGCACCAAACAACAAATTGAACCAGGATATGATAGTTTTATCATATCTTGTTTTCCTATCATGAGCATCAAACGAGCCCTAAGAGTTTAATTTTGATATAAAAGATTCTACACTATCAAAAATTTATAACCATACATATGTGTGATTTTAAACGTAGTTATCATTAAAATTAAATAGTTTTTACGATTTCACATTTATGATTGATTGGCAATATAAAAAGGTTGCAAAAAGTGCTTTCGTGTGCATAACTCGGTTGATAGGAACATCATATTATATATGCAAGGGTCGGGTTGAACCCCATATTGCCCACTTATTCGCAAAGGTGAATTTCTAACCAATAAATTACTTGAAAAAAAATTAGCAAAGAGTAATTAAATAGCATGAGCTAGAACAAAAATTTAAAAATATAATTTTGACCTAACCATCATCATTCATGTTGTCGTTTGTTTTTAGCTACCAGTTTTAGCTCCCTACGTTTGGGTTATGTTAGGTCCTAAAATTTGGACCAACCTATGTCTAGGTCTTTATATAGATGATTTTTGTGAGTAAGTATATAACTTGTTAGGTTATGCAAACCACTGTATCAAATAGTCAAACTCACTTTATTACCTCAACCAGTGATTTTGCAAACCAACATAAGCAATAGCAGAAAACGCACTTTTGCTGATCCAACACCTTACAAGTTTGATATAAACAATTGAGTTGAATAAATATCGTGTTTTTAACAATAAGGTTTGAAAGAAAAAAAAAATTTGCAAACTTAACAATTAAAAGAGATTATGGTTGACAGAGAAAAAGGAAATGGTGTTTAACTTTGTTTCATGTATTTATATAAGATAAAAGATTCAACTCTCAAACCATGACGAAATAAAAGGAAATGCTGATTATTTTCAAACCATATTGTGGTCTAATCGATTAGAAAGAATGCTTAATTAAATTTTTTTTATCAAAAGAATTTATATTAAAAAGAAAGTAGTCAAAATTCGAAGAGTTTTGAATACATAAATTGTTCACTGTTTAATTAATTAGTAGAGTAAAAATAGAATTTATGGTAACATTTGTGCCTTACTCGATTAAGTAGACTGTTTAAACAATTAAATTTTTTTTCCTTTCTCTTTTGCTATTAGCCTAGTGGTCAACACATATTCAAATAAACACACACATAAAAGGGGAATTTTTATGATCTAAGTTCGAACTCAAGATTCCATATAAAACATTTTCACAGTTAAACCCTAGGTTGTAACAATGAGGAAAATGTTGTTAAACGGCTACTAAAAGCTTTGTAATCATAATATAATGATGTCTAGTTAAGCATCCAAACATAGCAAATATTAGCCAAAGCTTAATTGGATGTTAATTACATACTCAACAAAATTTTAAAGTATCTTGGACTTCGACCCTCTCTTGTAAAAGAAATATATAAATTTTAGAGTATCAAAGTGTTTATTAGGTATCTTTCTTGTTCCATTTTTTTTTTGTCAGCTCCTCTATCATTCGAATTTGACGGTAAGTTTTTGTCACACTGTCTTATTCTCAAATGGTGAAAAACAAAAAATAAATTGAATAATTTTTTTCCCTTTTTCTCAATCTAATTCAACTGTCATCCCTCCTTAACATTTGGGGCACGGGCCCGTGTTGAATTGAGATAGTGACTTCCTTATTTTGATTATTTCTTCAAAGATTAAAATTGAGATTCTTTGTGTTGGACCAAACTATATCTTAATTTTTTTTTGTTATGTATCACATTGAGTATTATTCACTTATGATTTTATTTAAAAATTATGTAAAAAGCCTATATTGATCTTCAGGGGCGTTTCTGATGGGGTGTAAACAGCTCTATGGAGCTGTGCCTCCAATTTATGGAGGCCTCAAAATATATTTTTTTGTATAAGGCCTAAAATATTACAATATATATTTGGGATGTTAAATTTAGTCACTAAGTTTCGTTAGTCAAGCGGCTGGGTCGTGTGCTTGCAAGTTGAGGGTCACTAGTTCAACTCTAAACACTCAATGAGAGAACGAAAGAGCATTGGTATAAAACACACATTATCACTAGGCTTTAGACATTTATGTGTCTTATGGTCAAAATATCAATATATATAGTATTTAATAACTCAATATAATTTTAATTACATATTTCAGTCGGCCCTCCAATTTGATAACTTGGTTTTAGTAGTGGAAAGGTTGATAAAAATATTCGTTCGAAATTATGTTTTCATATTATTGATTAGAATATAGATTTATTTTTGTTTTAGTTACAATGACAATTATTTTTAATATTTACAGAATGTTATTTTTAATTTAAATAAAAAAATATTTATTAAAAAAAAAAGTCGTAAGTTTATTTTATCAAGGTCCTATTGTTATTATGGGAGCAGGGTGTGGTAGAGCCACGTTGATCTTGCCAACAAAACAATTTCTTGTTTTTTAATTGCACGCAACATGAAACCTGAAAATGGAGCGTGGGTTTCGCGTGTGCGTGTGTATTGGACCCACTTCAATGAAATGACCATATTACCCTCCAAACTTCAAGTCAGATTCTTGTACACGACCAAACACACAAACTGAGAACAAGATAGACTGCGGTTTTTCCGCCGAAAATAATTTGTGTGTGTAATGAGTATTTACACCAACTAGATCCTAACTTGTTTTTACAGTGTATAGACTCAGTTTAAACAAAGCAACTTGTTTTTGGTGTGTCACTCTACCGAATCATCAAAGTTGAAGAGCGAATTTTCAATCAAGTGATTTTATGATGGCCGTCAAATAAAATAAGCTTATAACATTTTTCATCAATACAAAGCCGAACCAACAAATTTATAAGTCTAAAGCACGAATGATCTTCACATTTATCAACTCAACCAAGTAAACATTCATTATTGAATTATCATATTATATACTTATAATTAAATTAAACCTTTTGAGGTCTATTTTTAACCTAAAATTTTAAGACTTAAAGCTCTAACTTGGCCCTTATGCCGACCTGGCATGAACATAAAATTCTTTGGACCCAGTTACAAAATCACTTGCATCCCAAAAATATCGTGTTTATGCAAAATCACAAGTTGTCAACAATAAATAATCTAAATTAAGTAATTTTTGCAAGCATTAAGTCATTTTTTGGACGCAAGCATTAAGTTAAAAAAATTTGGACGCATGAACATTCATTTTTGACTCAGCTGACGTATATGTGTTTTAAAAATAGTTATGGTAAAAGTTGAATAATTTTTACAATTTGTTTTTTTGAAAGAAGGTTTTACAATTTGTTGTTTATCATTGATCGACAATGTGAGAATATTTACATTGATGATACATAAATGAACTCGTCGTTTATACCTAAAAAATAGTTAACAAAGAGTAATTATATAGTATGATCTAGAACAGATATCTAAAAAATATAATTTTGATCTAACTGTCATTCATGTTTTTTTAATAAGAATAAAACTATCTCATATCATTAACAATAAGAGTTTGGATACAATCATGCATATCAATAAACAGCTGCAGACTAGGTAAAGATGTAGCCGCCCTAATTAAACTATGAGCGATCTCATTTACTTGTCTCCTAATAAACGATCCAAGAGAGTTAGTAAAATAAGTCGAAAATGAGCTACGGCATTCTTTAATGATAGCTCCGAAACCATAATCATCTTTGTGCTTGCTATGGTAGCTATCCACTACTTTCTTAGAATCAAGTTCAAAAATTACATTATAACCGTCATTCATGTTATCATTTATTTTCGTTCACCGGACAATATTGAAAATAGGTCTTCTCACAAAGAGAATTGTTCATTCCCATATAAACTTCTCAAAATACCCCTATGTGACTTAAGTCACGTTCAATAGCATCAACGTGACTTAAGTCATGTCGAGCCAACGTGAGTTAACTCACGCTCGGTACATACCAACGTGACTTAAGTCACGTTGGTGCTGTTATACATTTGAATAGTCAGAACACAACAACATTGTGTTTTCTCCCATTTCTAAACAAAATTAAATCGAATTTCTCCCATTTTTGCGATTTCCTTCAACTTTGATCAAAGCAACATCAAATTTTACTTCCATCACAAGTAAGTGTTCTCTAACCTTTTGCATTGAGTTTTTTGGGTTTAAATGTTAAGAGTTTTTGGTGAAAATTGTGAAATTTTAGATTTGTAGCGTTGATTTGTATGTTTGATTTTAGGATTGTCAATGATCAAATATGTTAGGAATTGTAGTTTAGATGTTGTTTAGAGTAAGTTTGACTCCAATGTGGTAATTTAGGGTTTAGAAATTGTTAGATTTTATGTTGATTGAATGTTGAACTCTAGGTGTTTGATAAAATGTCTCAATGAAAATTTGTTTGATTTTTGCATTTGCTAAGGCGTGCACCAGCATCAACAGAATTAGGGAGGGGTATAAATACTCCATCCCTTCACAAAATCCTCATTTTTTTTCTTTCACTTTTCTCTTAAACTCTCCTCTCTCTAAACCCTCCGCCCGGAGGGATTTCCTGCGACCTTTGGTTTGTCTTCATTGCAGCCTTCAACACCTTTATTATGTTGGCTTTTAGGGGGTGGATTTAGTTTCACATCGGATAGATAGGACTCTTGAGAAGAGTTTATAAGAGGAGGCACTCCTTACCTTACAAGTCAGTTTTGTAAGGATGAGTTAAACCCTAAATTTCAACATGTTGAACAAGTGTAAAAAAAAATTATTTTCATATAAAAACAATAAAATTGAGTGTGTTTAGTGAAAAAAATGTTGGTGTATTTTTTTTTAAGGAAAAATGTTGGTGTATTGTTATTCTTGTTTTCCGTTGATTTTCGTCTTCATATTAACAAGAATTTTTCTAATAATTATGTCCTGTCTTCTCTGCATGTCTACGCCCTTTCTTTCTTCAGAGCTCCCTCAAGTATAATATCCTCTACTGAATCTATTTTAATTAATTTTTTTTGGGGTGGGGGTGAGGACCATATGAAAATTGCTTAGGTTGACTGGAATTCTATTTGCACGAGTAAGGAGTTTGGTGGTTTGGGGTGAGGCGGTTGAAGGAATTTAATATTGCTCTATTGTGTAAATGGTGTTGGAGGTGTCTGGTGGATAGGGAGGGTTTGTGGTTCAAGGTTTTGGTGGAGGGAGGTTGTGAAAATTCGAGAGGGGATAGATGTTGAGGGTGGGAGTGGGTTTGAGGAGAGCATTCAGAAGAAAATTGGTAATGGTTTTACTACTTTCTTTTGGACGGACTGTTGGGTGGGGGTGGTTCCTCTTCGGGAGAGGTTTATGAGGATTTTTTAATTATTTGTTTATAAGGATAAGTCGGTGGCAGAGATGTATACATTAGGTTGGGGTGAAGGCGGGGAAGCCTAGGGTGACGACGGTGCTTGTTAGCTTGGGAGGAGGGTCTGGTGGGGGAATGTAGGGATTGTGCGCTCTCTAAAAAAACGCTCGAGTGTAAGGACACTCGGAAAGACTGCGGAGTCGCCACCAAAGCTTTTATTTTTAAAGGGAAACGTTGATAAAACCCTTGACGATGAGGAAAGGATGGTCATCGCAACCATTAACGGGTTCGGGAGTCGATTATGCAAGGGGAAGGTATTAGCACCCCTTACATTTGTTGTACTCAACGGGAACCTCCTAATTAGTAAGGCTAAAAGTGTTTTTAAAGGTTTGCTTGTTATGTTTTAAATATATAACACTACAAGAAACAATGTCGTTTGCCAAGGGCGGATTCCCTGGGAAAAAAACCAAAAGCCTTGGCAAATGGACGTTTGCCAGGGATTTTGCCAGGGGCTGAATCCCTGGGAAAAACGCCCATCGCAAATGAGTTTGCCAGGGGTTTCACCCCTGGCAAAAAAACGAGGGGCCGGCCCTGGCAAAATCCCTGTCTTAACCCCTGTCTTCTAACTGACGCATCTGCATTGTTTTCTCTGACGCACTGCTGTACTGACACAAGTCAAATCATACAGTACCAGGGGTTTTGCCAGGGGTAAAACCCTGTGAAACGGTATATATTTTTTTTTTTAAAAAAAAAAGATTTTAATAAATAATTTATTGTAATAAAAATCATTTTAATTAAAAAAATTATTTAAAATAATAAAAAAATCGTTTTTTTTTTCAAAATTGTTTTTGAAATATAATTAATTGTTTTCAAAATCATTTTAATTAACAAAAATTATATAAAATAATAAAAAAAATCGTTTTATTTTTTCAAAATTGTTTTTGAAATATAATTAATTCTTTTAAAAATTATTTAAAATAATAAAAAAAATCTTTTTTTCAAAATTGTTTTTGAAATATAATTAATTGTTTTAAAAATCATTTTAATTAATAAAAATTATTTAAAATAATAAAAAAATCGTTTTTTTTCAAAATGCTTTTTTAAATATAATTAATTGTTTCAAAAATCATTTTAATTAATAAAAACGTGACACTAAAATAATAAATGTAATAGGCGTGAAATTAAAATTGTACTTAATAATATTACAAACCAAAGTATCATAAAAGAAGCAAATAAAAATTGTGCCGGGAAGCGTAGAAAGCCTCCCAAATATTACAACCAAATCGAAAACATAATAATTAAAACACTAACATCACCATCATCAATCCTCCTCCTCGGTCTCGACATCCTCCTTGTCTTCACCAAACACCTCATACGGGTCATCATTATCATCGATGATCGGCGCTCTCACATTTTAGGCATTACGCTGGGAGGTCCCTGTACCCTGCTGCTCTCCTGTAGGCCAGCCTTGAGCTTGCCTAAATTGTGACAAATGCTCCTCAAAGTAATCTTGTTGTTTTTGAAGCAGTTGCTGCACAAGCTGCTCTTGGCTTGCCATTTGAACCGCAAGCTGCTCCTGCGTCAACTTCTGTATCATTTCCCTCATTTCAGGAGTGAGCTCGGGTTGCCTCGAAGACCCTTCTCCAGCATTCAGGGTAAACTTAAGAGTTGCAGTAATGCCCTTGCGGTAGTTGCCTGCTAAGTTGCCGGCACTATATAACCTGCCCTTTGACTTGTCACCGGCAACTTTAGTCCAAGTGCGAAGTGATAACGCCTCATCAACTGAGCAACCACGGGAGAGCGCCTCTGCAAGCTGTCTATCGTACTCCTCCTAAAATAAATAATAACAAAATAGTTAAAGACAAATAAAAATTAACCTAAAATTATAAAACAATTTAAATTAATTATAATATATTTATGTAACAACTACCTGGCATATCCTGGAGCGATCGTCGACAAACTGGCCAGAACTGTATGTATGTGTTTGCTTATGGAGCTTATTTATATATGGCTCCCTTCCAAGCTTCTTGGCCTAAGAAACACAAAATTATTAATTAATTAGTAAAACATTAAATTATATAGCCACATACAAAAATTAAAAGAATTATTATTTTTACCAATCTGCGGGCATGCTCTGCATTGCTTATACAGCCTCCAATAAGAATGCAGCCTCCCTTCTCTGATGCCCGATTCTTCTTTGCCTTCTCAGACTTCTCCTTAAACTCGGTACTGGCCCAATAATCCACCAACTGCGCCATCAACGGCTCCCCAATCCAATGCGGCCTCGTTCTCTTCCTCTCATAACGAACCCGAGCATTTCTAAGCATGTCGAAGAGACGGGCAGCAGCTCTAATGTGAAAATTACGCCTGATCATGTCATAGTACCTTGGGTTCCAGGTACACTTTGTCTGCATATTTGTTAACATATTTTAGAAAACTAATAAATATAACAAATGTGCTTATAATTTAAAGTGCAAACTATGGTAAGTATTAAAGTAACCTGAAAGAGATTAAACCAAGCCTCTTTCTCATCCTCATCAACTTCACCATACGTCTTCCACGGCTTCTGATACTTTCCCTGAATGATGTCTTTAATAGCAGAAGTGGCGGGCTTGCATGGCATAAATCTTAAACAATAAAAACGCATAGTTAAACATTACACAAATTTAGAACAAAATACATATTGAACAAAATACAATAAAGACTTACGAGTTGCCGCTGGGCTCGATGACGAAGCGGTCCCTATCATCCATCTCATAATCAGGCATCTCATCATCCACCTCTCCATCACCGCTGGGCACATGTATCTGTTGTTGGGGTTGGGGAGGGGGTTGTTGTTGGGGTTGGGGAGGGGGTTGTTGTTGTGGTGGGATCATATACTCAGGAAACCCGTAAGGGTATGGTGGCGAGGATCCAAAAGGAAATCCTGAAGGAAAGGGAAAAGGAGGTGATGATCCATAGTGGAATCCTGGAGGGAAGCCAAATGGAGGTGAGGCTCCAGCAGGAGCAGCTACACTAGCCTGGGAGGACCCAGTCGATCCCTGGCTAGATGCAGCGGTTGGGGCGGGGAGTGGGGCCAATGTTGCAATTGTGGCTGGATCCACAACATGTGTATTGAACCGCCTCCTGCAGCCCTTGCTCTTGCCTTTATCTTCAGGTCTTGGAGGCATCTTCATTCCACAAAAATATACATTAAAACAATATCTACATATTAAAACAATATTTACATCTTAACCAAAAATATATATTAAAACAAGAGATATGTTCATTCAAACTCAAACATTACAAGTGTGTATAACTATTGTCTTCAAGTGTTATTGTCAGACACATAGTCATATTCATCGACGTCATCATCATCAACTTGCTTGTCATGTTGGTCCCCTTCAGAACCAACATCATCTTCATTATCATCTTCAACTTCATTAGGCGTCAACAAAATAGAAGGATCAACTTGGTCCCCTTCAACATGGGAGTCACGCCAACCTGTAATTTGCTCAACTTCAATTATCTCATGAACATGTGTCATATTATCACTTTGGTAAGCAACTTCTTCATTTGGTTCTTCAGTCTCGATGCGACCCCTCGGTTTTGTTTTGATTGCAACAGACCACCCTCGTTTGCGTGGTTGAGTTGGGGGATAAGGAACATAGTACACTTGCCTAACATTGTGTGCCATGATAAACGGGTCATACTCTTTATATTTCTTGTCGACTCGAATGTCAACAGTGTTGCATAATTAATTAATTTTTGTCCATCTAGGAGAGGGATCAAACCAGTCACAATAAAACAACACCACGTTGTTATCATTGTATGACAACTCATAAATGTGTTTTATCACACCATAGAAATCATCTTCACCAAGAATGAGTATGAAATTTATATCCATTCACAAAGTAAGTGTGATATTCACAGGCACATTGTAAAGGACCCTGAGATAAATTCCGTAAACGAATGACTTCTTCAGTTGGCTCGGCATTGTACACTTGTTGTTTAAACCAAGCTGGAAAATATTCATGTACTGAACCAACTGACGAACCTTCACCAAACTCCTCGTAAAAAGTCTTAAATTGCCTATTCCAAAATTCAATACAAAGTTGTTAGATGATTTTATACTTATTGGTAAAGGGTCTCGTAAGAAAGATTAAGTTTGATTTACTTACTCAGGGTATGGTTTAACTTCCGCGCAATTAATCAACACATGAACATGAGCAGACCGCAACTCTCTCTGATCTATCATCCAATATTCACGCACCTTACCCGAGTGTCGACCAGGAAGATTGAAAACAGATAAGGTTAACGGATCCCTTTCACCTTCAACATCAACTTCATTTCTTGTGGTTGATGGAGTAAGTAGACGATCAACGAAATAATGACTGATAAAGTGTGTGGTTTCCTTTGAAAGGTAAACATCAACAATTGACCCTTCTACTCTGGCCCGATTTTTAACTGCTCGTTTTGAGTCACCCATGAATCTTTCAAAAGGGTACATCTACCTATATTGAACAGGTCCGCCAAGTTTAGCTTCATATGCCAGATGCATAGGAAGATGTTCCATAGAGTCAAAGAAACCTGGGGGGAAAATTTGCTCTAACTGACAGATTATGATTGGAATAATCTTCTCCATTCTTTCAAGTTCATCTACTCTCAAGGTTGAAGCACACAAATTTTTAAAAAATTGACTGATCTCAATAAGTGGATTTAACACATGTTTGGGCAGTGAGCTAAATGCGGTTGGGATTAAGTTCTCCATGAAAATGTGACAGTCGTGACTTTTCATTCCATGCAACCTTCCTGTGTTGACATCAGCACACCTAGCTAAGTTGGAAGAATATTCGTCGGGCATTCTCAAATCTTTCAACCATTGACACACTAATTTGGCTTCTTGGGCAGTTAGGCTATAGATGGCCTTCGGTTTCAACAACTTCCCGTTCAGTTGAGGTTTCAACTCCAAGTCCCTTCTTTTACAATACAATTCTAAGTCTTTTCTTGCCTTCTCATTGTCTTTTGTTTTGCCTTTCACATCCATCACTGTGTTAAATATATTGTCAAAAACATTCTTCTCAATGTGCATTACATCAAGATTATGTCTGAGCAAGTTATCTTTCCAATAGGGGAGGTCCCAAAATACACTCTTTTTAGTCCAGTTGTGGTCAACTTCGTATCCGGGTATTGGGACATTTTGGCCAAAATCAGTGACTTTTGGATAATCACAAACTCTTAACCACACTTCTTCTGATGTAATCTTAGGTGGCGGCCCATCTAATACTCTCTCATCCTTCTTGAAGCCATTCCTACTTCTTCTAAACGGGTGATTATGAGGCAAAAACCTACGATGAGAGTCAAACCACGAACTCTTCCCTCCATTATTCAAAGTAAATGCCTTTGTATGTTCCATACAATGTGGACATGCAAATCTACCATGAGTACTCCAACCAGACAACATGCCATATGCGGGAAAGTCGTTAATGGTCCATATCAAAGCTGCTCTCATTCGAAAATTTTGTTTTCTTGAAATATCATATGTCCATTCTCCAACCGACAACCTCTTCAAATCATCAATTAAAGGTTGTAGAAACACGTCTATGCCTGCTTTGGGGTTATCTGGTCCTGGTACAATGCAACTCAAAAACATGTAGGGTTTTGTCATGCACATCTCAGGAGGGAGATTGTACGGGGTTACAACGACTGGCCAACAAGAATATGGTTGCTGAAGCTTGTATATATGGAGTGAAACCGTCAGAGCATAATCCAAGTCTTACATTCCGTGGATCTGCTGCAAAATCAGGATGTACTCGATCAAAGTGTTTCCACGCTTCACCATCAGAAGGGTGTCGCATCACTCCGAGAATTCCATTCGAATGATGCCATGTCATTTGACTAGCAGTTTTCATCGAGGCAAACATTCTTTGCAATCTTGGTATTATTGGCAAGTAAAACATGGACTTAACCGCTACTCGTTTCTGCTTGCGAACACTGTACCTCAGACTTTGACAAAATTTACATTCCTCCAATGCTCCATCATTTATCCCAAACTCATTGTCATAAAACAGCATGCATCCATTTCTGCAACAATCAATCTTTTTAACTGCTAATCCCAACTTCATCACCAACCTCTGGGCATCATAATAACTAGCTGGCAGATTATCTTTAAACGGAGTCGCGGCCTTCAACATCTTCGTAACATCATCCACACCAGCATCAGGACTACCATAATTCGACTTATGAGCTAAAAGCCACACACACATAGATAGCTTAGAGTGCGAAGACCCTTCATACAATGGTGTATTACTTTCACTCAACAATTGGTAAAATCTCTGCGCCTTCTCATTCGGGAGTTGTTCCTCTTGATCATCTTCAACATCATAACCGTAAGACAATTCAACCCCTAAAGCATCTGCAACCATATCATCCATCATGTTGAATTGTTCTCTGTTGCCTTCTTCTTCATTATATTCCACATTTGTTCCACCATGGCTAGTAGAAGCTTGTGCATTGACCTCTACCCCAAAATTTTGAAACTTTTCGCCGTTATAAATCCAAATCCAATAATCAGGCATAAAACCAACTCTCTTTAAGTGTTGCTTCACATGTCCAGGGTCGGTAATTATATATCTGCACTTACATTTCAGACACGGACATCTAATTCCTCCCTCCGTTGTACAAATTTCTTGTGCCCATGCCCATGAAATAAATCCTTCAACTCCTTGCACAAAATGCGGTTTTAGTCCTGTTCTTCCCGGAAACGTTCTATCATACATCCAACTACGAAAATATTGATAATACTCCATCTTCTACACCTTCACCAACTTCATTGACATATTTCACGTCAATAAAAGGATTACTCCATCGAAAATATATAATTTTACACTCAAATAACAATTTTACGCACAAATAAATTTTCACACGCAAATAAATAATTTTACGCGCAAACAACAAATAACAATTTTACACGCAAATAAATAACATATAATTTTACGAGCAAAAAAACAAATAACATTTTTACACGCAAAAATATAATTTTACGCGCAAATAAAAATTTTACGCACAAACATATAATTTTCCACGCAACAAATAACGATTTTAATTTAAAAATAGTTTTTAATTTATAAATTGATTTAAATTAAAAATAGTTTTCAATTTATTAAAAATACAACTTTTTTTTTAATTAGATTTAATGTAACATACATTTTCCACATAAAAACAATTTTCAATTTAATTTAACAAACAATTTTCCCTAAAAAACAGATTTAAAAAACAACTTTAAAAAACATACTGTTTAAAAAATATATTGTTTAACTTTTAAAAAATATAAAATTTTTTACTACACAAATTTAAAAAACAATTTTCCCTAAATTAAAAAAAAAGTTTTAGTAAATAAACAGTTTTCCATAATAGTTAAAAATATGCTATATTTTTTTTGGCATTATAGTATAACTATAAATATGTACATAATCAACAAATCTACCTAAAAAACATATATTCAACATGCATATATTCTATTTTGTAAAAAAAAATGCATATATATTACATAAATAATTTGAATATTCAACAACATGCATATAATCCATAAATAATTTTAAATATCATGTAAATAACATCCAACATCATCATCAACATATATCATTCTATATCACATTTATTTATTTAAATTTCGAATAAAAAAATATAATTTTTTTTTCAAACATTAAACAGTTTAAAAATAACAGTTTTATTATAAAAAAATGTAAAAAAAAAAACAGTTTAACAGTTTATTATACAAATTTAAAAATAACAGTTTAAAAATGTTTTTCATCCTTAAATTTTTTCTAATTAATTATTTTCCTAAACAGTATTATTAACAAAAAAAATCGAAATAAATTTCCACAATAAAACAGATCATGCAAAATTTATAACATCATATATATCCAAAAAACCAAACATCATATATTTCAAACTACTAATAAATTCGAAAATAGCAATAGTATTTAGAAGTAGAAAAATGACTAACTTGTTGAAGCTTATGAGAAGAAGAAATCCAGAGAGCAAGGAACCACAGGAGGAGGCAATTAAACTTGTTAACACTGATGCATGAAAAATATATATGTTAATATATAGTAAAAAATGAAAACACAAAAATATAATAAGTGAAAGAGTTTTACCTATTATAGAAGTTTACAAATGTTGAAGAAATGGAGACTGTATAGAGGAAAGGAAGAAGTAGTAACAATGCAGAATTTTTTCAGAATTTTTGTAAGTCCAAACACTGTAATGGAGCCGGATTGAGTTATATAGGGGAAAGGCATGACAGGGACAAAAACGATGACCAACCCATCGCAAATGCCAGTCAAATCCGGTGGCAGGAGAGGGCCAGAACGGTTTGAAAAGCACACGGCCTCCTTGCAATTTTCGAGGAGTTAAACCCCTGGTACGGCAGCGCGCACAGCTTTAGTCAACTCAGCCTAGCTAGGTCGTAGGGGAGGGCCAGAACGGTCTGAAAAGCAGACCAAAAGACACGGCCTCCTTGCAATTTCCGAGGGGTTAAACCCCTGGCACGGCAGCGCGCACAGCTTTTGGCAGTTGCTTGTCAACTCAGCCTGCAACATTTCAAAAATGAGGGGCAGACCTTGTTTGTACCCCTGTTTTTATTGCATGAAAAAGCTGATTGTGTCAGCTTGTTTGAATTTTAGTTTCCCCGATCAAACTAGAGCCAGGGCCTTGGGTACATTTGCGTGGGGCTCGTCCCTGTCAAATGGTAAGTGGTCCCGTCCTTCACCTATGTCATTTTGCCAGGGGTTTCCCTTGGCTTAGGCCGTGTGAAATTTTCCAGGGGTTCATGTCCCTGTCAAAAATCCTTGGCAAATAGACATCTTTCTTGTAGTGTAAAGGGGAGAAAGAAAAGAAAAGGAAAAAGGTATATTTTATTAGTGTGCTTGACAAGAGTGGGATCTTGCTCCTACGTATCTCCTGGTGCGATGGAGAATTCAAAGCTACGTAGTTCTTTGGTAGAACATGTTTGTTTGTTGGTTGATTTTAAAGAACGATGTTTCCGATCGTATTCTAACGGTTAAACGTAGCTTGTATGTTCGCGCGTGGGAGGCTTAAGCGTTTGTTTGTATCGCATTAGAATTGATAAAAACATGTCCGTTTGTGAAAAAGGGTTTGAATTGACCACGGAGGGCCAAAAAATAGTTCAATTGACCACGGGGGGCCAAAAAAAGTTTGAATTGACTACGGGGGGGCCAAAAATAGTTTGAATTGACCACGGGGGGCCAAAAATAGTTTGGATTGACCACGGGGGGTCAAAAAAGGTATGAATTGACCACGGGGGGCCAAAAAAAATTTTAATTGACCACGGGGGGGGGGGGCAAAAATAGTTTTAGTGTGTTGGATTTGTTTTATGTTTTGTATTTTTGAAAATAGAATGACGATTGTCCGAACAACGAGACATACGTCAAGTGTTTTTGCAATCGGGGAATGGAGAGACATACGTCAAACCACTCCTTTTTCATTCAAGTTTACTGTTGAAACTATAAAATGTATATTTTTTTTGGTGAAGTTTGAAAAGAATGACGATTGTCCAAACAATGAGACATATGTCAAGTGTTTGTTCAATCGGGGAATGGAAAGACATACGTCAAACCACTCCTTTTTCATTCAAGTTTGTTATTGAAACCTATGAACAAGTTTGTTACTCAAATTTGTTGTTGAAACTTATGAATAAGTTTGTTACCCAAATTTGTTGTTGAAACTTATGAATAAGTTTGTTACCCAAATTTGTTGTTGAAACTTATGAATAAGTTTGTTGTTCAAGTTTGTTATTGAAACTTAATGAAATCCCAAATAAGAGCAAAAACACTTGTTATAATTTGAAAAAAAAAAATGAGTTTAAACCCTTTCAAAAAAAAGTTCAAAAGAAAAGACAAGTTCTGAACCTTAAAAAATGCCCAGAAGCTGCTTCTGAACCTTAAAAATGCCCAGAAGCTGCTTCAGAAGCTGAACTTCAGAAGCACTGTTCAGACTCTGATGTTCAGAAGCACTATTCAGACTCTGAAGTTCAGAAGCACTGTTCAGACTCTGGACTTCAGAAGCACTGTTCAGACGTTGACTTTTTTGGTTGACTATCAGACGCACTGTTCAGACGTTGACTTTTGGTTGACCATCAGACGCACTGTTCAGACGTTGACTTTTGTTGACCCTCAGACTCTGAACTTCAGAAGCACTGTTCAGACTCTGAACTTCAGAAGCTGGACTTCAGACTCTGAGGTTCAGAAGCTGCCTTCAGACTCTGAACTTCAGAAGCTGAACTTCAGACTCTGAGGTTCAGAAGCACTGTTCAGAAGCTGCTTCTGAAGTACTGTTCAGAAGCTGCTTCTGAAGTACTGTTCAGAAGCTGCTTCTGAAGTACTGTTCAGACTGCTTCTGAATTTTTTATTTCAGAACCTCAAGGAGGGTAAAACTTTTGAATTTAGTTAGAAAAAGAAGTAAACCACTTCTGTTTTGGTGTTTTGTAAACTTTGGGAATTCTTTGGAGTTTCAAAAGATGTTTTTAGTTCAAAATGAGTTTAAAAAACCACTAAGAATGCAGAAAACTGATGCTGAATCAACAGGAACCAGTACAAATGCAAACAGAATGCAAAAGAATAAATAAAAAGGTTTGAGACAACTTACAAATTCCTAGCCAAGGCTTTAGTTGCAAGAAAATGAAAGGGGCTTTGGAAGATTGTGATTTTTGCAAAGCTGGAAGTGATGAGGAATAAGAACAGCAACAACAAATGATGTTTTGCTGTTATTCTTCACTCTGGGTATTGTTTATGGAGGTTTGATGGCTGGATTTGATTGCTTGATTGGTTTGTGAAATTCTGGCCAGGCAATAACACAGAGTTAACAGGTTCTGAACCAAATAGGTTCTGAACAAAAACTTAGCACAATTAAAAACAGTTAAGTAGCAGAAATTAAAAGTGCAGGAAAGGTAAAGAACACAAGGTTTGTTAACCCAGTTCGGAGTAAACACCTCCTACTCTGGGGGATACCAATTCAGGAAGGAAATCCACTATTGGAATTAATCCTTAAGACTCAGACACTGACTCCCAGTTCCTATCCCAAGCAATCAATCTCCACCTAGTCAGACTTCTACCCAACTCTTGAGTATTAGTAACCACTAACTTCCTATTCAAGCAACTGCAACTCACCCACTTGAACAACCCTGAAAACTACCCTGTTTTGAATAAAACTTCAATAACAAACCTTCATTCGTACCTACAGGCTTAGAATGAATTTACAACTCAATAAAAACACTAAACCAACTCAAACAATGAGTGGTGCACAAATAAAACTTAACAGCTTAAAACTAAGACTCAATTCTCTGATTTTTCTATTATGCGTTCTGTACTTGAATAGCAGCAGCAGTCTCCTTATATAGCCTTCAGCAAGTAACATTAATCTGAATTAAATCTTCTAAAACAGATATGTTTCTGAATTATGCAAGGCTTGAAAAGGAAACATATAAATCTTCAATGTATCTGCAAAAGATTCCTTCAGGAAATACGATCTTCATAAAACTGAACCAAATCTTCATTAAATCTTTACTAAATCAACCAGCATTCTAGAAGCAATATGCGAAGATAATTCCGTGATAAATCTCGCCAAGATTCATGCAGAAATAACTTGTAAAATGCAGCTTCTGAAGAAGTCAACAAAAGTCAACTCTGCTACAGTGCGTCTGATGCTTCAGAAGCACATTTCAGCTTCTGAAGTAACTTTCAGCTTCTGAAGGTGATTTCAGCTTCTGAATGCCGTCAAAATGAAAAACTTGCAACTGAAGATTTGTTCTAGACATTGAGATGCTTCTAGACATTGGATTTGCCAAAATATGCAGCCAACACCAAAATACTCAACAATCTCCCCCTTTGGCAAATTTTTGGCTAAAGCCAATGTTCACACATTACAAGCTCTTCAATCTCCCATAAGACTATCTCAGCAATGAAGAACTCCACAAAGATCACTCATAACATAGAGATAAGAGTTTGTAGCAGCAGATACAACTATGTTAAACAACCAGTTCCAGCTTCTGAACACCTGAAACTCGCAAAACAGCTTCTGAACATACTCAGCACCACTTCAGGATATCTACAACCACATTAACACACTCCCCCTGAAGCTTCACAACTAAATAAACACATGTACAACCACTCCAGCATCTGAACTCTCCCCCTGCAACTCATAAAACTCCCCCTTACTTCTGAACTGCAGTGAAAAATGATAAACCAGCTTCTGCAACATCTGAAACATATCACACTCAGGAATTTAATGACCTTGTACTCCCCCTGAGACACATATTCCCCCTCAATATCATAAGCACATCTCATGTTGCATTGGTCATGAAATCTGAACAAAACAGACAACTTCTGAAACATCTGAGGTCTGAACAAACATGTCTGAATACATTTTGAACACCAACACAGGTTTTTCTCCCCCTTTTTAGCCACAAAATTATGACAAAACAGATGCATCACGTAGGGATTGAAAACAGCAGAAATATCTTCAAAATCTGTTCCAGATTTATCTTTAGTCTTAGGATCAGACACATCATCACACTTAGCATTAACAAAGCTGGCAGGTACTCTATCTTCCTCACATCCAGTTTGCATTAATTGCTATAATTCTTCATGTAAACAAACACCTAACTTGCTTCTCAGATTTTCAAACTGTTTAGCATCCAAAGCCTTTGTGAAAATGTCAGCAACTTGTTCTTCAGTAACCACATGTTCCAGCTGAATGATTTTATCTTCCACAAGATTTCTGATAAAGTGGTGTCTGATATCTATATGTTTAGTTCTGCTGTGCTGTATGGGGTTTTTAGAGATATTAATTGCACTTAAATTGTCACAAAATAGGGTCATAGTTCCTTGTGCAATGTTGTATTCTTCAAGCATTTACTTCATCCAAACCAGTTGTGAACAACTACTCCCAGCAGCAATATATTTAGCCTCAGCAGTTGATAATGAGACACAGTTTTGTTTCTTGCTGAACCAAGAAATTAAATTATTTCCTAGAAAGAAACAACCTCCTGATGTGCTCTTCCTGTCATCAGCACTTCCAGCCCAGTCAGCATCACAATATCCCATTAATTCAGAACTTGAACTATGAGAATACATGATTCCATAATCACTTGTGCTATTCACATATTTCAGAATTCTCTTCACTTGAGTTAGATGACTCATTATAGGATCAGCTTGATATCTTGCACAAACTCCAACAGCAAATGTGATATCAGGTCTGCTTGCAGTCAAGTACAATAGACTCCCAATTATACTTATGTATTGGCTTTGATCAACTGATTCAGATGAGTAGCAGCTGGTGTCCTCTTATGAGCAGCAGATTCCATACCAAACTTTTTCACAATATTTTTAGCATATTTACTCTGAGAAATAAAGATGGTATCTTCCATTCGCTTGACTTGCAATCCAAGAAAGTATGTCAGCTCACCAACCAAACTCATTTCAAATTCTGACTGCATTTGCTGAACAACTAACTTAACCATTTTATCAGACATTCCACCAAAAACAATATCATCTACATATATCTGAGCAATCATCAGACTTCCATCTTGATCTTTCACAAATAAGGTCTTATCAGAACCACCTTTTATGTATCCTTGAGCCACAAGAAACTGAGTCAATCTTTCATACCATGCTCTTGGTGCTTGCTTGAGTCCATATAAGGCTTTCTTCAACTTGTACACATGATCTGGAAACTGATGATCCACAAAACCCTTAGGTTGTTCTACATAAACTTCTTCTTGCAGATATCCATTCAGAAATGCACTCTTCACATCCATCTGAAATAGCTTAAACTTGAGAATGCAGGACACACCCAACAGTAATCTTATGGACTCTAGTCTGGCCACAGGAGCAAAGGTCTCATCAAAATACAATCCCTCAACTTGAGTATAACCCTGAGCAACCAACCTTGCCTTGTTTCTGACCACAGTACCATTTTCATCTGTTTTATTTTTGAATATCCACTTAGTGCCAATCACATTCAACCCTTCAGGTCTTGGAACCAGATCCCACACTTCACTCCTTTTGAATTGATTCAACTTGTAACGACCCTATTTTCGTATGTTATATTTTTATATATTTTATTTTATGGATTTGCATTTAAAAATATTTTCTCGTAATCGAGAAATAATTATTTGGCGCGAGGATAAGTTCGTAATCGAGTTTTTGAGGTTTTGGGCGAAATTGGGCCTAGGGCGTGAATAGTATTGGGCTTTGGAGTTTATGAGTAGTAATGATCCTATGTATATGATAGTAGTAAGCTTAGATGAAAATAGAAGGCTAGGATTGGTCCTTGAGAGTTAGTAAGGAATGGATGGCCATGATTGATTTGATTGGGTTATAAGAGATTATCACAAAGACTTTGACAATCACTATTCATTGTCTTTGTGGAGAAGTTGGAGCCGTGAAAGAGAAGGAGAAAAGCAAGAGAAAACTAGGGCAAGTGGAGAAGCTTGAGTTTGCTAGAGAAACATCGATTCCGGGTAAGAGAGGTAGTATTGCTTATTCACAAGTGATTTTGAGAAGGGGAGAATGTCTATTTCTCCATCCCAAACTGCTCCTTTCACTTTGTCCATGTTTTGATGGAAAGTTTTTATGATTAAAGTTGTTAATGATCATGTTATGCTTATTTGATGCTAAGTGATGTTGCTAGTATGTTTAATTGAAGTTATATGATGTTTATCTATGTTTTGAAAATTTGAAAATGTTGTTGTTGTTCAAGAAAAGCTTGAGTAAAACCCTAACATGGTGGTTTTTGTTAAGGGCATCATGTCGTGTGAGTATGTGTTATATAATGCTTGGAATGGCTGTTAGGAACTAATAGAGTGTGACTAAGGTTTTGAAAGTGGATTTGTACTTAATAATATTAAAGACTAAGGTGTGAGAAGTGATGAATATGTTTGAAATGGATAAGTTATCAAAGTGTGTGGGTTTTCCTTTGAAACCCTTATGTATTTGAGATTTTGGTATGATTGCTTGGTTTATTTGAGATTGTTGAACATGGTTGAGTATATACATGTTGTGTTTTATGATCTGGCCATGAGAGCCTAGTGTTTGAGTTTGTTGTTGTTGTGATAATTATCAGAGTGCTGATAAGTGTTTGTGTTTGTTGTTGTTGTGATAATTATCAGGGTGCTGATAAGTGTTTGTGTTTGTTGTTGTTGTGATAATTATCAGAGTGCTGATAATTAGTTGTGTTAGTAAGTATAGTAATAAGTGTACACTAATATTAGTGAATATGTAGTGTAAGTATCATATATTCGCTAAGTGAATCATCATGCATTTCATGATTGTATGATACCCGTGTGCGGGTTATTCGATGATATCCGTGTGCGGATATGAAATCCAAGAGTGCTTGGTTATCAAGAGTGCTTGGTAAGGATATAAGTTTATCCGAAATGATTTGGTACCACATGCATTAGAGAATGCATTTGAGGCATGCATCCTTTGTGACATTAGTGTTCATTTGGAAATTATGTGTGCATAATGGTTGTTAAGTGATAATTGTTATTGATGAGTTTTGTGGGAAATTATGTGTGCATAATGGTTGTTAAGTGATAATTGTTGTTGATGAGTTTTGTGCTTTGTCAATTACGTGTTGTGTTTTGGTTATGTATAATAATGTGTTATTTATACATGTTTATTGGTTGTGATACTAACCCTCTCTGTTTTGTGTTATGTGCTGGATCTTTGGGGATCCAGATTATCAGGTTGACGAGACTATCGTCGAGGAGTAGCATTTTGCTGTTTAGGAGCCTGCGTAGTGGTGAGGGCATAGCTTAGCTATCCTTACTTTTTTTGTACTAGGTGTTGTATCCTAGTTAGAGTTTAGGGCTCTGATAGTTGTAACACCACTTTGGGTATCTGAACGTGTATGTATAAATTTGGCAATGGTCTCTGTTGTAGATTTGGATGTTAGTTTCCTAATGCCGTTGGTTTGACGTCAAAACGATTTATAGAACTTGAGTTATGGTCAAATTTCTGCACGTAGGTCACAGTGTATTTTTATGGATTTTCTGCACAATTTTTCCGAATTTGAAACGAAAACTGGTATTGATCGGTACAGAATTGGCCTTGGGTGTAAACATGAAAGTTTTAGATAATTTTGTTAGCTTTCCAGTGGCTTTGGTTTGACGTGAAAATGACTTTTAGTTTTTGAGTTATGATGAAAATACTCCAAGGAGGTCTTAGTGAAAATGTACTGTGACAGCATTTTCTGTTTTCATGTTTTTGCGTCTTTTTCACACGTCTCTGTTTTAAATTGGTCTTTGATATAATCATGTGAAATGTTGTAATGTGTTTTGAAAACGGAAAAGAAAACGACGCATTCGATTTCGTGAACATTGATATAGAAGGGGTATGAGCTAGAAGGGGTATGAGCTAGAAGGGGTATCCTAGTTAGAAGGGGTATCCTGTTTGTTATTTTTTCCGCTGCTGTATGTGAATCAAATATATTTTGATCTGTTGATGTTTATGAAAATGCGTTTTCATTATGTTGTAACTTCCTATGTCCTTAACGTTTTTTTTTATTAAGGTTAATAATCGGCGATTAAGGGTTAGGGTGTTACACAACTCATCTTGCATGGCTTCAATCCAAAATTCATCAGTTAGGGCTTCTTTCACATTTTTGGGTTCAACCTTTGACACAAAGCATGAATCAGTGGCAGCTGAGTCTGATCTCCTGGTTCTGACCCCTTGATCTAAACTCCCAATGATAAGCTCCTTAGGATGATCCTTCTGAACTCTAATAGATGGCCCTTTAGCAGCAGAATCATGATCTGGATGCACTTCTGCTTCTTCAGACTCTGGATGATTTTCTGCTTCGGAAGTTTGTTCTTCTGAGGCTTCAGACTCTGGAATAACTTCAGACTTATCCTTTTCATTCTCAGCAGACAGATCATTAATAACAACATTTATGCTCTCCATCACAACTTTAGTTCTTGAGTTAAACACCCTATAGGCTCTGCTGTTTACTGAATATCCCAAAAATATGCCCTCATCAGACTTAGGATCCTGTTTTCTTCTATTTTCCCTGTCAGCCAAGATGTAGCATCTGCTCCCAAAAACATGAAAGTATTTCACAGTTGGCTTTCTCCCTTTCCATAATTCATATAAAGTACAACTTGTCCCCTTCTTCAAAGTAACTCTGTTATGGATATAGCAGGCAGTATTCATGGCTTCAGCCCAAAACATATAAGGCAGTTTCTTAGCATGCAACATGACCCTTGCACATTCTGCTAATGTTCTATTCTTCCTCTCAACTACACCATTTTGCTGAGGTGTGATAGGTGCAAAGAACTCATGTTTTATACCTTCAGAAGCATAGAATTATGAGAAACTCTTCTTTTCAAATTCTTTGCCATGATCACTTCTGATTCTGACAATACCACAGTCCTTCTCTCTTTGTAATTGAGTGCATAAGTCTTTAAACACTTCAAAAGTATCAGACTTCTCTCTAACAAAATTAACCCATGTGAATCTTGAGTAGTCATCTACCATTACAAAAGCATACCTTTTTCCTCCAATACTTTCTACTTGCATAGGCCCCATTAAATCCATATGTAAAAGTTCTAGTACTTTAGTAGTTACCTGATGAACTAATCTGGGATGAGACTTTCTTGTTTGTTTACCAATTTGACAATCACCACAAACAGTGTCCTCATTGATCTTCAGATTAGGTACACCTCTGATAGCTTCAGTACTTAGGATTTTTTTCATGCCTTTCAGATGCAGATGTCCCAGTTTCTGGTGCCAGAGCTTGACTTCCTCTTCTGAGCTCATGAGACAAGAAGTCAGGCTTCTTTCTTCTTCAGACACCCATAAATAACAGTTATCTTTGGATCTGCAGCCCCTCATCTGAACCTTATCCTCTTGATCAGTCACACAACACTCTTGCTTGTTGAAATTAACCTTTAAGTCTTGATCACAAAGTTGGCTAATGCTGATCAGATTAGAAGTTAAACCTTTCACCAACAGCACATCATTCAGTCTAGGTAAGCCTTCACTGATTAAATCACCAATACCCAGTATCTCACCTTTTGCTCCATCACCAAATGTCACATAGCTTCTGGAATAAGGTTTGATGTTGCTCAGCAGCTTCTTCACACAAGTCATGTGCCTTGAACAACCACTATCAAAGTACCAATCCTCTCTAGAAGTGGCTCTCAATGAGGTATGAGCAATCAGGCCTACATTCTGAACCTTAGGTTTCCACACCTTCTGAACATTGTGTCTGGTGCAGCTGGCTGCACTCTTCTATATTTAAAGTGTTCAGGGTAACCATACAGTTTAAAGCAAAAAGGTTTAATATGCCCCTTCTTTCCACAATGATGACAGATCTAGGTATGGTTTCTCCTCCTTCTGTTGAACTTCTGGGGTTGCTTCTGAGCATGCTTATGAGCTTGCATCTGGGCTTGCTTCTGACCTTGCATCTGAGGTCTCATCTGAGATGTCCCAATCATAGGATTATTAGTTTTAGTGGCAGGAACAAACTTTTTAACAAGAATCTTCTGTTTGGGGTTCTGAGTCTGATCAACAAAACCTAAACCAGCTTTTCCTTGTTTCTCAGCATCTAGAATTTCCTCCAACACATCAGTAGTAGTATTCATTTGTGACCTGCTTTTTCATGTTCTCAAGTTGGGAATTTAGCTAGTTCACTTCTTCTTTTAATTCTGAATTCTGCACTAGAAGTTCTCCTTTTTCAGCCTCCAGTTGAAAAATAGTCTCCTTCTGATCCAGAACTTGTTTGCAAACCTCAGCACTTCTGGTATATAGCTTCTTGTAGTTGTCAGCTAGTTCATCATATGAGGTTTTAGCAGCTTCAGACACAGATGAAGCTTCAGACTCTGAGTCAGACTCTGAAAAAGTCTCAGACTCTAAAACAGCTTCCTTCTTCAAGATAGCTCCTGACCTTACTACCAGACCAGTATCACACATACCAGATTCACTTACAGCATCTTCTTCAGAATCATCATCAGACCATGCAACAACTAGGCTCTTCTTCTTCTGCTTCTTAAGAAAAGTACGACATTCAGTTTTGATATGTCCATAACCCTCACACTCATAGCACTGCACACCTTTAGCTTGATTACTTTTCTCCTCAGACTTGGTCTTTTTCACATCAGTTTGTTGCTTCTTGTTGTTGAATCTGAAGTTCTGACCTTTGGCTTTGGCTTTTCTGTCAACATTCTTCAGAATCTTGTTGAATTGTTTTCCCAGCAACACTAGAGCTTCTGATAAGTCATTCTCATCAGACTCTTGTTGATCATCAGCTTCAGAATTCACAGTAAAAGCTACACTTTTTCCTTTCTTCTCAGGCTGTTTTTAAAAAGCAGTCTCAAAGTTCAACAAGGAACCAATGAGCTCTTCAACCTTCATAGCAGAAATATCATGAGCCTCATCTATGGCTGTAACCTTCATATCAAATCTTCTGGGCAGGGACCTGAGGATTTTTCTTACTATCTTTTCATCAGACATCTTTTCCCCAAGTGAATCAAAGGAATTTGCCATGTCCAGCACATTCATGTAGAAATCCTAAATAGTTTCATCTTCCATCATCTTCAGGTTCTCAAATTTGGTGGTCAGCAACTGGAGCCTGGACATCTTCACCTTAGAAGTTCCTTCATGGGTTGTTTTCAATATTTCCCAAGCATCTTTTGCAACAGTACATTGTTTGATCAATCTGAACATATTCTTATCAACACCATTGAATAGAGCATTTAAAGCCTTTGAGTTTCCATGTGACAGATCATCTTCAGCTTTGGTCCACTCTTCTTCAGGCTTCAAAACCTCAGTTTTGTTACCATCTTTGTCCAAAACCACAGGATGATCCCAGCCTTTAAGCACAGCTTTCCAAGTTCTGCTGTCAATGGATTTCAGGAATGCACACATCCTGGATTTCCAGTACTCATAATTTGTGCCATCAAGTAGGGGTGGTCTGTTGACATAGCCTCCTTCTCTATCCATGCTTGCCAGAAATTAACTCCTCTGGATCTCACCCAAAACACAGATACTTCGACGTTTCAGATACTTCGACGTGTCGGTCCAGCAGCTTATCAGTTAGCGCTGCCACCGGCCATGTCAGGTTTACATGATGTTTTCCACGTCTCTCAGCTGAGGAAGTTCATTCCCGATCCTTTCCAACCAGTGGAATTAGATAGTATTGACTTGAGATCAGATTTGACTTTTCAACCTGAGCCAGACCAGATAATTGATCGTGATGTTAAGTCTTTGTGGAACAAAGAAATTCCTATTGTTAAAGTTGTTTGGAAAGGTTCTCCCGACGGCGAAGCGACGTGGGAGCTAGAGTCAGAAATGCAAGAGCACTATCCACATCTATTTTCAGGTAAATTCTAAATTTCGAGGACGAAATTTCTTTAAGGGGGGTAGATTGTAACATCCCGCTTTTAAGTATCAGTTATCAGTATTAGACGTGATTAAGAAGCATGACAATTTGATAGAATGAAGCAATGGCAATTTTGTAAATAATGCTAAGGGGGAGATTAATTTGAAAATGGAACAAGATATTTATTCATATTCATCCCCATTCCTTCACTATCACTCCCAAAATCAGATTTTTGCTTTCTCCCCACCTCATCTCACACGCCCATCTCACCTTACCATCATCCCTCCAAACTTCACTCAAATCTAGCAAGAAACCTTGCAAAGCAAGCTTGAGTTTGAAGCTAGAACAAGAGAAAGGAAAGGAGAACAAGGAAGAACCAAGGGAAGGATTAGTTTGGAGCAAGTTAGGGCTTTGGTTTTCAAGACTTAATCAGCACCAATAGTGGATTAAGGTGAGCTCCACAGGGTTTTAGAACCCGTTTAAGTAAGTTTGTAAGTTTACAGCTTAATGACCTAGTTTAGTGTTTTAATACCTAATTGCCTTTCCATGTTAATTCTTGATTATACATGATGTAAACTGGCTATATGCTTTAGAAATTGAGCCTTAAGGATGTTATGATGTCTGGGTATGTTGGGTAAGCTGAAATGGTGAAAAATCACGTTTAAAACTTGCCAAATGCTGTCTAACTGCAGGTAAAATCGTGTCACGATTTTCCAATCGTGTCACGATTTCACAGGCAGGAACAAACACATTTTCTGGGTAGAAAATCGTGTCACGATTTCCAAATCGTGACACGATGGGAGCATTGGCAGAACATGTTGTTTTTTCATCACTTCTCGCACCATTCCGGCTTTCCAATGCTACCTCGGACTCAATAACGATTTATAGTGACTAAGTGTCGCTAATGTGCATAGAAAGACCCAACCTTTAGGGAATGTATGGATGACTTATAGATGAGGAAAGTTACTAAGATAGGAGAGGATTACACTAATCCATAAGAAGTCATAGTGATGCCAAGAACTAGCTTAGGGTTTATCCCTTATGGAACAATGATATGAACTTGATTCAGTTTATACGACATCAAGAATGATACAATGATTTAGCTTAGAACCTTTATAGGTTAAGCATTCAAGAATGATAATTAATTATAGATGGGCTTGGTGTGTCTCTCGTATTCTCGCTAGTTAGTATACGAGGGGTTCCTGTGAAGTTACAGCCTTTAATGGCAGCCGGAACGGAGAAGTTACCGCTCGTGAGGGCAGCTGCACATCCAAGTCTGTAAAGTTATGTGTCTCTTGTCTGCTCGTCAGTTAGTATACAGGGGGTCCCCGTGAAGATACCGCCTTAAATGGCAGCTGGGACGGTGAAGTTACCGCTCGCGAGAGCAGCCACACAAAAGATAAGAGGAGTCCGGTGTTAGCCTGATATGATAGGAATTTTCACCGGTAAGAAGGGAGATGTACTTCGGGGTTACTCCACCCGGATGCACTCCATAAAATGAACCAAGATAATGTTATGTTTGTTCAACCCTAACTGCTAACTTGAGATACGAAAAACGAATATGTTTATTTTATATGTAATACGAGATATGATGATTAGTTCCTAGTGAACGAGATGTGATCGTATGATGTCCCCAAGATCACTCCGTATAAGACTAAGATAAGAATAGAATATGAAATGCATGAGATAAAGACAATGAAGTGATCCTAGGTCTTCCCCTTGATCGCGATAAATGTAAAGAATGATGGCGATCGTAGGTATCCCCAAGATTGCCAAAAGTAGGCACGGCGACCCTAGGTTACCCCCGTGGTTGCCAACAGTTGGTAGGGTAGGAGCTCACTGAGACGTTATGTCTCATCCCTTTCCTTCTGGTGCAGGTTCTTCGCAGGTAGCGCGTCGTAAAGGTAAAGAGAAGGCTATGGATTGATCGTGCTGCTTACGTTTTATTATGTGGATATATGTATAAGGATGATGTATCATGATGTACATTATGAAGAATGTTTGTATCGGATAATGAGTTGTATGATAAACTTATGCATTATATAATTATTACCAATCTTTCTGTATTGTATTTAATGTATCCGGTACGAAATTTTAATACTCGTAAGAGATCCTAGGCAATCTCTATATGGGTGTTACAATTTGGTATCAGAGCAGGTCGATTCAGACCGTGCCTTGGGTCATTAAAGTACAATCCAATTTTGTGGACCTCTTGGATCCAGGACATTATTCTAGATGTTATGTTCAGTTAAAACTGATCACTTTGACTTGTATATGACAGCTAGGATAAGATGTCTGGGAGAAGAAGAGGTAGACCTCGTGCCAATCAAGCTAGCGATGAAAGTGGAGGACCCAGTATGAATTCATGGGAACAGATGATGCAACAACAGCAGGCCTGGCAGCAGCAATACCAAGAGCAACAAGCTCAGAATGCGTTACAGTATCAGCAAATGATGCTGATGATGCAACAGCAATCTCAGCAACAGGCCCAATCTCAGCAGCAATGGATGGAAATGATGCAGCAAGGGCAGGGTTTCCATCCACAACCACCACCTCCAGCAATTGGTAATCCCGTGTTCCGGGAATATAATAGGCATCACCCTCCGGAGTTCAATGGAGAAGGTGAACCTCAAGAAGCTAGGAAGTGGATTAAGCAGATGGAGAAGATCTTTAGAATGGCTGAATGCTCAGAAGAGGATAAAGTGGTCTATGCCACAAACCAACTCAGAGGCGCAGCGGAAGACTGGTGGGAATCTGCGCAGCGCAGGATGGAAGCCAATGGTGTAGAAGTGAATTGGGTAAACTTTAAAGAAGTGATGTTGGAAAAGTATTTACCTTTGTCTTACAAGGTAAAGAAGGAGCAAGAATTCTTAGAGTTGAAGCAGGGTGGTATGTCAGTATCAGAATTTACTAAGAAGTTTGAGGAGCTGTCCTATTATTCCACACACAATGAGTATGCTGAGAATGAAGTGTGGAAGATGAACCAGTACAAAAGAGGTTTAAGAGGTGAGATCGACACCGCAGTGAGTCTCCAAAGAACTGCGAGTTATGATGAACTGGTACATGATAGCTTAGTGGTCGAAGCAGGACTTGCTAAGACCTCAAAGGAAAGATCAGTGGCTTTTGAAAGAAGGAAGAGCAGGATGCAGGATAAGTATCATGACAAGTTGAAACCGAAGGGATCTCCGCAAAGAGGAAAGCAATCTAGTCCGACCTCAGTATATTCTGCTTGCAGGAAGTGTGGGAAGTCCCACAAAGGTGAATGTATGATGGGTATGGGTGTCTGCTACGGGTGTAAGCAACCTGGGCACTTCATACATGAATGTCCAAATAGACGTGGTAAAGGACCAGCCGAAGGAACTACCACTAGCAAAGGAAGGGTGTATTCCCTTGATGGTGCAAAGGCCTTGGCAAATGAAGATCTGATTGCCGGTATGTGTTATCTTGGCTCATACCCAGTAAAAGTTCTTTTTGATTGTGGCGCTTCATGCTCTTTTATTTCATATAAATGTGTGGAGACACTTCAATTATCTTTGTCTCCGTTTAATCCTCCAATGTTAGTATCTACCGCTACTGAAGGCGGAATTGAGGCAAGTTATGTTTGTGAAAACTGTCCAATCACTGTGTCTAGTAAGACTTATTATGTTGATCTAGTATGTCTCCCGATGGAGCAACTTGATGTGATTTTAGGCATGGATTGGCTCTCTGCTAACCATGTGTATATTGGATGTTCTGAAAAGAGTATTTATATGCCGACCAGTGATACGACGGAAGGTGTGGCTTTATCTGAATTGATTAACCGCACACATCAGTTAATTCAATTTATTTGTGCACAAGATAAAGGATTTTATGTCATGCTCACTGTGGCTTCAGAATCAGAGTTAAGTCCCAGTGATATTCCTATTGTAAATGAGTATTTAGATGTTTTCCCTTCAGAAGTAAATAGTTTGCCTCCAGAGCGTGAGGTGGAGTTCTCAATTGATTTAATTCCAGGAGCGGAGCCGGTATCTGTGGCACCGTATAGAATGTCACCTACGGAGCTTAAAGAACTGAAATCTCAGCTAGAAGAATTGATTCAGAAGCATTTTATCAGACCTAGTGTGTCACCTTGGGGTGCTCCAGTTCTGTTAGTCAAGAAGAAAGACGGAAGTATGAGGCTGTGTATAGATTATCGCCAACTTAATAAAGTGACTATCAAGAACAAGTATCCTCTTCCAAGGATTGATGATCTCTTAGATCAGCTCAAGGGAGCAACTGTGTTTTCCAAAATTGATCTTCGGTCAGGTTACCATCAAATACGCATTAAGTCTTCGGATGTGTCTAAGACGGCGTTTCGAACGCGTTACGGGCACTATGAATTTATGGTTATGCCTTTCGGTGTAACTAATGCTCCAGCAGTCTTTATGGATTATATGAACAGAATATTTCAGCCTTACCTTGATCAGTTTGTGGTGATTTTCATAGATGACATCTTGATTTATTCTAAGGATCCTCAGGAACATGCTCAACACTTGAGAATTGTTTTGGATGTCCTCAGAGACAAGCAGTTATATGCTAAATTTAGCAAGTGTGAGTTCTGGCTATCTGAGATTAAGTTTTTGGGTCACGTTATTTCTCAAGGAGAAGTAGCTGTTGATCCATCCAAAGTTGAAGCTGTACTCAGTTGGGAAAGACCTAAGAATGTAGCAGAGGTCAGGAGTTTTCTAGGCTTGGCAGGTTATTATCGAAGGTTTATCATGAAGTTTTCTCAGATTGCCTTACCTTTGTCACGCCTTACCAGAAAAGATGTACCCTTTATTTGGGACGAAGAATGTGAAGAGAGCTTCAAAGTTCTGAAAAGAAAGTTGACTAAAGCGCCAGTGTTGGCAATACCAGATCCTGAAAAGAGATACACCGTTTTCTGCGATGCATCCTCCAAGGGACTGGGAAGTGTACTTATGCAAGGAGAGAACGTGATAGCGTATGCCTCTAGACAGCTCAAGACTCATGAGGAGAATTACCCCACCCATGATCTTGAGTTAGCAGCTATAATTTTTGCATTGAAGATATGGAGGCATCATTTGTATGGTGCACAATTTGATTTGTTCAGCGATCATAAGAGTTTGAAGTACTTGTTCGATCAACGAGATCTTAACATGAGGCAAAGACGATGGATGGAATACTTGAAGGACTTTGATTTTGACTTGAAATACCATCCAGGAAAAGCGAATGTGGTAGCTGATGCCTTGAGTAGAAAAGCTTTAGGTAAAGCTGAAGTAATGATGCATACATGTGGGTTATATGAGAAATTCAGAGATCTTAACCTTCATGTTACAGAGTTAGAAGGTGGCATCTTGCTGAACAAGATAGATATTTCGTGCGACCTACGGTTTAGGATTGCACAAGCTCAATCTGTGGATATGGACCTTCGGAGGAAAGTTGGCCAAGCAGGGTTTTCATGGGCACCAGATGGTATGGTATTGTTTGAAGGAAGGATTTACGTTCCGAATGATGTGGAATTAAAAAGGTTGATTTTAGAAGAGGCGCACAAGAGCAGTTTTAGTATTCATCCAGGTACCACCAAGATGTATCAAGATTTGAGGAGAGATTATTGGTGTCCTAGTATGAAAAGAGATGTTGCGGAATTTGTGTCGCGATGCATTGTATGTCAGCAGGTGAAGATTGAACATCAAAGGCCTGCAGGAATGTTAGTACCATTGGAGATTCCACTATGGAAATGGGAAGATATAACCATGGATTTTGTGAGTGGATTACCTCGAACACAGCGAGGACACGACTCCATTTGGGTAATAGTGGACCGGTTAACCAAGTCAGCTCATTTCTTGCCGGTTAAGACTACTTACCGAGCCTCTCAGTATGCCGAGTTATTTATTTCGGAGATTGTGAAACTCCATGGTGTGCCAGTCAGTATTGTGTCTGATAGAGATCCCATCTTCACATCTCACTTTTGGAAAGCTTTTCAGAAGGCTTTGGGGACAAGATTAAAGATGAGCACGTCCCATCATCCTCAGACGGACGGACAATCCGAAAGAACTATTCAGACGTTAGAGGACATGTTACGGGCATGTATCCTAGAAGATGGAGGAAGTTGGAATGACCACCTACCACTGATTGAATTTTCTTACAATAACAGTTACCATTCTAGCATTGGAATGGCACCATATGAAGCTTTGTATGGTAGGAAATGTAGAACCCCACTTTGCTGGGCTGAGGTTGGAGATAAGAGTATATTGGGACCTGAGATAATACAGGAGACGACCCTGAAGATTAAGTCAATCCAAGATAAGATGAGAACAGCCCAAAGTCGTCAGAAAAGTTATGCTGATAAGAGACGAAGACCCTTAGAGTTTGATGAAGGGGATCATGTATTCCTTAAGGTTACACCCAAGTTGGGGTTAAGAGGAGCATTCAGGACTAAGAAACTTTGCCCAAGGTATGTTGGACCGTTTCAGATACTTTGATGTGTCGGTCCAGCAGCTTATCAGTTAGCGCTGCCACCGGCCATGTCAGGTTTACATGATGTTTTCCACATCTCTCAGCTGAGGAAGTTCATTCCCGATCCTTTCCAACCAGTGGAATTAGATAGTATTGACTTGAGATCAGATTTGACTTTTCAACCTGAGCCAGACCAGATAATTGATCGTGATGTTAAGTCTTTGCGGAACAAAGAAATTCCTATTGTTAAAGTTGTTTGGAAAGGTTCTCCCGACGGCGAAGCGACGTGGGAGCTAGAGTCAGAAATGCAAGAGCACTATCCACATCTATTTTCAGGTAAATTCTAAATTTCGAGGACGAAATTTCTTTAAGGGGGTAGATTGTAACATCCCGCTTTTAAGTATCAGTTATCAGTATTAGACGTGATTAAGAAGCATGACAATTTGATAGAATGAAGCAATGGCAATTTTGTAAATAATGCTAAGGGGGAGATTAATTTGAAAATGGAACAAGATATTTATTCATATTCATCCCCATTCCTTCACTATCACTCCCAAAATCAGATTTTTGCTTTCTCCCCACCTCATCTCACACGCCCATCTCACCTTACCATCATCCCTCCAAACTTCACTCAAATCTAGCAAGAAACCTTGCAAAGCAAGCTTGAGTTTGAAGCTAGAACAAGAGAAAGGAAAGGAGAACAAGGAAGAACCAAGGGAAGGATTAGTTTGGAGCAAGTTAGGGCTTTGGTTTTCAAGACTTAATCAGCACCAATAGTGGATTAAGGTGAGCTCCACAGGGTTTTAGAACCCGTTTAAGTAAGTTTGTAAGTTTACAGCTTAATGACCTAGTTTAGTGTTTTAATACCTAATTGCCTTTCCATGTTAATTCTTGATTATACATGATGTAAACTGGCTATATGCTTTAGAAATTGATCCTTAAGGATGTTATGATGTCTGGGTATGTTGGGTAAGCTGAAATGGTGAAAAATCACGTTTAAAACTTGCCAAATGCTGTCTAACTGCAGGTAAAATCGTGTCACGATTTTCCAATCGTGTCACGATTTCACAGGCAGGAACAAACACATTTTCTGGGTAGAAAATCGTGTCACGATTTCCAAATCGTGACACGATGGGAGCATTGGCAGAACATGTTGTTTTTTCATCACTTCTCGCACCATTCCGGCTTTCCAATGCTACCTCGGACTCAATAACGATTTGTAGTGACTAAGTGTCGCTAATGTGCATAGAAAGACCCAACCTTTAGGGAATGTATGGATGACTTATAGATGAGGAAAGGTACTAAGATAGGAGAGGATTACACTAATCCATAAGAAGTCATAGTGATGCCAAGAACTAGCTTAGGGTTTATCCCTTATGGAACAATTATATGAACTTGATTCAGTTTATACGACATCAAGAATGATACAATGATTTAGCTTAGAACCTTTATAGGTTAAGCATTCAAGAATGATAATTAATTATAGATGGGCTTGGTGTGTCTCTCGTATGCTCGCTAGTTAGTATACGAGGGGTTCCTGTGAAGTTACAGCCTTTAATGGCAGCCGGAACGGAGAAGTTACCGCCCGTGAGGGCAGCTGCACATCCAAGTCTGTAAAGTTATGTGTCTCCTGTCTGCTCGTCAGTTAGTATACAGGGGGTCCCCGTGAAGATACCGCCTTAAATGGCAGCTGGGACGGTGAAGTTACCGCTCGCGAGAGCAGCCACACAAAAGATAAGAGGAGTCTGGTGTTAGCCTGATATGATAGGAATTTTCACCGGTAAGAAGGGAGATGTACTTCGGGGTTACTCCACCCGGATGCACTCCATAAAATGAACCAAGATAATGTTATGTTTGTTCAACCCTAACTGCTAACTTGAGATACGAAAAACGAATATGTTTATTTTATATGTAATACGAGATATGATGATTAGTTCCTAGTGAACGAGATGTGATCGTAGGATGTCCCCAAGATCACTCCGTATAAGACTAAGATAAGAATAGAATATGAAATGCATGAGATAAAGACAATGAGGCGATCCTAGGTCTTCCCCTTGATCGCGATAAATGTAAAGAATGATGGTGATCGTAGGTATCCCCAAGATTGCCAAAAGTAGACACGGCGACCCTAGGTTACCCCCGTGGTTGCCAACAGTTGGTAGGGTAGGAGCTCACTGAGACGTTATGTCTCATCCCTTTCCTTCTGGTGCAGGTTCTTCGCAGGTAGCGCGTCGTAAAGGTAAAGAGAAGGCTATGGATTGATCGTGCTGCTTACGTTTTATTATGTGGATATATGTATAAGGATGATGTATCATGATGTACATTATGAAGAATGTTTGTATCGGATAATGAGTTGTATGATAAACTTATGCATTATATAATTATTACCAATCTTTCTGTATTGTATTTAATGTATCCGGTACGAAATTTTAATACTCGTAAGAGATCCTAGGCAATCTCTATATGGGTGTTACAGAAATCCACTATTGGAATTAATCCTTAAGACTCAGACACTGACTCCCAGTTCCTATCCCAAGCAATCAATCTCCACCTAGTCAGACTTCTACCCAACTCTTGAGTATTAGTAACCACTAACTTCCTATTCAAGCAACTGCAACTCACCCACTTGAACAACCCTGAAAACTACCCTGTTTTGAATAAAACTTCAATAACAAACCTTCATTCGTACCTACAGGCTTAGAATGAATTTACAACTCAATAAAAACACTAAACCAACTCAAACAATGAGTGGTGCACAAATAAAACTTAACAGCTTAAAACTAAGACTCAATTCTCTGATTTTTCTATTATGCGTTCTGTACTTGAATAGCAGCAGCAGTCTCCTTATATAGCCTTCAGCAAGTAACATTAATCTGAATTAAATCTTCTAAAACAGATATGTTTCTGAATTATGCAAGGCTTGAAAAGGAAACATATAAATCTTCAATGTATCTGCAAAAGATTCCTTCAGGAAATACGATCTTCATAAAACTGAACCAAATCTTCATTAAATCTTTACTAAATCAACCAGCATTCTAGAAGCAATATGCGAAGATAATTCCTTGATAAATCTCGCCAAGATTCATGCAGAAATAACTTGTAAAAAATGCAGCTTCTGAAGAAGTCAACAAAAGTCAACTCTGCTACAGTGCGTCTGATGCTTCAGAAGCACATTTCAGCTTCTGAAGTAACTTTCAGCTTCTGAAGGTGATTTCAGCTTCTGAATGCCGTCAAAATGAAAAACTTGCAACTGAAGATTTGTTCTAGACATTGAGATGCTTCTATTCAACACATTGGATTTGCCAAAATATGCAGCCAACACCAAAATACTCAACAGTTTGTGATTGTTTGCAAAGAAAGAAACAGAAAACAGAGCTTCTGGCTTTTAAAGGTTGTTGTGTATTTTGGCTATTCCCTCTGGTTCTGAGTTGCTCTAAATTTCTCTAAAACAAATCTCTAGAATTCTCTCTGAAATTGCTCAAAGATCAGGTCTGAATTGTGTTAAACTGTGTTAAAACTATGTTTAAATTGCTTGTGTTTTTCTCTCAGAAATTGCTCAAAAGATTCAGTTAAATTCTCTCTGAAATGCCTCCAACTAACTGTCCTAAAACCTTCTGCATTGTGTTGCTTAAATAGGCAAATTGTGATCAATTGTAATCATGAAAATCCCCTAAAACAGGGCTGTTTTGTGTGCTATGACCAGGACTTTGGCTAGCATTTAATGCAAAAGGAAGGAAGTGACCTTGCCTTGTGATCATGGTGAAGACTTTGGGTTAATTCAGAACCAATTGGGGCTGAGTTTGACATGAATTGCTGGGAAAATGGGAAAACAGAGTGCAGGTTGCATTTCTGATGCTTTTTGGGATTGATCTTTGAAGATTTGAGAAGACAAACAGGAAAAGTAGTGTGCTGTTTGTGCAAAGCTTGGGAGAAACAATGGAAAAGGATGCTGCACACAGAGGAAGGAAGAAATGCTGGAACAGGGGCAGCAGTTTCAGAACCAGGGTAAGCAGTTTCAGAACCAAGGGCAGCAGTTTTGCAGCAATCCTTGACTGGTTTTGATAAAGGATGAGGGAAGAAAATGACAATGGCTTGCTGGAAAGCAAGGTCAGGGCGCAGGAAATTGTAAGGGATGAGTGCTGCCCTTGGGGCAGCCACTTGCTTCTGAAAAAGTGTGTCTGGCACGTGCTTGGCTTTGCACAATTTTCTTCTTTCCTTGCTTCTGAGCTTCTGTGTCTGGCACGTGCTCTTCCTTTCTTTGTTTCTTCTTTTTTTTTTTTTTTTGCTTCTTTTTGAAAATAAACTTAAATAATAATAAAAGTAATAATAAAAATAATAATAAAAATAAAAAAGAAAGATAAATAAATAATAATAAAACTTTTTATTATTATTTATTATTGTTTATTTTTTTAGAAAATAAAAGTTGACTTTTTGTGTTGACTTTGACTTTCCTTTTTTTTTGTTGACTTTTTTTTTTAAAAAAGCTTGGACAAAATTAGGGTACAACAGGGATGTGCTTTCTAATGTTACCTTGCAGGATTCTGGCTCAAATGTTTTGCAGTGGCGCTCTAATATGAGCGATGGTTATACTGTTTGTGGTGTGTATCATTGCCCATGAGGCAAGAGATGCACAATTATGATGCAGTATCAAAGGCTATTTGGCATAAAAGTGTCCCTCTGAAGGTCTTTGTTTGTGTGTGGCGTCTTGTCCGCAACAGATGGCCTACAAAGGATAACTTGGTGTGTCGCGGTGTTATTTTGTTTAACTCTCAATTGTGTGTATCGGGATGTGGTCATAATGAATCAGCAGATCATATTTTAATCCATTGTCCTATTTTTAGTTCTCTTTGGCAACTTGTAAAGGCGTGCCTTGGTGTGTATTCAATGGATCCCCAGTATATAGTGGATCATTTCACTCAGTTTGCTTACTCTGCAAGAGGATACAAACCCCGTCGCTCCTTTTTGCATTTAATTTAGCTATGCAGTGTTTGGATCTTATGGAATGAACGGAATCACATGCTTTTCTCTAATAATGCTAAATCCAGTTTGCAGCTTGTGGGAAAAGTAAAAATTATTTCGTTAGGGTGGTTGAAAGCTAAAAATGTTTGTTTTCTTTTGGTTACCATATGTGGTGGCAGCAACCATTTGTTTGTTTAGGTATTGGCTGAGTGTTTATCTTTTTACTTTTATCTCAGGGTACTTTGTTGTAATTTGGTTCTGCTTCTCTATGCACTCATTGTGCTAGGGAGCAGAATTTTTTCCTTTTGGTAATATATCTAATTTTGACTTGATAAAAAAAAAGAATTTTTCTAATAAAATGACATATTAAATGATTGGATGTTAGTTATGTATTCAACAAAACTTTAGAATATCAAAGTGTTTTTCTTAATATACTAGAAAAAATAAATAAGTAAAGAAAGTCACGCGAATGAATAATTATCTTTTCTATCCATATTTTTTGGCCAGTTTCTCCACCATTTGAATTTGTTACCATGAATTTTTCGTTTTACTACCTTAACCTCAAATAGGTAACAACAAAAATAAATTGAATTGCGTTGTTATCTCTTTTCTCAATCTAATCAGTTCACTTGCCTCTTTCCTTAACATTTGGGTCAAGATCCCCAATAAAATGGAGTTTCATCGGTAGGACCAAACTATATCTCTTAATTTTTTGGCTTAATTGCAGTTTTGGTCCCCCTATTTTAACCATTTTGCGAAATTGGTCCCCCTATTTTAAAATTCGACAGTTTTGGTCCCTTTATCTAATAATATGTCTAAAATATGGTCATATAATATGTTTTAAATGAAGTTTTTAAGTGAATTTTCTTACGATTTCATCGATGTTGATATTTTTGTCAACTCAGATCATATACCATGACATTTAAAACCTATCACATAATCTTTTTTAGTTAAAAAATATTATGGAGGGACCAAAACTGTCGAACTTTAAAATAGGGGGACCAATTTCACAAAAAGATGAAAATAGGGGGACCAAAACTGCAATTAAGCCTAATTTTTTCTTTAAGGTTCACATTGAGTATTATTCACTTATGATTTTATTTTAAAATTATGTAAAAAAAATAAAAGTCTATTTATTGATTAATGGAAAATGTTAACGAAGGGCTCTGAGACACTTTTTAAAACCTTTAAATGGTAATTTTTTTGAAAATTTGTGTAATCAATGTATTAGAAATTGTAATACTCCCTCCGTCCCTATTTATAGGAATAGTTTACAAAAAAAGTTTTGTTTCTAAATATAAGACCATATACAAATTCCTAAATGCATTGATTACTCTTTTTCCAAATATACCCCTTATTAATACTATCAATTTGTCATGATATATGAAAAGTTAACATTAAATATATATTTAATTAAGGGTAATCTAGTAATAGTCACACACATTTGAGACAACTTTACTACTCCAACAATTTTTCTTAATACACGTGATTTTTATAAACTACTCTTATAAAAAGGGACCGAGGAAGTATTTAACTTTTTTATAGAATACTTTCTTCTCTTAAAATTCTTAAAAAATGTCCTATGAGTACTCGTTAAGAAGACCTTTGATTAATTAGTCATCAAACCCAAACCGTTGGTTCATAATGACCTTGGAAATCTGAATCACATGCCAACAATTTCACCTTTTTTTAATACAACACACGACATGAAAGCTGGAAATGGAGTGTGGGTTTCGTGTGGCTTGGAAGGCGCGTGTAATTCTCGCCCTATAGTTGTGCGCGTGGGATCTCTGCGTCGGCACTAGTGGGACCAAACATAACCTACCTTTTTGAAATGACAATATTAGCCTCCAAACTTCAAGTTAGATTCTTTCTTCTACACGACGGGCACACGAACTCAGAGAATAAGATGGAATGCGGCTGAAAATAATTTGTGCGTGTAACGAACCTTTTTACGTCATCAATTAATTGAATTAATTATATAAAAATAGACTAAATACCTTCTCTTCATCTCTTTAGAGTGTAGGCATTGGCACGTATGCTGGTGAGTTTGTGTTGTGAAAATCAGGGTTGTTTTTATGAAGTAGGAGGTTCAGCTCTTATAGTAAAATAACCTTCGGTAAAATAAAAACACATTTTTTTGTAGTTAAGCTTCATTAAAAAAGTCAAAATCAGAAGAACTTCTAAACATGAAACGAAATAAAAAAAATTAAGCGAAAAAGATGTGAAATTTACATAACGGCGTCGTTTGGATTTGTCACTCCTCCGTCGTGGGAAAGGGGAAAACAAAAGGTTTATCTGAGAGAAAAAAAGAAATAGTTTTTCAAATTGACTGATTAAGTGATTATACAAATTGAGAGTGATTTAATAACATCAGATTTATGTCCAGAAAGGAGAACTAAAATCTAGAAAGAAAAAGAAACCAAACATGTATCCAAGAAAGAAAAAAAGTAACATATATTTTTTTTCATTTGAATGTGAGGGTGGGTATTAGACTTAATTTTTTTTTAGGCCCATAGCTTTTGGAGGCCCGACTTGGTTGATCTGCTTGCGCACCCCCAAAGTCGGGCCTGGTGAAAACTAGTTGATTTTCTTCTCTATGTGATTTTGCAATCGGGGAGACAGTAGAGTTGCATACGGCATTGGAGGGTATCATACCTTCAATTTGATAATGTTGATTTTGCTTTAGATTCTCCGAAGGTTGTGGACTTTTTTCATACTGGTGTAAATGATAATAGTGAATTTGGTTGTATTATTAATGCATGTAGACATTTGTTTCATAATAGTTTTCAAAACTCTCATGTCGAGTTTAGTATGAGGCAAGTTAAACCGACTTGGCTTGGGACCCGGAGTATGCTCCTCCTCAAGGTTTCATGTTTGAGTCTCTCCGATGCTAATTTGGGTGAGTTAATCTAGCTTCTTCAAAAAAAAAATATGATAATGTATTTGACACATTGTAGCTAATGATATGCATTGAATTGTTTCCCTAATAAAAAAAATAAAAAATAGACTAAATGTCCTTTTGGTCTTTTAAGTTTGACAAAAATATTGGTTAGTCTTTTAAGTTTCAAATAGGTATTTTAAGTTGTTAATTTAATACAGCGTTACCCTTTTAAGGACCTATTTGAAACTTAAAAACTTAAATTCCAAAGAGATGCGTTAAACGAATAACTTAAAGGACATGTTTAAAACTTAAAAAACTTAAAGGACTGACCAGATATTTTTGTTAAATTTAAAGGACCAAAAGAGGTATTTGGTCTAAAAATTAAGTTATTTATTTTTGAGTTTAAAGTCAGACTTTTGCATATCAACATTCTGGCTACTTTCAAATGAGTTATACATACATTGTAATTTGATTGGTCAAATCCTTAATTGTGCAAGTGTGATTTTTAAAATGATGTAGATTTTATCCTTGGATGAGGCATCGTTGTTCTGTTGTGTTTTATGAAGCATTTGCAAGCAAAGAAATAATAAGATTTGGAGTAATGTGATTGATGTTTAATCATATGTTTTTGATCGAGCAAAAACCATGTTATATGATTGGAAAATGGCTCGTATTACTCGATAGCCTCCAATTCACACACAAAGACGGGCCGAAAGTTTAAAATGGGTGAAGCCAAAGGAAGGTAGATTTAAATGCAACATAGACATCTTTTTCTAAACATACCAACAAAGTTGGAATAGGTATGTATATCAGAGATGAAATAGGTGCACTTGTTATTGCCATGACCGAATGGTTCACACATATCTGTGAAGTTCATACCGGAGAATCTCTTGGATTTTTGTTAGCTTTAGATTAGGTTTATGATTTAGGATTAGGACCCATAGATTTTGAGCTAGACTCTAAGAGAGTAATAGATAGCTTTTTGTCCCTTTGGAAGGATGTTACTCACTTTGGGTCAATAATCCAAAATTGTAAAGCTCTTTTTGCACAATTTTATGAACCTCCAAAGGTTGTAGCATTTTCTTGGCAACTTGTTATCGACAGTATTCCAACTAAGTTGAACCTTGCTAGAAGGAGAACACTGCCACCTGAAACTCCTTTGAATTCTTCGTTTTGCAAAAGGGGGTGGAAACTTCTTCCCGTCTCTTCTTACAGGGCAATGTTGTATTTATTGTGTGGTCAAAGGTGTTGTGGAGGATTGGAATGAACTTTACTACTCCCCAAAGTCTGTTTGAGCACTTCGGATGTTGTAGTGGGGAGATTACTAGTAAGAAACTCCATAAAGGTATTGGCTAATTTGGCATGCATCCTTGTGGGTGATTTGGAAAGTTAGAAATGAGAGGATTTTTAGTAATGTTACTAGGGAGACAGATGGGATAGTGGAGGAGATTAAAGTGTTATCGTGGCGATGGAGTTTACAAAGATTGAAGATTCCCTTGTGTCTTTTTTACAAGTGGAGTTGGAATTCAAGGGACTGCCTCCTTAGATAGTAGCTTTCCCGAGTATTTTTTGGTGGTTTTTGGGCGTTTGTAGCTGGTATGTGTCGCAACTCTGTTGTTGTCTATTGTGTTGGCAGTGATAGAGTTTTTCTGCTGCACAGTTTTTTCTGTTGGGGGTTACCGCTATTTCGGGCCCTTTGTAGTGCTGTCTTTTTTGCGCCCATATTGTATGTCTTGTATGATAAAGGAGGCATGAATACATAAGTTGTTTAAAAAAAAACTCTAGTGTGGAGTTTGTGCGAAGACAAGCAAATAAGGATATCCATGAGTTAGCTAAGATGACCCTATTGTCAGCTAGTTTCCAAATTATGGTTGTTATATCACAATGTATTGAACGCATTTTGATTAATGATATGTTATATGTCTTTTTCTCTAAAAAAAGTAGTTAAACATTATACTGAATTATTTCTACTACATTTAGTTTCAACAACTAATAAAGAAATTGATGTTCAATATGAGACAATAACCAACATTATTGTTTGACACAACTCGAATATGATTATCTTTAGTGGGAGAAATATATGAAAAGCCAAAAAGAAAATCAAATATTGTTTTTTAAACAATAGAAATCATTATAAAATCTATTTTTTTTCTTTCACTCAAATTAATCATTTTCTTGAAAAATTATATTACCTAATTTTTTTTAGGGGATATCCTAATATTTGTTTTTTGGTGAAGCTAACAGATAGGGGTGTTTTTCTTTGGCGAATGATTTAAGCATTTAAGGTTGAGTATCCCCAAATGTTGGTATGGGTAAGAATCGTGTGGGCATCTTACGTGTGGCACTAATAAACTAAACCAATGCAAAAGGGGTTAGGTAAAGTTGAAATTAGGATTGGACATTTGGGGGAAACAAGGACTATTTTGATCCTGGAAAATTTGGACACCACTTGTGTGACATAATGTCACGTGACATTGTGACACTGGCCAATCCAATTGTGACACATAATTCAATTCAACTATTCTCTCTCATCTTTTTATGTTTAAAAAAATTGTATTGTCACGTGTCACAATTGGATTGGACAATGTCACGTGACATTACGTCGTCACACAAGTGCAATCCCGAAGATTTGGAACCAAGGTAGAGAATGGAGGTAGTAGTTGAGTTTAAGTAATTGTATTGTTGTTTTTATAGCAAAAAAGTGTGGTTTTGGTTATTATGCTAAAAAATTGCTAGTATATGTGACGTATCACTTCTGTGTCTTCCACGTGAGAGCCTTATAAACCCCATGGCTGAATAATATCAAATTGAAAATCTTTTTTTTCTTTTGCAAAAATTGAAAAACATTTGAAAATCAGAAAAAATAACTTAAAAATTTCTACGTTCACCCAAAATAGGCAGCTTCAAAATTTCTACACCGACTTAGTAAGAGAAATTTCTTATCATAAAAAAAATAATCTTCTACGAAAAAAAGAGAGAAAAAAAATAGAAAGATTTTTCTTTCAATAAAAAAGCTTAATTACATTTTTATTTGTCTTACTATTTTGACCATCATCCAGTTTTAGTCTCTATTTTAAAAGTTTGAACTTAAATAGAGGTGTGTTATTTGAACAACCATTTGGTTGACAACTTTTAGGACAACTATAATTTACAAAGAAAAATAAGTATTTGCACGAAACCCAAAACCATAGAGATAAAGTAAAAAATAGTGAGTATGAGAGAGAAAGTTGTCTCAAAAGTTGTCACAAAATGGATATTCAAATATCATTCCTCTTAAAAATATTAACTTAAAAGTTTGTTTAGTTTTCAAGACGATTTGGTTAGCAGTTGTTTACGTTATCTAAAAAGACAGAAACATGCATATTTTTCAACATAAGGAGTAGACTATTCATTCCATACTGAGCAGGTAAAAATTATAGTGTTTTGATGGTTTAAATCGAAGATTGTCTCATACGATTTTCACTACAATATTTGGAAGCAAAACTTTTTAATGTGTATCACTGTTGTAATTTAATTTTTCTCTCTTTTAGAATTATTTCTTTGATCTTTTGATGTCTTCCTAAGCACTTTTTGTGCTGGTTGACACTTTTCCTGTGGTAATATATTCTATTTTAGCATATTAAAAAAAAAATATTGACATATCATTTACAAATCAAAGTTTTTAACGGGTTTTATGTAATTTTACATATCATGAGATTGTATGCCATGTAATTTGAAATACATCACGTTACTGTTTTAAAATGGGTGAGCAATTATGTGAGTGAGTGATAATAAGAGCATTAAAACGTAATTAAATATAAAAAAATAATAAGCATTTCATATAAAAGAGAGATATTCATTTGTGCGTGGGTTGTTTGATTTCGGATTTTGGTTTGGATATTTAACGTTAATCATTATGAAGCTGATGTGTCATAAAAAAAGAAGGAATATTTTTGTCTCCATTCTAATTAATTTCTTTTACCATTGTAGGGTATTTTTTTTATCCCAAAATTTTAGAATGAGATAATTGTGTCTTAGTCCAATAAATCTAGGACTTTCAAGTTCAATGCTTATCTTTTCACCATTAAATCATACATTTAGAGTTATAGAACATGAGGATGGAATTTTTCGAAATTAAAAATAAAGTAAGATGATTGGATGGATAGGTGGATTGGGGAGATACCATTGTGTGAGAGATTTAGGCAGTTGTTTGACTTGTTGGAAAGAAGGGGGCATCAGTGGTTGACATGTTTGCTTTGGGGTGGGGTGAGGGAGGAGAGGTTTTGAAGTGGCGGCGACGGTTGTTCGCATGGGAGGAGGAGATGGTAGGAGAGTGTTTGGATTTACTTTCATCTTTACATTTGCAGGTTGATTCTGAGGATCAATGGAGGTGGCAATTAGATTGAGATGGTGTTTATTCGGTTTGAGGCGTGTATCACTTTCTCACTAGTCCGCAGACACATCAGCATAACACAGTTTCAGAATTGATTTGGCATAAATATGTTACTCTGAAGGTTGCAGTTTTTACTTGGCGTCTTATGCGCAATAGGTTATCTACCAGAGATAACTTGTTTCGACGCAATGTGACCTCTCATGATGCTTGTGAGTGGGTGTGGGAAGGTGGAAACATCAAATCTTTTATTGTTACATTGTCCTATTTTTTGTTCTTTGTGGTATATGCTTCATGATTAGGTGGGGTTTTCTTCTGTTGACCCCATAGGGATCGTAGATCATTTTGTTTAGTTTGCTTACTTGACAGGTGGTTCGAAAATGCGACGCTCTTTATGCACTTATTTTGGTTCATGTGTGTTTGGGTTATTTGTGAAGGTGAGAAAAACACAAAAAGGGGGGGATTGAATTGTGTTGGCTTTTTCTTTTCTTTCTCAAAAACTATGTTTAGTTCAGAATCAGATGTTGATCAGATTCTGAAACTATTTTCAGAGTTGTTTGCAGCGGGTATAAAGTAAATGAGAGAGAGAGAGAGACACAAGCAGTTTATCCTGGTTCCTTCCACAATCCGGAAGTAGTCCAGTCCCCTTGTTACTAACAAGAGATTTTCACTATAATCACAGAGATTACAATTGCTCAAGCACAAAGCAAGAGACTTCCTATGCTCAAACACAAAGTAAGAGACTTCCTATGCTCTAACACAAAGTAAGAGACTTCCTTGCTCAAACATCAAGTAAGAGACTTCCCTGCTCAGACACACAATCTAAGACTTCCTTGCTCAAACACAAAGTATGAGGCTTCCTTGCTTAGACACACAGTCTAAGACTTTCTTGCTCAAACACAAAGTATGAGACTTCTAGTTGCTCAAGCACGCAGGCAAGAGGCTTTTAATCAAACAGAATTACAAAGAATATGTTTGAGTTGAACACTTGATATACTATCAGTGGTGTTCACAAAATACAATTTAGATTAAGACTCTCTACTTAAGAAATTCTAAGAAAATAAGTTTGTAAGAATTTCTAAGTGTTTTTGATGACTGTCACGTAAAACAGAGCATGTGTTTTTCTGGAACAGAGTCTTGTTCTTCTTCTTCCAATCTTCAATCCTTTATAGAGAATTAAAGAGCTGTTGAGAAGATGCCATGTCATCAAATAGAGCCGTTGCAAATGAAGCTTCAGCCAGCATTCATTCTGTTCTGGTGTCCGCACAGAAAACAGAGCATGGCAGATTTGAATTGTTTCCTTAAAACATGGAGAATGTTTTGGCCAAGGAGACAACTGTTGCATAGAGCTGTTCTGACCGTACAGTACTTCACTGTTCACAGTTGCAATTGTTGACTGCTACGTTTAGACTTCAGAAGCTTCTCTTCAGAAACAGTTCTTCAGAAGCTGGCATCAGACACTGTTCATCAGAAGCACTTCTTCAGAACCTGGTCTTCAGACGCACTGTTCATCAGACGCTGTCTTCAGAAGCTGGCCTTCAGACGCATTGTTCATCAGACGCTGTCTACAGAAGCTGGCCTTCAGACGCACCCTTCAGACGCTGTCTTCAGAAGCTGCCTTCAGACGCTCCCTTCAGAAGCTCTTCTTCAGACGCTGATTTTCTTCAGCCTTGCAACATAAGCTTCTATATTTTCCTTCTTGCTCTTAGCTTGTTCTTTCATAACCAATGTTAGATACCAATCTTTAAGTACATGGTTCTGCAAACTAGAATCAAGCATTAGCATATTCAATTTTCTTTTTAACACTTTGTTATCATCAAAACTCAAAAGAGAGTTGTTCATACATTTTGTTCCAACAATTTGGAATGAAAGAAATGGCAAATTTTTTAATAATAAGGAAAATTCAATCCATCAGCTTCTCGACAAAGTAAAGAGGCTTTCTTATTGGTGGCTGACGACTGATTTTTTGGGCATTAGCCCTTTTGATTGTTTGGGCATTGGCTGATTTTTTCTTTGTTTCATATTCTGACATTGTAACTGTATTTTTGGCATCTTTTTGACACGTCTTGTGTTAAGGAGAATGATTGGTTGATTTAATATATTTCTTTTTGGATTGTTTAAAAAAGATGATTGAGCAAAGAAATCTCTCACTTGCTTGGAAAGAAATTGATGCGTACCAAATAAGGGTGATCGTTGTGACTCAAATAATACTTTTTTACTGAATTGAATAATATTTATTTAATCAGTAAATAAATTTTGTCGAAATAAAAATTTACCTAATAATTGTCCAAAAATATTTTGTACCATATAATTAGAATATAAAATCACTGTGATGTCTCCTCTTTCTCTTGGCATATCGAAAAAATGTTATTTATTGATCAATTAGGTTAATAACAATAGTTTAAAATTAACCCACTTGGATTGGTCTGATGGTGTTAGCTGGACCTTGGAGTGTGCTCCTCCTCAAGGTCTCACGTTCGATTCTCTCTGATGCCAATTTGAATGAGCTAGTTTAGCTTCTTCAAAAAAAATATTAGTTTGAAATCGTAATAAAAAACTAAAATTGTTTTTTTATTTTGTTTTTTGTTTAAAATTGTAATAAAAAACGTCTAATATTGATATCGATGATGATGATATCCTACATATTTATGTTGCAGTCATATAAAAAGGATATGTTGGAAGTTGTGTCATGATAGAACCGATGACTGACGGTTGAGTAAACCTTGAAGGTGTTATCAGTAGGCAGGTCTTACGTAAAGTTGACATATCGTTATATACGATGTTCTCGTTAAATACTGGACACTTATGCATGTGGGACAAGAGGTGGCTTTTCTATGAAGAGAATGAGGCAACTCCTAGGGTTTGTATAAAATGATAAAACGTGCTTAAATAGAGGCTTGTGGTCTGTTAGGTCAAGTTTGGTGGGTCAAATATGAATCCATGTTATTTAGATAAGTCCGAGATATGTCTGAAACTCAAAACCATGAAAATGTGTTTTTATAGCGCAACTCAGCTTTTGTATAGCGGGAAAAAAAAATTATATTGCATCAGCTACACCACTTTACTGTTTTGACCATTAATTGAGCTAAAAAAAGATTCCTATTGATGCATACTTTCTGGTGTTGGACAAAACCATGATCATTGTCTAATGACAACTAGAGAGTAACATTATGTAAAAATTGTTACAACACATAGACTTACCCTCAACCAGCTCACAACCTCAATACACCCACACTCTCCAAATATAATATTTGAATTAAACTACCCATCACAACACTTAACATGAGAGTATCAGAGAAAGAAAAGAGTCAGATATAAACTTAAAATGTTTATGACTAGTCATCTTGTAATGAATAAATATAGTCTATATACAGGCATTGCTCTACTTGTCTTGCACTTCAAGAAACAAACTTGTGGCCTAAAAGAGTTGTTAATCTAGAAAGTAAACAAGTGAAGTAACTGTCTTGTTTGTCATGCACTTCAAGAAACAACATTGTTTGTCTTTTTCTACCTATTTATTTACAATTCTAAGCAAAATGGGATATATATATAGATATATATAATCAACCAACACCAACAACTTTCACCTTGATAGAAAATGATACATTTGATTTCATTGTCGTCACTGATACTCGTAGTTCAAAAAAAACTATCATACTCTATCATAAATAGTATAACGCTTGAACCTAAACCACTACAAAAAAATTCACATTGTCTTCATTGACAATAATAGTTCAAAATAACTATCATACTCCATCATAAGGATTATACTTAACTCGAAGCTAAACCACTCCAATAATTTTCACATGTCGACAACCAGGCTGAAAACCTATGGTGCAGCTTCCATGTTGACAGGAAGCTCATCAACCACCAACATAATCTCACAAAACACATTGCATTAATATTAATCAATGCACATGTACTAACCCTCTAGCAATACTCACCATTTTACATGGCAATGCAGTAATTCTATGAGGACATACTTTTTAATTTCAGATAGAATCCTGCGGGTAATAATATACTTAAATAATGAAGCCCATTTCTTTGAAATCCCACTATTGTTATACCAATAAAAATGGAAAATGAGAGACCCAAAGTAATGAGAAAATGACTTGTAACCTAATTATTTTCTCTTCTCTATTATTGTACCCTCATCGGCATCTCCTTACGCGGATTCAATAGCAGCTGGGTCGTGAGTCATAGACAGCGGAAGGGAAGAAGTCACTCTCAATCCGATCTAGCAAGAAATGCTATACCGATAAAGTCAAGCGAGAGAGCTCATTAAGAAAGAAGGCCATCTTCCATCCGCCTTTTAGTTTTAGATAGGGCGAGGCTAGTACGAGACTCCGAACCACGACGGATCTTGTCTTAGGAAATAGAATGGGACGGGAGGCCTATCTGACCTTTTGTTTGATTCCATTTTCCAACCCTTTCTTTAGAACCAACCTGGAATGCAAACAAGGAAGTTATCATCTCCCATAATGAGGGAGACATTGCTTACATTTTACTCACAACCTTTTTCTGAAGTTGCTCCATCAAGAAACTTATACCTTTCATGCCTAGGCTTTAGACATTTCCAACATCTCAAAATAATTCCATTGTATTCCTTCATATAAGGCCCACCTCTAGCTACAAACAATGAGTTTGATGAAGAGATATCTTCATTTTTCAATCTTCTTTCTTCAACAATAATTTTGTTGGCAACTTCTTCAAAGCTCAAAGTTTTCTTTCCATATATCAAACAAGTTTAATATGCACATAGGAAGATGGAAGAGACCATACCAGTCTCAATTGTTGGCCAATAAGACAGCAACAAGAGAAAGATAGAGGGGGGATGGATAGCTTTTTCAGATTAAATCATTTGCGAAAAATGTGGTTTTAAAATGCCCTTTGAAAATGCATGACTATTCAAATTCATGCATAAAGTACAAATGATATGAGATTGACAATGTGGAAACTATATTGTTAACTAAATACAACTTAACTAAATACTGAATCACCAACGAGTTGATTTCAGAGTCAGAATTTAATTATAGAGTCATGCACACTTGAACTAACATTAGAGTACCTAATTGTTCTTTCCTGTTATCATCCAAACTTTAAAGACATTGTTCTAAAACTCACTTTGGTTCAACATATTTCCTCTTATCTCTTTACATTCTTCATTTTCGTTATCACATAAAAAGAGATCCTAAAAGAAAAAGAGATCAACACAATTCAAACATCCCATTTCTTGTGTTTTTCTCACCTTTAGAGTGAAATTATTACTCTTCTGTCCTAAAATAACTAATAATACTCGCAATTTGACAATGTGTACTAGTCGCATAATTTTGATTATATTTTTTAACTAATACTACTCTGGTCTCTATTATAAGAGAAAGTTCACTTTTTAGGTCCATTCCCTTATAATAGAGACCGGAGGAAATATATAAATACAAATGTTAATATATAAGATGTTGTTTAATTTTTCTCAATGAATATTTTTGAAATATTAAATTTGTATAATTTTTTTATTATAGATAACTAAAGATGATATTAATGGTCAAAATTGGGCATTGACATATGTGAAGTAGTTGACAACAACTTGTATTTAGGAACGAATGAAGTATTTTCTATGCGGGACTTGGTTTTTCCCGATACACCCTTTCATGCCCAACACTATTGGGCTTGGTGCGTGTGTAGATAAATGGTGGGTGGTCTTATCGATAAACTATGATACCATATTAGATTTTTAATATGAGTTGTTTTATTTGAACAACTATTTGAATGACAACTTAGAGAACAACCATAAATTTACAAAGAAAATGAGATATTGACACAAAAACCAAAGCAATATAGAGAAAGTAAAAAAATTGTCATAAAAGTTGTCAAAAAATAGTTTTACAAATATCATTTCTCTTTTAATATAAAGTCTAACTTATTCTTACAAAACAAGTTTTTAAGACGAGAGATATTTCTCTTTGTAATCTTTTATCAAAAGTTATATTTGTTCTATATGGGACTAATGTTTTTCCCAATGTTTTTTTGGATAAATAGACAAAATAACAAATAACTATTGAAACTCAAAATCATAAATGGATGGGCTAGAGTTTGAATCTGATCACGATGTTCGATCTAACATTTCCATATTTTATCAGTTGACATGGGATTTGGACATGTTTTATCCAATACTAACCGTCACGAATTTAATTAATCAATTTTCTTAAAGTGAAATATTATTTGAACAACCATTTTTTGGGACAACCATAATATACAAAAAAATATAGATATTAACACAAAAACAAAAGCAAGAGAGAGTGTATTGGATTATGATTTTAGATGACAATTTTTGTTTGAAAAAATCTTGAGGATTTTAAAAGACTTTGCATGATTTTAATGACTTTAATAATTTTAAAAGACTATCAAAATTTACAATTTGGGTTTCAATGGATTTACTATATCATAAGATTTTAAAGGATTTTAAAATGATTTTATGAATTTATAAGATTTCAAAAGATTTTATGAATTTGAAGAACTCAATGAAAATAAATGATTTAACACACTCTCTTTTACAATATTTTCAATACAAACTCTTATTTATTTTATTTTTTCGAGAGAGATAGAGAGGGAGAGAGAAGGAGAGAGAGAGTAAAAATAAGACAAAAAAATCCTAAGAAATCATATGTTTTCATGAAAAAAAATTTATGCTAAAATTTCACTAGAAAATCCCATAAAATCAAATTTATTAAACAATCCTTCAAAATCTGAATGATTTTAAATACCACAAGACTTTTTTAAGAGTCTTAACTCAATATCACAAGACTTTTTTTAAATGACAAAGAGTCTTGATTGAATACCACAAAACTTTTTTTAAATTAAAAAGAGTTTTGATTGAATATCACAAAATTTTTTTATAATTAAAAAATCTTTTAAAATTCATTAAAATCTTAAACCATTACGCTCTTTATAAAAAAAAATTATCACAGAAATTATTGTTGAAATATCATTTCTCTTTCTTAAATTTTGTGAATTCGTAAAAGAGCCAAGAGGGAACAAAGCAGGCAGTAAATGCGAAGAGCATATGAATTTATTACGAGTTAATTTGTTTCATTTGACATTTATTTCTGTCATCTCCTACATTGACGTCATTCACAATAATAACAACACACAAAATAAATGAAAGAAAGAAAGAGAAATTTATACGCATATTTTTCTTCAGTTTTTAATGGCTCTCATTCATTTCTTTAATTGGCATATGTTAGGCACAACATACAAGGATCCCAAGTTTGACAACCACGGTATTGTATTGTGGCATGGCCTACGTGTGCAATGACAAGCAATATAGAATCAACGAGATTCTCTTCGTCTTTAAATAATACTCTGTTCTTTTTTAATTGTCACTTTTGAAAAAAAATTTGTTTTTTTAACTGCCATTTTTAAAGTTCAATGCAACTTAATATTGTTTTATCAATATTATTCTTAGTTATTTATTACGGAGAGAAAAATATATAAGATGATATATTAAATGAATAAGACTATTATAGTAAAAGTACAAATTATTATATAAAAAACAGTGACATTTATTAATTGTCTTGATTTGTGTAAAATGTCAAAAAGTGACGATTAAAAAAGAACGGAGGTAGTAGTTGTTTAAGGTTTGTATATGATTTTTAAGAAAATAATTACTTGTGATGAATTTCAGTGATAAAATTAATATCATTTATCTTTTTTAATCATCGTTAATGGAATAGTTAAGTTGGATGAAATTCAATAAATAAGAGAGTAATAGTGAAAAAAAAATAAATGATGAATTGGTTTTCGAAAGTGACAAGACAAAAAATACTAAAAAGACAATTATTTTGAGACGAACAGAGTATCATTTTGATGTAAATATATAGTAAATCATTATATAATATTCTTTGAATATATGGAATCTGCAGACAAATTATATGTAAGTGTTTTTTTGTTAGTTTTAGTTATTTTAGTAATTGAATATTCTTTTTATGTAGTTAAATTAGCAGTCAAATGTATTTTTTATCGTTCAATTTAGCGGATAAAATTATTACAAAAGTTTCCTAAAAAAAATATATTACAAAAGTGAAACTACAATTGTTGTTTATAATTTTGATAGTACATGAGAAGTGTTAAAACACTCTATTTTTAATATTTTTTAACATTTCGTTTTTTTATATGATGAAACTCGTGTGGATCAAACCACTTGCATGAGATTCGTTCATAGTACTTATCTTTGATACACTTAAAGATTATAATGGCAATGTATCCGTTGGAAACTCCAGAGGAAGACGCGAGAGTAATTAATTTAACTGCTCACATTTAAAATTCAACGATTTTTCTCTCAAGTGTATATTCTCACCTACTATAAGAGACGCCAACCGCCACTACTCTATCAAGCCGAACAAGTAACCGGAAGAAACAACATGTCAATATTTTAAAACCACAAAAAAAAAAAGACATCTAATCATCTCTCTTATATATCCAACATATTATCCACTCAAATACATTGTGAGACTAAATGCTCACACTTTAACCTAACGGTTATACACATTCACGAATCAAAATGACAAAATAATCTTTGAGGTTCCTTCTTGTCAACTGACTAGTGTCTGTAACCGCTAAAACTGACCGGGAATAGCCGGTTGCAAAAAAACCAGCTAATAGAATTTGGAATCCAGTGTACGGGTTTGGGATATCTTATAGCGACAAGCAACGAAACTCATCTCCTCTTACGCACGATTTCATTGGTCCACGTGTGGACATTTATAGGTGCTCCTTTTATTTTTTGGTACAAATAGGTGTCTCTTTTCAATTGACATATGAGACCAAATATTCTTTTTATATATTTAACTAACACATAATTCTTTTTTTTTTTGAAGGAACTAACACATAATTCTTATTCTTGGTTAATTTATAGATGTATTTGATTTTTTGGTTACTTATATGTATTTAATTCATGCATGTATATTAATTTCTTTTTTAGTATTTGTATTTTATTTTAATCAAGTAGTCTGACGGTTAGATATTCATCTTTATAAAGTGAATAAGGGAAAAATTTGCGATTCGAATCTCGATGCTTACATATATAATACAATATTTTTACCAACTGAAATATGTTCACCAGAATGTATTTCAATCATTACATATATAATCTGCTTTGTTATTCCTAGTTTGTCTTTTTATGAAAACAACTTTGCAAAGTTGACTTAAATTACAAACCTCATATACACAAATTGCAGAGAAAATGAATATTGTACATTATAGCATGGGCCTTAATATTTATTTTCTAACGATAAATATTTAGGTTAATAGTATATTAAAAATGTCCCTTCGTCATGGTATCATATGAGTTGCCTTGAAGAGACATTTCCCATTCTGTATTTTTTTAACAGCCAAAGTTTGTCGTTAATAATTGTTAGAATATTAGTGGGTGAGGATTGAAAACCAACACCGGTTGAATGTATTAAGATATAATTTTTTTAGGATCAAAAACCACTACTGACTCATCTTTTATCATTCTATTTTATGAATGTATTAAGACAATTTTTTTTATCATAAAATATATTTTTTGTTAAATAATTTAATGATTAAAAATTTATTTTTTAAAAATAAATAAGTAAGATATCTGAAATTCGAACTTCATCATTTGGTTATTATAATGCATTGTCTTTATAAAAAAATAAATTAAAAATACAAATTTGATTTAAAGAAAAAAGACAAAGTTTATAAAGTTATTATTTTAATAGGCAATGAGTGTGATAAATACAATCTTTCGTGTGGATGGATTGAGCTTAATAATTGTCACAAAAAAAAATATGAATTGAGTTTAATAATATAGAGAGAAGAAATTAAGAATGTTTATAAGAATTGTAATGGCGTGTGTGGATACACTTTTTGAGTTGCTTGATAACTGTCCCGTCAGGTGATAGATGCATTCATTCTCACTCACGAGTGCATACAGCAAAGAAAGACATTATTCAAACCATGTCAGCTTTTACACGCGCGCGCGTATGCATATTACACTGACTTATTTCTAAGCTGTTTTCAAGCTTTTATCCAATTTGATTCTGCTATTTCACAGTTCAAAAGTGCTTTTCAATTTAAAGCCCTGTCCCTCCTCCCGTCAAGGTGTTCATGGGACCCAAATGGGAGATACATGAATTACTATATTTTATAATAATCGTGACATTTGAACAAAAAATATGGCAGTGATACAAGAGTTGATCTATATTTTATCCCAAGTGTTGATCTATATCTCTCTTGAAGTTTCATTCACAAAATTTCTGTACTTAATTTTAATATTTTGAAATATAAGAATTTGCTCTGCTAGGGTTTTGAAACCTTTGTCGTGCATGGCAGTGATCATGTCGTCGTCGGCTATCATTCGATGCAGCTTTCTCGAAAAGATTTCATACCCATGACATGAACAACAAGTGTCTCCTTCCCAACTCTCTTTTCAACAGAATAGTTTTACACAAGCGTTCTCTAATATGATCGACCTATTAGTGAGTCAGATGCCTAAACCTTCTATTAAAGGTGGTCACTTTACATCATGATCACATAAGAGGAATGTCAACGTGAGTTTAGGTGGGTCAGTGTTGTCTTAATTTCTTAAACATTCCGCGGGCCTATGTAAGGGGTTAATTTAGCCACGGTCCAACGATAACAATTGTGTAGAAGGGTCATATTTATCCACGATTTACCCATTGGGCCCTGTGTGATCAAAATTGATGACTACCAGGGATCAAAACTGATGACCACATCTGACTTGCATCTTAAGACAACAAAGATATGGAAACCTATTGGTGAGTGAACCAATACACCTTTGGGCAAAGGTTTCTTCGATATGAGTTTCGCTTCTGAAGAGGATCTTCAAAGTGTGTTGACAGTAGGAATGTGGAATCTTAATTCGTTGATTCTAAGACTTTCAAATGGGTTCCAAAATTCAACCCTAATTTGCAAAGGCAAACTGATTTGCGGACTTAGATTAGGATCTTTGATTTACGTTTGGAGTATTGACTACCACGTATTTTATTTGAAATTGCTTCTAGTGTTGGCACTTAATATCTTTGGATGAGAAGACTGAGTTAAAAACCTTACGGGCACTATAGGAACGTGCTAATTGATGTTAACTCTCAAGTAAGTTTTTCAATAGTCTCTGGTGCACCACAAAGTTCTTACTGTAGACAAGGGATTAGAAGATAACAGTGTATATATATATGTGAGAGTGAAGTGAAGTGAGAGTATATATGAGTGTCAAAGTTCCTATTGAAAATAAGTGAAGTGAGAATGTAGATAGAGAATCAGTGGACATTTGTCTCCTAATTATAGCATTACCAATTCCACTGAGGGTGCTAATATTACTCCTAAACTTACAATGTCAAAATAATTCCAAGCTTTAGTGAAAAGGAGCTCATTGCGAAGGTGTAGAAATATCTTAGAGTGTGTTTGGATGGAGGAATGTTTTGAGGTAATGTAATGTTTTGAGGGAATTCAAATACTTTTAGATGAATTTCATTGTTTGGATAATAATATGGAGAATTTTCAAAATGATGGAAATTTACGAAGTATTTTGTTTAAGTTAGATTTAGAGAATTTCAAATGACACCTAAAAGCTAAGAATTTCAAATTTCTTCATTCTTATAATTTTTAAAATTTTGCATTTTGGTCCTCAAATTTTCCAAAGTTTTCAAATTGACCCCAATAAATTTACAAAAATTGCAATTTGACCCCTAATAATTTTTGGGAATTACAAATTAACCCCTCAATTTTTTCAAAATTATAAATTGACCCCTCAAATTTTTTTATATTTACAAATTGACCCCTAATTTCAATTTTCAAATTTGGCCAAAAAAATTAAAATTTATAGAAGTTGCCAAAAAATGACGACAATGAATTTTTTTATTACTCCATCAAAACAAGAATATTTAAAAATGAAGTCAATTTAATTGAATCATTTGAATTGCCTAGAATTCTAAATTCTTCAAAATTTCTCAATTACCTCATCCAAACACACTCTTAGATTGGTCAAAGAGGTCTGGGGTAATGCTATTCAAGATGAGATTTGAAGATAATAAGGATAGAGGCTTCACCTGTGTCACTCATAAGAAGAGAAGAAAATGAAAGTTACAAGTCTCCATGTCAAAACACAATAAAACATATATTGAGTGTGTTTGAATGAGAGAATGTTTTGAGGTAATGTAATGTTTTGAGGGAATTCAAATACTTTGAGGTGAATTCCATTGTTTGAATAATAATTTCAAGAATTTTCAAAATGATGGAAATTTATGAAGTATTTTGTTAAAGTTATATTTAGAGAATTTCAAATGCCACCTAAAAGCTGAGAATTTCAAATTTTTTCATTGATATAATTTTTCAAATTTAGCATTTTGGTCCTCAAATTTCCCAAAATTTTCAAATTGACCCCAATTAATTTCCAAAAAATTGCAAATTTCAAATGCCACCTAAAAGCTGAGAATTTCAAATTTTTTCATTGATATAATTTTTCAAATTTAGCATTTTGGTCCTCAAATTTCCCAAAATTTTCAAATTGACCCCAATTAATTTCCAAAAAATTGCAAATTGACCCCTCAATTTTTTTGAAGTTTACAGCTTGACCCCTAATTTCAATTTTCAAATTTGGCCCAAAAAATCAAAATTTATAAAAGTTGCCTAAAATTGATGACAATGAAATTTTTTATTACTCCATCCAAACAAAAGTATTGAGAAATGAAAGTAATTTAATTGAATCATTTGAATTGATTAAAATTCTAAATTCTTTAAAATGTTCTAATTACCTCATCCAAACATACTCTAAGGGTATTTCGAAATTTATTCCTTGATGAAATTTATTTAGTGGAATACTCTAGCACCACAAATTGTCTCATTTGCACAATCCAGATTTTGATTTCTTAGTCGAACCTATGATATCTTTTGATAGAGTTCATTCCTCCTTTTGGCTTAGGAGAAACTTAAAAGTTGTTTGCTTAGAGCTAGAGATCAACCTTCTCTTTTGCTGTCTTTGCAATGTTGAAATTTCCTTTTCTATACACCATGCCACTTCTTAATTTTGTGCCATTAATTACAAATTTCTTTGGCCACTCTTAATATTGTTCCAGTGTATGATTGTACCTTCATTATATCATAAGGAATCTTTGGAATAACCTCACCAATGTGAAGGGGAACCACAATCATACAAACATAAATATTGCAGCGAAATAATAAAATTTCCCTTAAGCTGAATCATTACGAATGATCATGAATTAGTGATCGATGATTATTTCTTGTAGCGTAGTTTCGTTGTAGTCGAAATCAAGGTATTGATCATGAGCACCACATGAACGTTAACGCCTTTACTCAACCCACATGAACAGACTCATTCACTTACAAGACTAACTGATTTGAATAGAGTGTTAGGTATGGTTTTTTCTTGCTTTTTTAAGCTACACTAGTAAATGCATTAAATAAAGATAAAAGCGGAAAAACAAAGGGATAAAAATGCAAAAAAAAAAAAAACTTGTTTGATTGATTGGATGTGTAAATTACAAGGTATTATCTGGTATTTATAGCAGAAACTAAGTATATTAGCCAAACAACATGGCCTACAACGTTCAACCTTTACTTAGCTAATTTTGCAGGTTATGCATGTTTACTCCATTGCTAATGGGATTATGGAGCCCCATAATCGGCTTTAGTATTCACTCCTCGGTATGATTTGTTGACAAGGTCCTTATTGCATAGCTCCACTAGGATTCATGTCTTCTCCTTCATTTTCCATAGAAGTTAGTTATGTTACGAACATGGAATGTAGGTTATTCACATCATTGTCAAGTCCCACTAGATTTTGATGGAATTCTAAGGCTCTGAAGGCCCACGTCTGAGTTAGTGGCCTCAAGAAAGAATAATCTCCCTCGCTTGGTTGATCTAGCATTGCCTAGCCTTCACTTGGTTGAGAGGTTTCTTCACCTAATAGTCTAATCACATATTTGTCGAGATCAGCTAACATGATGATTATTTTTAGGTGTAAACAAATGTCTCCACATGTTGTATCATTGATTGACCCTTAAGATATGAGATGATGTGATGAAATTGTTAAAGTTGTGTGTGAACAATGTCATCATTATGTTGTAAAGTAAAAAACCTATTGTTAGAACCTTTTATTCAGCTTACGATAGGACTAAAGTCATTAATTCTGCCAACTACTTAAACTTATGGTAACCATGAATTTTTTCAACTGATGAAGTGATTCATATTCCTAACCATTTGGTCATTATTCCCTTTAAGTATTCAAACCATGAACTTTTATCTCACTTGTTTCTATTTTCTGGTAAGAGAGAGTCTATACATCCCCTTTGCCAGAAATGGAGATGGGTACCCATGTTGTGAGGAAAACACAAAGATCGACCAATAGCAAATGATCTATAGAAGTGTCTTATGTAGGAACGCCAACAGATAATCCCAAGCGTTTAGTTAGAAAAGCAAGCTTCTCGCCGTTAAACTCGAAGGCAATCAGGTATTCGGGACAAAGAGAAATTTTTCTCTTTTAAGTAACCATGCGCCTCGCGCATGTTGTTCCATGAAAAATTAGCTCTTTGCTAATTTTCCCTGCGGTTGGAGGAAATCGCCCATAATTTTAACCCAGACTCAATTGGAAATATACCTATAAATAGAGTTTCTTCCACACATAAATATTCATTCTGAACTTCACGTTTCAAGAGGAAGTCAAGCCTCTGAAGCATGAAAGAGGAGTCTCACACCTCCTCTAGTTTTTGTTCTAGAGTATGCTTTATTTCTATCTGATTATGTATTTAGTTACCATGAGTAACTAAACACCTTTTGATTAGGGTTCTATGATGAATGTAACACCCTAATTCCCGATGATACATATTAAATAATAATAATATGTTTAATAAAGAGGATGTTACAAAACTCGACACTTTATAATATAATAACATAACCATTCCTTTTTAAATAATAATTTCAAATAGCGGAAAACAATTCACTGATCGTATTAATAATAATTATTCATGTCATTCAACATCATAAAATGAAATAATAATAGTTCCAAGATTCAACTCAAAGACAAATAAATTCAACGTCGACCCTAACCCCGGTGTTACAAGAATCAGAGCTCGTAGCGACTACATGCTTAAATAATCTAAATAATAAAAGAAAGGGAGCAGAGTGCCCTTGTATCTCCACCTTAAGAATCATCCCGTACCTACTCTTCCTCAACCTGAGTGTATGTATTCCATGAGTACAGTCACCATGAAAACACAACAACAAAAAAGGGGTGAGAAATCCTGCCATAACATATTATTAGGAAAAACACGCACAAATCATTAAAGTAAAGATAGTGATAATATTCCGTTGTCGTAAGAACATCAACCAATCTTTTATCCTCCACAGATCACACATTTCAACATCTCACACCATTCCACAAATTTAACATCAAGTACAAGTATCATCATTTAAATGCATATAGACTCATCCTAAGACATATATGAATGTGGTACCACACCTATTGTCGTCATAATTTGCCAGAGATATGTTACTGGACTTTCGTCGTCATAATTTGCCAGAGATATGTTACTGGACTTCTCCATTAGTCATGCACTCCATCAGTCTTGGACTCTATATGAATGCATAAAAATAAATTCGACAAGTAGTACACATATACACATAATCAAATAATTCACATAATAATGCAAGACTTCCCCTATAATGCACGACTCTAATGCAATCACACATTGTCATCAATCTCGTCGTCTTCATAAATAAACATCATCATTCTCATCATTATAATAATATAGACATCGTCATTCTCATCATCATTATAATATAAACATCATCATTCTCATCATCATTATAATATAAACTTGTATATAATATCAATCGTCATCGCTCTTTGTCACAGTCATAGGATTCCTCATCAATACTCTCTATCGCCGTCTATATCACCACATTATCTCCTCATTAATCCAACCCTTAACCACGACTCGTTTCTATGTCAACATCCCTCTATTTTATTTTATCATTCATCTTACAGACATGCTCTATTCTCTCGTCTACTCTAAGCTCTCTAGATATTTTATCCTGATAGCATACCCTATTCCTCATTCTTAGTTTAAAGATGTTTACCTCTCCATTAACATCACATATAATGTCTCCTCTCTATACAACTAGGTTTAACCCCACCATCGTCAATAACTCTTTCCTACTTATTCTTCTCATTAAAACGACTTTATATCGTATTACTTTGTCTCACATTAGTCGTTATCTATAACCTCGAGCATTCCCCTGATCTTAACTTCAATCTAATTTAAAGTTACTATCTCACCGTATCGTTACTTTCGACGTCAGCAACTTTCGTCACTAAAACTTCATTATAATTTAAGGTTTTATTATCTCGATACCGGTCATTATTATTATCGTCAAACATTATAACTATTACCTCTTATCTTCATTCCTATTAATCTTGCTCTCTTCTAATTGATTCCCGTCTTATTCATCAGTATCGTCATTCCTATCATCTTTCATAACTCAATACACAACCCCCTATCCTCCTTTACATTTCGTCTTAACAACCCTCTCATCGTCTACAATCATCCAAATTTGACTTCTCTATTCTTTATTCATTTTTACACCTTACACGTTCCTATCTAACATTCATCTTAAGTTCTTTAATTACCTTGATTCTTTTACTCTTCAACTTAACAATATTCCCACGTTCATTATTGGTTTAAGAAGATCATGTTTAACTTCATCAGTGAATCGGGAAGCACCTACTTCATATCCTCTCTTATCATCGTCTCTTTTCACTTATTTATCTCTTTCATATTTTATACCTTCTTAATCGACTTACCACATTAGACCTTTTCAATACCCCAAGGGATTATTTTTGTCGTTATCACTCCGTCGTGAACTACTTATCTATATCTCTCCTACTTCTCCTTCTACTGCTTAAACTACTTCACCTTTTTAGGCTCATCTCTAATTCGCGGAACTTATGTTTGTTCTAGTCATCTATCTTAAACAACTCGCTTGTTCCTCCTCTTATCACTGTCTTTCATTTCCTATTGACAAGCCATCTTTAACATCATTAGGTTCTCATAAGCTACTATCGCCGGTTCATGTTTAGACTTGCTATTATCTTGAGGTAACTACTTTTATTTGTGCCTAAACACACTCCCTCATTTAGATATGTAGTTTAAGGATCCTTACTTTTACTTTACACGCTAACGGCTTGCTTAAACTAACTATTGCTTTCATAGATGTTTTAGAGTCCACTGAAAAGATTGTGCTGAAATTTCATGAAGAACGTAGTATGAACCATGCATGGTGTTTTAATCGTAACTCAAGTTCTAGAGATCTAAATAGATTCAAACCAATGGAAACTGAAAGCTGACATCTATATCCACAACTTTCATGAATGGACCTAAATCCAATTAGGGACAGAGAGGGGTGGAAATGTTGGTTTTCCTAAACCTGGGCAGAGTGCACGACTGTGCTGACCCATGTGTAGTAATTTGAACACAACTCAAGTTGCAAATGTCTAAATGAGGTAAATCCAAAGCCAAATGAAAGCTAACATCCATATATACAACTTTCATGAAGACACCTAAGCTCAGTTTGGAATAGAAAATGGTCAAAAAATTGGTCCAAAATTGTGTCATGATTCTGCAAATCGTGGCACGATTTTGTGCCCAGAAAATGGTTCTCTTTTGCCTACAAAATCGTGACACGATTTTGTTAGTATCAGAACACAGATTTTACGATTTTCCACAATGGGAGCTTCCCCGGCTCCAATTTTGACCCCTAAACTCACCCAATTCGTCCCTAAACATCACCCTAAGGTTACCTTATCATTCAAACAATAATTTTCCATTAACCTACCGATCCACACACTCTCTTCATGGTCAATCCTCAATTTGAAAAACCCTAAACTAGTTTTCCCTTAATTTTAAATAATTCAACCTCGTCTTTACATTCGTTCATCATCAATCTCTCATCACAATCTCATATCATAACAACAACATCATCTTAAGAATTAAACACCCCCGTCATATATTAAGATACCCTAAACGCAAAGATTCTCCCCCTTACCTCGATTCCTTCAGAAATTCCAGCTTTGGCTTGATCCCATCGCAGCTAGGGTTTCTCCTTCCCTTCTCCTCTCTTCTCTCTTTTCCACGTTCAGCAAAAGTGACCCTTCTAACTCCTAATGTTTCTATTTATGTTTAGGCCAGTCACTTGTTATAATTTTCTTCTCCTCTATTCACTATTCTTTTACTCCTCCCCTCCCCCACTTATTTAAAACTTATATTCTACACATCCGACTCTATATTATTTTGTTTTGATTCCTCTCTTCATTTTATTTAAATTCTCATACTACTTCTCAATCATCATCAATATTATATTTTCTCAACAACAAAATCAATAATAATATTAACCAAAACTTCACCTATTAAAATTCATGGAATTAATTAAAAATAGAAAATTGGGGTGTTACAACTCTCCCCCACTTAAAGAGTTTTTGACCTCGAAAATTACTCGAAGGTAACTGCTCTGGATAAAACTTCCTCATCCTATTCTACCCTGCTATACTCATTCTTTACCCCTCATGTTCATGTTCAGTTTTTAGAAATCCAGATCCTAAACTAATAAAATTCAGCTAGCTGCAGTCTACAACTTCATGCGTCATCCATCCTCGACATACAACTGTTACATATTATATATTTAAATCCTTTGAACGTTCTCTTGTGAAATTCCTGGCAACCTGACTGAAATATGCTGTGCACAATGTTGGCACAACTGTCCGAGCGCGTGTCTACTCAGAACTACAATTAAAATAACGCAGCGTAACAAGGCACAAAATAAAAGGAACACAGCGGAAATATAAAGTACACAGTGAGTTTGTTAACCCAGTTCGGAGCAACTCTCCTACTCTGGGGGATACCAATCCAGGAATGATTCCACTATTATAGTTCTAGTGAAAAGACCAACGCAGACACACTACTTGACTTTGCACCTAGACCCTACCAGTGGCAACTCTATCTAGGAACTCCTAGATATGAGACCCCGTCTCAATTCCTACGAACAACACACACAGTATTGTTATCAAACACACAAAACATAAAACACAACCAAGAGGAACACACGCTAATAACACATACTCACTCCGTACTTAAAAGCTTAGGAGCAGCTTACAAATACAACTCAAACAAACTCAGTCCTTAGCTTGAATCAGGGAGATACAAGCAAGGCTCACAATTAACAAACAAAACCCTAAAAACCTTAAAACACACGCTTTGCTAACACACACGGTTTTTAGTTACCCTACTAGGGTTTGCCTTCACGAATATATAGTACTGAAGTAGCACGGGTCTGGGCTTCAAAATAGAGCATGGACATTGACCGGTCCAGCTGAAACAATCTTCTAGAAATAATAAAAAGCTTCCAAATATAGAATGATATCTTGTGGAACAAATAGCAAGGCAAATAAAACTTCAATCAAATCTTCAATCAGATACACGCGCCTTGATCAGCAAGCTAGAGGAAAATAAATCTTCAGGCAAATCTTTGGAAGATTGCGTACATAAATATAAAGCGCTAGCTGGCGCGAAAATCACAAGATACGAAAAGCTGTTCCATATGCTACCGCATCTGTCCCAGCATCTGGCTAGTAGATGTTTTTGCAAAATGTAGCCAATCTACAAAAACCCAACAATCTCCCCCTTTGGCAAAATTTTGGCTAAAACACTCTAGAGCCAGTTCCTTGGGAGATACACAGACAAGATTCCTTCACGTCAACATAAGCACACAACAAGGAAAGAAAAAATCGTAGCATAGAGTGAGATTACTTCCAAGCGAGAAATAGTCAAGATGGCTTGCAAGTAGAATCAGAGGCATGCACCAGATAACACAAACATCTAGCCTCATAGGAACAACCAGAGAGAAATAAACTCTCAAATAGTGGAATCACATAGAGAAGGAAAAAATAAATTTCCAAACATCAAGAATAAAAACTCAAGAGCAGAGCTCAGCTCCCCCTCAAAACATGCATGTACCAACACTCCCCCTCAACATACTACACTCCCCCTCAACACATGTAACCATACATAATACAAGCTTCAAATATCAAATCACGCACACAACCAACAGATAGGGCATAAATCTTCTAATTCATTCTACTCCCCCTTTTTAGCCATAAATTCTGACAAACAACAGATAGGGCAAACTCATAGAAAGTGCATAGAGCCATAAAGAGTGCATAGAAACCACAGAGAGTGCATATTACAGACCAGAAGCACTCAAGGTGCATAAGAAATCCAGGGTCTTGGCCAACCAACCAAAACAAACACAAAGAATACAGCAACTGAGAACAGGGAAAACATCAGAATCAGAATTCATCAGAGTCAGCGGAGAACTCCTCAGTATCACCAGCAGAAGCATTATTATTCCCTCCTTCTTCTTCATCCTGCTCACCCTCAGCTTCAGATTCAGCCTTCAAGGCTGCAATTATCCTGTCAATTTTCATCTTCCTAGCTCCAAGAGCCACACTAGTCTCAGTTAGATCTGCAATTATTTGTTTTCTAGTGAGCACACCAGACGTCCGGACAGAAGTACCAGCTAAGTCAGCAGCATGTTTCTCAGACAGCAAACTACAATCCAAGGCCATAGGGCCAGACCTCTTACAGGGCTCATCAGTACTGATCAAAATATCTGGGTGTTGCTGAAGCACAATACCACACAGGAGAGTGGGAAAAGCTATAGGAAACTTGATAGCAAAGGACTTAGCATGCTCCAAAACCTGATAATAAATGTAGGCCCCATAATCAAAAGGTGACTTGGTACCAACAGCATAAATCAATTTGGCCAAACCAGAAGCAACTGAGAAGTTAAGAAAAGAATAATGATGGTAGCGTGTGGGAGGTTTGAATAAGGAAGGTTGGAGATAGCTTCCTTGAATTGCGTGCATCAAGCGGTTGAGGAGGGAGAAAATAACTGCTGCACGCCTCCCATAAATTAACTGCTACAATTCCTCAAATAAACAGATCCCGAACTTCCGTCTTAATTTTTCAAATTGATTAGCATCAAGAGCTTTTGTAAAAATATCTGCTAATTGCTCTTCAGTTGAAACATGTTCAAGAGTAACAATTTTGTCTTCAACAAGATCCCTTATAAAATGATGTCTAATGTCAATGTGTTTGGTCCTGCTATGTTGAATAGGATTTTTGGAGATATTAATTGCACTCAGATTGTCACAATATAATGTCATAGCATCTGTCTTGACATTGTACTCACTCAGCATCTGTCTCATCCACAACAATTGAGAACAACTACTACCAGCTGCTATGTACTCAGCTTCAGCTGTAGACAAAGAAATGCAATTTTGCTTCTTACTGAACCAGGATATAAGGTTGTTGCCTAGGAAGAAGCATCCACCAGAGGTACTCTTTCTATCATCTGCACTTCCAGCCCAGTCAGCATCACAATATCCAAACAACACAGTGCTTTCCCCATGAGAATACAACATACCATAATCACTAGTACCATTCACATACTTCAGAATTCTCTTTACCTGAGTCAGATGACTTATTTTTGGTTCAGTTTGGTATCTGGCACACACTCCAACTGCAAATGTGATATTTGGCCTACTTGCTGTAAGATATAGAAGACTTCCTATCATACTCCTATACATGCTTTGGTCAACATCCACACCTTTCTCATCCTTTGATAATTTTACATGTGTGGAAGCAGGAGTTCTTTTATGAGCAGCATTTTCCATCCCAAATTTCTTGACTATATTTTTAGCATACTTACTTTGAGAGATAAATATAGTATCTTCCATTTGTTTCACTTGAAGACCAAGAAAGAACTTTAGCTCACCTACAAGACTCATCTCAAATTCAGATTGCATTTGCTGAACAAAATGCTCTATCATCTGGTCAGACATTCCTCCAAAGACTATGTCATCTACATATATTTGAGCAATCATCAGCTGTCCATTTTCATCTTTCACAAACAGGGTCTTGTCATTTCCTCCCTTCCTATAGCCATGGTTGATTAGAAACTCAGCAAGTCTCTCATACCAAGCTCTAGGAGCTTGCTTCAGCCCATAGAGAGCTTTCTTCAATTTGTACACATGGTTTGGAAAACTAGGATCAATGAAGCCTTTAGGCTGTTCCACATAAACCTCTTCATTTAAGTACCCATTGAGAAAGGCACTCTTGACATCCATCTGATACAACTTGAATTTTAGTATGCATGCAATCCCAAGTAACAATCTAATTGATTCCAACCTAGCTACAGGAGCAAAAGTCTCATCAAAGTCTACACCTTCAATTTGAGAATATCCTTGTGCAACCAGTCTGGCTTTGTTTCTAGTGATAGTACCATTTTCATCAGACTTGTTTTTATAAACCCACTTGGTACCTATAACATTCACATTATCTGGTCTAGGAACTAGGTCCCACACATTACTTCTCTTGAACTGAGTTAATTCTTCTTGCATAGCATTTATCCAGAACTCATCAGTTAGAGCTTCCTTAACATTCTTTGGTTCAAGTTTAGATATAAAGCAAGAATTTGATACCTCATCATAGTTCCTTCTAGTTGTGATCCCTTGGTTAGGGTCGCCAATGACTTGATCTATGGGGTGGTTTTTCTGAACTCTGATAGATGGTCCTTTGTTGGGAGCAGTCTTCTCTGGACCTGTTACTTCAGAATCTTGCTTATTACTTGCTTCATCTTCTTTCTTCTCCTCCTGTAGGTCAGATGCTAAGTCAAATGTCGCATCATCTGTCACAGCATTATTACCTTCATCATCTACAACCACATTTATAGATTCCATCACTGTCTTGGTTCTGGAGTTGTATACTCTATAGGCTCTGCTGTTTGTTGAATAGCCTAGAAAGATTCCCTCTTCACTTTTAGCATCCATCTTTCTTCTTGGTTCCCTGTCAGCTAGAATATAACACTTACTACCAAACACATGAAAATGCTTCACTGTTGGCTTCCTGTCCTTCCATAGCTCGTACAAAGTTGTAGATGTACCTTTTCTCAAAGTCACTCTATTATGAATATAGCAGGCTGTGTTCATGGCTTCAGCCCAAAAGAAAAATGGCAGCTTCTTTGCATGTAGCATAACCCTAGCAGATTCTTGCAAAGTCCTGTTCTTTCTTTCAACTATCCCATTTTGTTGAGGAGTAATGGGTGCGGAGAACTCATGAAATATTCCTTCAGAAAAACAGAAATCAGAGAACTTACCATTCTCAAACTCCTTCCCATGGTCACTTCTGATTCTAACAATTCCACAATCCTTTTCTCTCTGAAGTTGTAAGCAAAGATCCTTGAATTTTTCAAACGTGTCTGATTTCTCCTTAATGAAATTTATCCAAGTATATCTAGAAAAATCATCAACAACAACAAAAGCATACTTCTTACCACCTAAGCTTTCGACTTGCATGGGTCCCATTAAGTCCATGTGTAATAGCTCAAGAACTCTGGATGTGGACAGATGTTGCAGCTTCTGGTGAGGCATCTTGGTCTGTCTTCCTATCTGGCATTCTCCACATATACTTCCTTCCTGAATTTGGAGTTTTGGTAAACCTCTGATGGCTCCTTCAGCAATAGCTTTCTTCATGCTTCTGAGATTCAGATGTCCAAGCTTTTGGTGCCATAGCTTAACTTCATCTTCTTTGGTTATTAGACAAGTAGATAACTTTGCTTTTTCTTGAGAGACCCACAAGTAGCAATTGTCCTTTGATCTAATACCTCTCATCAGGATGTCCCCTTCACTGTTAGCAACTAAGCATTCACTCTTAGTAAAGTTGACCTTCATCCCTTGATCGCACAGTTGACTAATACTAATTAAGTTGGCAGTTAATCCTTTCACAAGAAGCACCTTATCAAGTTTGGGTAGACCCTCTTCCACAAGATTTCCTACACCCTTTATTTCTCCTTTGGCTCCATCCCCAAAAGTCACAAAACTTGTAGCATAAGGCTTAACATCAGTCAAATAATTTTTATCACCAGTCATATGTCTGGAACATCCACTGTCAAAGTACCAATCATTTCTGGATGACACTCTCAGAGATGTATGAGCAATTTGAGCAATCTCATCAGCTTCTGGTTCTATTTTTCTAGGATCCATAGTGTTGCTTGTGAAATTATCATTTTTCTGCTTCCACTGCTTCTTGGTGATCTTTACTATGGGATCAGGTCTTGGTGAATAGGTCCTGTCTGGGTAACCATGTAATTTGAAACAGAAAGGTCTGATATGTCCTTTTCTTCCACAGTAGTGACATACCCAACCATAATTTCTTCCTTTTGATCTGGGCCTATATTCTGATGCCTGTTGTCTCACCTGATGCTGGGGCATCTGTCTTGACATAGTATGATCATGAGTATTAGCAGGTGGTACAAATTGTCTTGCTGGTAATTGTTTCTGCTGAGGCATGGAACTGTAGTCAAACCCAATACCTTTAGAATCTCCAGGTTTCTGTCCTATTTCCAAAATTTCGTCTAAAGCATCAGTACCTTTGTTCATCATCCGCAGTTGCTTGTTCATATTGCCAATCTTGGAAGTAAGTAAGATAACCTCATCATTGAGGTCTGAGTTTATTTTCAGAAGTTTGTCTTTCTCAGCTTGCAAGAGAGTAATGGTCCTCTTTTGTTTTTCTAAAGTTCTACAAACTTCCTCACTTTTGAGATATAGCTCCTTATAAGAATCAGCCAATTCATCATATGTTACCTCTTCATCACTAGATTCATGGTCAGATGTGCACACTCCAGTCAAGGCATTCACATGTTTTGCAGTTTCAGATTCTTCTTCTGATTCATCCTCATCCGTCCAAGACACAGTCATCACCTTCTTTTGTTTCTTCAGATACGTTGCACACTCAGTTCTGATGTGACCAAAACCTTCGCATTCATGGCATTGCACCCCTTTGCTTGGATTGATTTTGTCATCAGTTCTAGGTTTCCTCTGATTGTTGACATTTTTATAGATGCTGCGACTGTTGTCCGGAGCATTTGTCCTAGGGCGTCTGTCCATCCTCTTCACAACTTCATTCAACTGTTTGCCCAACAGCACAATAGCTTCAGAGATGCTCTCATCAGTATCTAAATTACTCTCCACATCATCTTCATCAGTGTTGGAGATGAAAGCAATGTTCTTGTCTTTCTTTTCAGTTCTTTCATTAACCTTTAATTCAAAAGTTTGAAGAGATCCAATCAACTCATCAACTTTCATATTTCCAATATCTTGGGCTTCCTCAATAGCACATACTTTCATATCAAATTTCTTAGGCAGGGACCTGAGAATTTTGCTTACCAGTTTTTCATCAGATATCTTTTCCCCCAAGGATTCAAATGTGTTGGCATATTCTAGCACATTCATGTGAAAGTCATGAACACTCTCTCCTTCCTTCATTCTCAAATTCTCAAACTGTGTTGTTAGCAGTTGTAGCCTTGACTTCTTGACCTTTTGAGTACCTTCATGAGCTGTTCTTAGGATATCCCAAGCTTCCTTAGCAATAGTACATTGTTTAATCAACCTGAACATGTTCTTGTCTACACCATTAAACAAAGCATTCAGGGCTTTAGAGTTCCCAATAGCTGCAGTGTCTTCAGCTGTAGACCACTCCTCTTCTGGTTTTAACTCATCAGTATCAACATTATTCGCATCTTTTATTTTAGGAGGGACCCATGCCTTGATCACAGCCTTCCAAGCTCTGCTGTCTAGAGATTTCAAGAATGCTGTCATGCGTGATTTCCAAATGTCATAGTTCGACCCATCCAACAAGGGTGGTCTGTTCACCAGTCCTCCTTCTTTATCCATTGAGCCAGAAACTTCTTTCCCAGGAGCTCACCCACACAGAACAGGGTGCCTGCTCTGATACCAATTGAAATTCCTGGCAACCTGACTGAAATATGCTGTGCACAATGTTGGCACAACTGTCCGAGCGCGTGTCTACTCAGAACTACAATTAAAATAACGCAGCGTAACAAGGCACAAAATAAAAGGAACACAGCGGAAATATAAAGTACACAGTGAGTTTGTTAACCCAGTTCGGAGCAACTCTCCTACTCTGGGGGATACCAATCCAGGAATGATTCCACTATTATAGTTCTAGTGAAAAGACCAACGCAGACACACTACTTGACTTTGCACCTAGACCCTACCAGTGGCAACTCTATCTAGGAACTCCTAGATATGAGACCCCGTCTCAATTCCTACGAACAACACACACAGTATTGTTATCAAACACACAAAACATAAAACACAACCAAGAGGAACACACGCTAATAACACATACTCACTCCGTACTTAAAAGCTTAGGAGCAGCTTACAAATACAACTCAAACAAACTCAGTCCTTAGCTTGAATCAGGGAGATACAAGCAAGGCTCACAATTAACAAACAAAACCCTAAAAACCTTAAAACACACGCTTTGCTAACACACACGGTTTTTAGTTACCCTACTAGGGTTTGCCTTCACGAATATATAGTACTGAAGTAGCACGGGTCTGGGCTTCAAAATAGAGCATGGACATTGACCGGTCCAGCTGAAACAATCTTCTAGAAATAATAAAAAGCTTCCAAATATAGAATGATATCTTGTGGAACAAATAGCAAGGCAAATAAAACTTCAATCAAATCTTCAATCAGATACACGCGCCTTGATCAGCAAGCTAGAGGAAAATAAATCTTCAGGCAAATCTTTGGAAGATTGCGTACATAAATATAAAGCGCTAGCTGGCGCGAAAATCACAAGATACGAAAAGCTGTTCCATATGCTACCGCATCTGTCCCAGCATCTGGCTAGTAGATGTTTTTGCAAAATGTAGCCAATCTACAAAAACCCAACATCTTGGCTTTATCGTACCTCACCTTTGGTTTCTTTACGACATGCCCACTCGAATTCTCAACCTATCCTCTAATAATCCAAATGAAAGCTTGAAATACGACGCAAGGTCGCCTACACTTCACTCCTAATAGGATAATCAACTGATCAAAACTTATATCCCTCATTCTGTAAGTGAATACTACCTAACCTACGTCCTCCAAAATATCCTTCTCTTTAAACACGTCCCGCCAAATGATTTTCATCCCAGCTGATAACTAATCTTAAACCACATCCATCGTTCTGCTACAACTTACTCACCCGCAGTTAAACTTATAAGGTCGCACCGAAAATTCTCAACTCATACCACCATCCTAACTTGTTAAGCCTCAATACCAAACTCATGCCCCATATTCCGTCAACCTATATCTAGCACTAATTTAACTCCGAGGTTTATTACCATAACGTTTAACTTCTCACCTCGAAGACTAAAACTTCTCTTCTGAAATGGCACCACATGCGAAACATCCCCGAGGAGCCGGAGTGTCTCCCTCACTTGTACTTTTTCCTACCTGCAGCCTCGTGTTGAAACTTCCACTCTCCCTCATCAGCCGGAACCTTACAAGGCTTACTACACCCCTGATTCTTACCCTTCTTATCCCTAGCACTCTTGTAGTGGTAGACTTCGCTCGACTCTCTTCCTCTAACCATCCTCTTATGTACCATCAATAGCTAAACAACTATTAACAGAATCAGGCATTCGACAGTGTCTGCACACATGCCGCCTGTGGAGACATAACAAAATTATAAAACCTAGGGCAGATGGACCGACCTGCTCTGTGTCGCGTCGAATTTCGGATATCAAGCTATTGAGAAGCGTTGAATCACTAATTTTAAATCACGACTGAACTTTTAATTTTCGGGGAGAAAAGGAAAAAAGTTCGAAATTACCTTTAAATAAGAGATTTTAGGTTCGAGAGTCGATTATGCGAGGGGAAGGTATTAGCACCCCTCGCATCCGTTGTACTCAACGGGAACCTCTTAGTCGACTTAGGCTTAAAATGTTTTCAAAGTTTTGCTTGCGTGCTTGAACATATAAAAGGGAAAAAGAAAATATGATACGAAGGGGAAAAAGAAGTTTTTTATTAATGGGCTTGACAAGATGTGAATCCTGCTCCTACGTATCTCCCGGTAGACGGAGAATTCAAAGCGTACGTAGTTCTTTGTAGAAAAAGTTTGTATGTTGGTTCGTTTTAATTAGAAAAAGATTTGAAAACGCACAAAGGCGTAAAACGTTTAAATGATAAAAGAGACGAACTCACATTAAGGCGATGGAAATCGCACAAGGCGTAAAAGTTTTAAAGAAAAAAAAGAAGAGAAAAAAAGTTGGACGCACATTAAGGCGAGGGAACTCGCACAAGGCGTAAAAGTTTGAAAGATAAAAAAAGACGGACGCACATTAAGGCGATGGTAATCGCACAAGGCGTAGAAGTTTGAAAGATAAAAAAAGACGGACGCACATTAAGGCGATGGTAATCTCACAAGGCGTAGAAATTTGAAAGATAAAAAAAAAAAGACGGACGCACATTAAGGCGATGGTAATCGCACAAGGCGTAGAAATTTTAAAAACGAACGCGCGAAGGCGCGAAAGGTTCGAATTGACCACGAGGACCAAGAAAAGCTTTAAAAATGGTCACGGGGACCAAAGAAAGGTTAAGCGTGCTAGACGCGTTAAAAATGGAATGACGATTGCTCGAACGACGAGACATACATCACGCATTCTTGCAACCGGGTTTTGGGGAGACATACGTCAAGCCATTCCTTTTTCATTCAAGTTCTCGCTTCGTTTAAACCCAAAGGAATCTTAATGGGGACCAAAACACTTGGTTAGAAACTTAAAGAAAAGTCGTAAAAAATCACGAACAAATTTGTTGTTCGAGTTTATTGAAAATTATGAACATCACTTGTGGCTTAAGTTATTGGAACTCAAGAACAAGTGTTTATTCAAGTTTGAAAGATGAATAAATCATAAAGAAAATGCATGAGTTTAGAAAATACACAGATTCGGCTCAATTTTAAGTTTGGTTTAAAAGGTGAGCAAATTCAGCTTAAGTTCGTGTTTTTAATTGAAAATCATGAACAATGTCATTGTTCAAGTTTAGTTTTGAAGAAAAAGAACTTAGCTTATTGTTCAAGCTTGATTTTGAAAGTTTAAGAACATAACTTGTTTTGCAAGTTACTCAAAATTAATCGCACGAACTTGTGAAATTTCCAAAGACATGCAATATTCTTGATATGGTTTGAACAAAAACGCATTTTAACCTTCTTAGGTTCTGAATCAAAGGTTAGAACCCCAAAAAAAATTTGGCCTTTGGAAGCCTGATTCATGTTCTGAGTTTTACCTACTTCGCAGAGCAACCAGAACTTGGCTCTGCGAAGTCAGGTTCTGATATGGTCGCTCTGCGAACATGATTTTGCTCTGCGAAGTATGCGAAAATTGAACTCAGAAGCTGTTTCTGAACAGAAGTTCAGAAACTGCTCCTGAGCAAGCTTCAGAACCTAAAGGGGGTTAAAAAGCTTTGCAAATTTGGAAGAAAAGGAGTATAACAACTCAGTTATGGTGCTTTGTAACTTTGAAATTCCTTTTGAGTTTCAAAAGGGGTTTTTTACACAAAATGAAATTAAACAAAACAAAGGATGCAAACAGTCAATCAAAATGAAAGATAAAGACTTTAGGATACTTACAGAACTCCTAGCAATGCCTTGTGCAAGAGATAGGAAGTGGCTTGGTTGATTGATTTTGCAAAGCTTTGAGGTTGGGTGATAATGACACTAGTGCTTCAAATGTTTTGCTATGAGTGTAAAATTTGTGTATTGAACTCTCTATTCTCTCTCAAAAATGCTGTAGTTTTTAGCTCTTGAAGGCTTTCAAATTGTCTTTGAATGAATGTGCATTGCATTCCTTTTTATAGGCCAAGAATGAAATCTATGCAATGATGAGAAAATCTCTAGAACCTAGCTGATTTGTGGGCTAAAATCAGGCTAAATTGCTTTGCAATTAATGCTAAAGGATAGAAGTTACTTTGCCTTGTGCCAAGGGTCAAGACTTTGGCTGGTTTCAGCCACAAATGTAGCTGATCTTTGAATGCAATGATGAGAAAAAAAACTGAAAAACAGGGCAGCTGCAATTGTGTGGTTCTTGGGATCAATCCTTGCAATCTTGAGAGGTCAAGCAAGGAAAACGTGTACTGCCATGTACAGAGAGATTGGGGGAAGCAAAAAGAGCATGTGGGCTGGTGTGAGAGAGGAGAAATACAGTTGAAAACAGGGCACACCAAACAGCTTTTTTGGGCAAGAAACCACTTGTGTTTGACTGGTTTTGGTGGAGAAAGGAGGAAGAAAAGGGATCAAGTAGCTGGCTGGCAAGCTCTGGGTTAATGACAGGTCAATTGGGAGGAACAAGAGCTGACCAAGGGCAGCCAATTTGCTTGGGCACATGCTAGGTTGGAAGAAAATCCTTCTTACCTTGAACTTTAATGTCACACATTTGATTAAGCTTTGCTGCATCATTCCAGCCACAATTGGCAATAACAATGATAATAATAATGATAAAGGATAATAACTGTAGTACCCCAATTTTGTCCTAAGCCTTTTAAAAAACAAAAATAAAAAAAATCAAGGAGGGGGAAAAGGTCAAAGTCAACCAAAGTCAACAAAAAAGTCAACATTTCAAAAATGATGACTTCGCAGTGCGAAGTTCACTTCGCACTGCGAAGTCTGCGATTTTTCTGCAGATTTTTGGTTTCTTTGATTTAATTCCAGTTTTTGTTACACATGATTTGCATTATTATTTTAATCAGCATTCATGGCCAATTGGGCTCAGCAAAGCCAGAGTTGAGAGACTTGCCATTAATGCCAAGGAAAGAAGCTTTTTCTTCCAACCTAGCATGTGACAAGCAAGTGGGCTTGCCCTTGGGCAGCTCTTGTCCCTCCCAAGTGACCTGTTAACCACCCCAAGGTTGCCAGCCACCTGCTTGAGGACTTTCTTCCTGCTTGCTCCCCCCAAAACCAGTCAAACCCAGCTGGTTTTTCACTTGCAAAAGCCATGATTGCTTGCCCTGTTTTTCAACAGCTTTTCAGCCCTCTCACACCAGCCACATGTTGCCTTTTGCATCCCCCAACCTCTGCACATCATAGTGCACGTTTTTATTGATCAACCATTGAGATTGCAAGGATCAATCCCCAAGCATAGCCAATTGCAATCCAGCCATGTTTCTCATCATTTCTATCCAAAGACCATTGAATTTGTGGCTGAAATCAGTCAAGCCTTTAACCCTTGGCACAAGGCAAGGTTGCCTCTATCCATTAGCATTAAATGCAAAGCCATTTAGCCTGAATTTAGCCCACAAATCAGCTAGGTCCTATGGATTTTCCATCATTGCATTGGATTGCATTTTGGCCTATAAATAGAGATGCAAGGCAAGAGTTCATGACATCATTCTAGAGCAATAATTCACAAAGAAACACTACTCATAAACATTTGAAACACTTGCAAACAACCAGAGAAAACCAGCCAAAGCACTAGCAAAAAAACCAATCCAAACACAAAGCATTACAAAGTTCAAAACCATCACCAATATTCAAAACCTTTGCAAGAACCTTCAACCAATCCAAGTTCATTGCAGCAGGAGCTTTGCTAAGGATCTCTGTAAGTTTCTAAGTCATTATCTTGCATCTATAATTGTGCTTGCATATCAATTTTGGTCCAAAACCCTTTTGTTCTAAAAACCCCTTTTGAATTTCAAAAGAAATCCCAAGGTTTGCAAAACATCAAAACTGGTTTGTCCAGCTCTTTTCATTGCAAAAACTCAAATCTTTTCACTCTCCTAAAAGGTCCTGAGTGTGTTCAGAAGTTGTTTCTGAACAACAGTTCAGAAACAGCTTCTGAACTCAAAAATTCGCATTGTTCGCAGTGCGACGTCATGGTCGCAGAGCGACCATGACAGAACTCAGAATCTGAGTTTAGGCTCCCAAATGGCCAATTTTTGAGGTTCTAGCCCAAGAGCTCAGAACCTAGGAGTTTTGAAACTCATTTTACTCAAACCAGTTCAAGGATTTTGCATAATATTGGAAAATTCGCAAGTTCGGGTAACACTTTTGTGGATAACTTGCAAAACAAGTTATGTCCACAAACTCTCAAAACAACTTGAACAAACCAGCTATGTTCATCACTTTCAATCCAAACTTGAACAATAAACATTGTTCATGATTTCCAAAACCCAAACGTGAACATAAGCCGAATTTGTTCGCTTTTCAAAACCGTTCGCAAAATGAGCCGAACTTGTGCGTTTTCTAACAAAATTGTTAAAACCTCTTCATCTTGGGTTTCAAACCAAATGTTTTGATAAACTTTGGGATTTCTAAGAAATTCAACCAAAAACTTGAATGAAAAAGGGATGGTGTGACGTATGTCTCTCCATTGCCCCGATTAAACGAATGCGTGACGTATGTCTCGTCGTTCGGACAATCGTCATTCCATTTTCAACGTATCCGACCATACCAAACCAATTCTTGGCCCCTTGTGGTCAATCCGAACCTTTTGGTCCCCCGTGGCCACTAGATTCAATCCCTCGACTCGTTTGAGTCACTTCGGTCAATGTTCGACTCGTTCGAGTCCATTGTACCCGTTCTTGATCCCGTTGGATCAATCGAACCATCCCCCGACTCGTTGGAGTCACTTCAGTCAATGATCGACTCGTTTGAGTCCATTGCACCCATTTTGGTCCCATAGCGACCAATTCAAACCCTCTTACCCAACGGACATGCCTTTTAACATTCTAGCGCGGTTCGTAAACAAACGCTTAATAAGCCTCCCATGCGCGAGCATACAAGCTATACGCTTAATAAGTCTCCCATCCGCGAGCATACAAGCTACGTTTAATCGCAAGAATTCGGTTAAAACATCGTCCATTTAAAATTAACCAACATATGTATGTTTTTCTACCAAAGAACTACGTACGCTTTGAATTCTCCGACTACCGGGAGATACGTAGGAGCAAGATCGACATCTTGTCAAGCGCAATAATAAAAAAAACTTTCTTTTTCCCTTTCGTTTGTTTTCATCTCTTTTTTCCCCCCTTTATTATATTTTGACATAGATAAGCATGCGCGCAAAACACTTAAAAACATTTTAAGCTTTAGCCAAATAGAAGGTTCCCGTTGAGTACAACGGATGTGAGGGGTGCTAATACCTTCCCCTTGCGTAATCGACTCCCGAACCCGACAATGGTTGCGATGACCAGTTCCTTTTCCTCATCGTCAAGGGTTTTATTATCGTTTCCCTTCAAACAAAAAACTTAAGGGTTTATCAACGTTCCCTTTACACAAAAACTTTGGTGGCGACTTCACAAGGCCTTCCGAGCGTTCGCACACGTCCTCGGAGGATTGCGCGTTTTTAACGAGAGCGCACAGCTGGCGACTTCACTGGGGATTCTTTTCCCACTAGCGAGTCAAGCCTATCCTATTTGGCTTTAAAGCCAATTGTTTCTATTAGATTTTACGCGCATGCTTTTATTTTATTCATATATGTCATTCTCGTGCTTTATGTTTATAATTGCTTTATTTTGCTTTATATTCATATCATATATATCAAATGCGGGGGTTACTTGAGCGATGGTACTCGACATTGTTCGGGTTAATGCCGGACGTGTGAGGCTCTCTACCCGAGCTTGAGAAAAAACTAAGTTAGAATGGTGGTTGTTAGCGGAAGCCCGCGTTGACGTATGTCCGTGAGGTAGGATGCCCAACCCCGCTTAGAGGAGATTTTCACGTGGAATGAATTGAAGTCATGTTGACGTATGTCCATCGACAACCTTAATTCCATGTGAGATCTATGACTCTAGGGACCTCTTCTTAGGAAATCTCACCTTTAGAGCCTACACGTGAGGATGAGGGGAAGTTCCGAACCTTCATAAACCATACCCTTGCATATCATTTGCATTCAGGAAAAATTTTCGCATAAATAAAATAAAGGGGCATATTTTTTGCATACTCATTGCATTCATACATTTACATGCATTTTCATGCATTTCAAAGCAAAACCCTCATATCATCCCCTCACTAAAAACAAAAAAAGGGGAGTACCCGACCCGGTGTACAGTAGCGTTTCGGATGAGATCCGAGCAACCGGAAGGCCATCGAAATTCTGGAAATCATTTCTTTGTCCAAGTAATTTATCTTGTTTTTCAAAAAAAATCATTTTGCTCTTACAAGGCAAACGATTAATTTTATGGGACCCCCATATTTCAAATCATTTCCGTCATTATTAAATTTGCAGTTTATGTTCAAAGAGTTCGTTTTTCTTTCGTTCTCAAATAAATTTTCGCAACCCTACAAAAAAAAATCATCATAAATACACCACCAAAAATAACATTGCTACGATCCCTTTTGACTTCAATCTTCAAATTAACCAAACGGAAGATGATAATAAGGACGATTTTGAACCTCCTGAAGGATTGTCCAGACTTGGGGATCAAGAGGATAGGGTAATACAATCTCACCAAGAGAGCCCTCAAAAGAATGGCACCACAATTTTCCCTCTGCCGGGGCACACTCTATAAAGAGAAGTTATGGTCTTACTCAGATATGTGGATAAACATGAAGCAGTCATGCTCACCAAAGAAATCCATGAGGAGTCCTTCCAAACCCATGCCATGGGACATGCAAAAATACATAAGTAAAGGGCGGGTTGTTATTGGCTAACCATGGAAGCCGACTGTTTTCACCACGCCAAGACATGTCACAAGTGACAAATTTATGCCAACATGGGGCACATACCACAAACACCTCTGAATGTCATGACATCAGCCTAACCTTTCTCTATGTGGGGCATAGACATGTTTGGAATGATTGAGCCAAAGGCTTCAAAAGGGCACCAGTTTATACTAGCTGCCATCAACTGTTTCACCAAATGGGTCGAAGCAGCTTCTTATGCAAACATCCCCAAACAAACAAAGCCCAATTTTCATTGGCATCCCCAAACACAAAAAGCCAAGTCGTCATTAGCATTCCTCACATTTCCAACAAAAGCCCAATTTTCATTGGCATACACAAATCCAATAAAAGCCCGACCTTGCTCGGCATCCAATCACAAAAGCCCGACCTTGCTCGGAAGCAAATCACAAAAGCCCGACCTTGCTCGGCATCCCATCATAAAAAGCCCGACCTCGCTCGGCATCCAAAAAAACAAAAGCCCGACCTCGCTCGGCATCCACAATAAAAGCCCGACCTTGCTCGGCATCCACACACCCAAAGTCCAATTTTCATTCACAAACACAAACAAGGTTCGACCAACTAAACCTCATAAAAGAGAAACATCTCACAGCATTGTGGCATGGACAGCTCGACAAGAAAGTTCATTCTCGAGAATTTAGAGAAGGAGACTTAATGCTTAGAAAAAAGGTATTACCCATCCACAAAGATCCCCCTATCAATAAACTCCGGCGCAGTAAAAAAAAATATATTATGCCAAAAAAAAAAAGAAAGAGCTCGCTAAATCGAAAACCCGAAAAGGGCGGTTTAGGCAATAGAGAGCGTCCTGGTAGATCGAAAACCTGAAAAGGCGGTCTTGGCAAAAATTAAGGACATCAAAAAAGGAAATAAACCCCAGTGGACTGAAAACTCGAAGGAGCGGTCCAGGTAAAAATTAGGGGTTTCAAAAAAAGAAGGCAAAAGACTGCGGCACGTGAGGTCCGGACAGAATTCAAGAGGGAAAGAGTCAACCTCATTATCATCTTTCAAAAGCGAGTTATTTCAAAGTCATAGGGAAAGTAGCACGTGAAACCCAATCAAATACCCATTTGCCTTTTTGTTTCTTCCTTTTTCTCTATCTAATCACCTCTTATAGGGATTACATCCTCATGAATACTTACCCATACAAGGGGCTAAGTTTCATTGATCAAAAATCATCTTTAAGCCTTTTCATTGTTATGCGTCCTTACTTGCTCATAAAGTGTGTTTTTATTCATGATAAATAATGCATTGAAATATGGGAAATAAAAAAAACTTGCAAAAAAAATGTGTGTGTTTTTTAGTTGGACGTTAAATGTCGAAAGAATTTCGGTTGTCCCCGGTATTGCATCAGAGGACTCAAAACTTGAAGCTCTGCATCAGTCATTTTAAGACTCATGCTCTTCAGCAGAAACAAGTGCGTAGCACACGGCGCGTAAAATGCAAAGATCCCGAGGGTCGGAGGAACAAATTTCCCCAAATAAAGCTCACCCCCATACATCTTTTCCATCCACTAAGGCCGGATATCGATCATGCTTCCAAAATGATCCTTATATCCCCAGTGAAATCAAACCAAAATCAAAAAGCCCGACCTCGCTCGGCAACCAAAATCAAAAAGCCCGACCTCGCTCGGCATCCAAAAACAAAAAGCCCGACCTCGCTCGGCAACCAATCAAAAAGCCCGACCTCGCTCGGCAACCAATCAAAAAGCCCGACCTCGCTCGGCAACTAATCAAAAAGCCAAATAATCATTGGAAAAACCAAAAGCCCAATTTTCATTGGCACCCAACACCAAAGTCCAATAATCATTGGCAAAACCAAAGTCCAATAATCATTGGCAAAACCAAAGCCCAATAATCATTGGCAAAACCAAAGCCCAATATTCATTGGCACCCAACAATAAAGCCCAATTTTCATTGGCACTCACCAACAAAACCAAAGCCCAATATTCATTGGCACCCAAACCAAAGACCAATCATCATTGGCGCCTACTCGCCAAATTTCCAACCAAAACAATTTTCATTGGCATTCCCCAGTGGAGTCTCACCCCCAGCATATCAAAATCAGTCATGCATGCATATCCAAATCATTCATACACACGCATTTCATATTCATGTCATGCATCCTCCACAAGGATTCTCTAGTGAATATCACATAGTCACCAGCATCCATCAACAGTTAAGCAAGTGTTCCCCAGTGAACCTCCTTCACAAACTGTCCCCAATTCCCCAGCTGAGTTTCCCCAGCGGAAATTTTTGATTGAGTCTATCTCATGTCATATTACATTGCATATCAGACTGCATAAGGTAACATGAAGCATATCATGCATCATACAATCATGTTTTCCTCTTTCAACAATCTAAGTACTAGCCCCGCCTAGAGACGATTACAATTCGGGCACCTATTCAGGGTAAGACCATTTCAGTTTAGGCATCGGGCACCTATTGAGGGTAAGACCATTTCAGTTTAGGCATCGGGCACCTATTCAGGGTAAGACCATTTCAGTTTAGGTATCGGGCACCTGTTCAGGGTAAGACCATTTCAGTTTAGGTATCCACCTCTAGTGTAAGCGGCTAGATAAGATTACCTATCCTCAGTGTTTCGACCTCTAGTGTAAGCGGCTAGATAAGATCACTTCACCTTAGGTATCGACCTTCAGTGTAAGCGGCTGAATAAGATCACCTTCCCTCAGGTATCGACCTCTAGTGTAAGCGGCTAGATAAGATCACCTTCCTCAGTGTTTCGACCTCTAGTGTAAGCGGCTAGATAAGATCACTTCACCTTAGGTATCGACCTTCAGTGTAAGCGGCTGAATAAGATCACCTTTCCTTAGGTATCGACCTCTAGTGTAAGCGGCTAGATAAGATCACCTTCCTCAGTGTTTCGACCTTCAGTGTAAGCGGCTGGATAAGATCACTTTATTCCTTAGGTATCGACCTTCAGTGTAAGCGGCTGAATAAGATCACCTTTCCTTAGGTATCGACCTCTAGTGTAAGCGGCTAGATAAGATCACCTTCCTCAGTGTTTCGACCTTCAGTGTAAGCGGCTGGATAAGATCACTTTATTCCTTAGGTATCGACCTTCAGTGTAAGCGGCTGAATAAGATCACCTTTCCTTAGGTATCGACCTCTAGTGTAAGCGGCTAATAAGATCACCTTCCTCAGTGAATCGACCTTCAGTGTAAGCGGCTGAATAAGATCACTTTATCCTCAGTGTTTCGACCTCTAGTGTAAGCGACTAGATAAGATTACCTTCCTCAGTGTTTCGACCTCTAGTGTAAGCGGCTAGATAAGATCACCTTCCCAGTGGATCGACCTTCAGTGTAAGCGGCTGAATAAGATCACCTTCCCTCAGGTATCGACCTCTAGTGTAAGCGGCTAGATAAGATTACATATCCTCAGTGTTTCGACCTCTAGTGTAAGCGGCTAGATAAGATCACACACATCCCCAGTGAATCTACCTCCAGTGTTAGCGGCTGGATACGATCAACCCATCCCCAGTGGATCAACCTTCAGTGTAAGCGGCTGAATAGAACCACTCCATCCTTAAAGATCTACCTCCAGTGTCAGCGGCTGGATATGGTCAACCTTTTACCTTTGTTCATTTTTTTTTACATATTGCATAGCAATATTTTTCATTTCACTACAATCTTTTCGTTCCGCGAAGGACAAAATTCGGGTCCTTCTTTTACTTAATTGATCTTCGCAAAGAGTTCGTGAGATGCCCTCGGCACTCACACACTCTATGCAAAGACACAATTAAGTAGGGGCAGCTGTAGTACCCCAATTTTGTCCTAAGCCTTTTAAAAAACAAAAATAAAAAAAATCAAGGAGGGGGAAAAGGTCAAAGTCAACCAAAGTCAACAAAAAAGTCAACATTTCAAAAATGATGACTTCGCAGTGCGAAGTTCACTTCGCACTGCGAAGTCTGCGATTTTTCTACAGATTTTTGGTTTCTTTGATTTAATTCCAGTTTTTGTTACACATGATTTGCATTATTATTTTAATCAGCATTCATGGCCAATTGGGCTCAGCAAAGCCAGAGTTGAGAGACTTGCCATTAATGCCAAGGAAAGAAGCTTTTTCTTCCAACCTAGCATGTGACAAGCAAGTGGGCTTGCCCTTGGGCAGCTCTTGTCCCTCCCAAGTGACCTGTTAACCACCCCAAGGTTGCCAGCCACCTGCTTGAGGACTTTCTTCCTGCTTCCTCCCCCCAAAACCAGTCAAACCCAGCTGGTTTTTCACTTGCAAAAGCCATGATTGCTTGCCCTGTTTTTCAACAGCTTTTCAGCCCTCTCACACCAGCCACATGTTGCCTTTTGCATCCCCCAACCTCTGCACATCACAGTGCACGTTTTTATTGATCAACCATTGAGATTGCAAGGATCAATCCCCAAGCATAGCTAATTGCAATCCAGCCATGTTTCTCATCATTTCTGTCCAAAGACCATTGAATTTGTGGCTGAAATCAGTCAAGCCTTTCACCCTTGGCACAAGGCAAGGTTGCCTCTATCCATTAGCATTAAATGCAAAGCCATTTAGCCTGAATTTAGCCCACAAATCAGCTAGGTCCTATGGATTTTCCATCATTGCATTGGATTGCATTTTGGCCTATAAATAGAGATGCAAGGCAAGAGTTCATGACAGCATTCTACAGCAATAATTCACAAAGAAACACTACTCATAAACATTTGAAACACTTGCAAACAACCAGAGAAAACCAGCCAAAGCACTAGCAAAAAAACCAATCCAAACACAAAGCATTACAAAGTTCAAAACCATCACCAATATTCAAAACCTTTGCAAGAACCTTCAACCAATCCAAGTTCATTGCATCAGGAGCTTTGCTAAGGATCTCTGTAAGTTTCTAAGTCATTATCTTGCATCTATAATTGTGCTTGCATATCAATTTTGGTCCAAAACCCTTTTGTTCTAAAAACCCCTTTTGAATTTCAAAAGAAATCCCAAGGTTTGCAAAACATCAAAACTGGTTTGTCCAGCTCTTTTCATTGCAAAAACTCAAATCTTTTCACTCTCCTAAAAGGTCCTGAGTGTGTTCAGAAGTTGTTTCTGAACAACAGTTCAGAAACAGCTTCTGAACTCAAAAATTCGCATTGTTCGCAGTGCGACGTCATGGTCGCAGAGCGACCATGACAGAACTCAGAATCTGAGTTTAGGCTCCCAAATAGCCAATTTTTGAGGTTCTAGCCCAAGAGCTCAGAACCTAGGAGTTTTGAAACTCATTTTACTCAAACCAGTTCAAGGATTTTGCATAATATTGGAAAATTCGCAAGTTCGGGTAACACTTTTGTGGATAACTTGCAAAACAAGTTATGTCCACAAACTCTCAAAACAACTTGAACAAACCAGCTATGTTCATCACTTTCAATCCAAACTTGAACAATAAACATTGTTCATGATTTCCAAAACCCAAACGTGAACATAAGCCGAATTTGTTCGCTTTTCAAAACCGTTCGCAAAATGAGCCGAACTTGTGCGTTTTCTAACAAAATTGTTAAAACCTCTTCATCTTGGGTTTCAAACCAAATGTTTTGATAAACTTTGGGATTTCTAAGAAATTCAACCAAAAACTTGAATGAAAAAGGGATGATGTGACGTATGTCTCTCCATTGCCCCGATTGTACGAATGCGTGACGTATGTCTCGTCGTTCGGACAATCGTCATTCCATTTTCAACGTATCCGACCATACCAAACCAATTCTTGGCCCCTTGTGGTCAATCCGAACCTTTTGGTCCCCCGTGGCCACTAGATTCAATCCCTCGACTCGTTTGAGTCACTTCGGTCAATGTTCGACTCGTTCGAGTCCATTGTACCCGTTCTTGATCCCGTTGGATCAATCGAACCATCCCCCGACTCGTTGGAGTCACTTCAGTCAATGATCGACTCGTTTGAGTCCATTGCACCCATTTTGGTCCCATAGCGACCAATTCAAACCCTCTTACCCAACGGACATGCCTTTTAACATTTTAGCGCGGTTCGTAAACAAACGCTTAATAAGCCTCCCATGCGCGAGCATACAAGCTATACGCTTAATAAGTCTCCCATCCGCGAGCATACAAGCTACGTTTAATCGCAAGAATTCGGTTAAAACATCGTCCATTTAAAATTAACCAACATATGTACGTTTTTCTACCAAAGAACTACGTACGCTTTGAATTCTCCGACTACCGGGAGATACGTAGGAGCAAGATCGACATCTTGTCAAGCGCAATAATAAAAAAACTTTCTTTTTCCCTTTCGTTTGTTTTCATCTCTTTTTTTCCCCCCTTTATTATATTTTGACATAGATAAGCATGCGCGCAAAACACTTAAAAACATTTTAAGCTTTAGCCAAATAGAAGGTTCCCGTTGAGTACAACGGACGTGAGGGGTGCTAATACCTTCCCCTTGCGTAATTGACTCCCGAACCCGACAATGGTTGCGATGACCAGTTCCTTTTCCTCATCGTCAAGGGTTTTATTATCGTTTCCCTTCAAACAAAAAACTTAAGGGTTTATCAACGTTTCCTTTACACAAAAACTTTGGTGGCGACTTCACAAGGCCTTCCGAGCGTTCGCACACGTCCTCGGAGGATTGCGCGTTTTTAACGAGAGCGCACAATAACAATAAAGATAAAAGAAAGCTAAATCAAAGAAATCAATTTCTGCAAAAATTCGCAGAGTTCGCAGTGCGAAGGTAACTTCGCAGTGCGAACTCCCCTTTGTTTGTATTTTTTTGTATTTTCATTAAAATAAAACAAAATAAAAATAAAAAAATAATAAAAAGGAATAATGATAATGGTAAGGGTAATAATGAAAGTGATAATGGAAAAAATAGTAATGATAATGATAATAAAGATAATAATAAAATGATGAAAAAGTTAATAATATTAGTAATTAATAATAAAAATAATGATAATAATAATAATAATAAAACATTGATAAAAAAAAGATAATAATAATAAAAATATCAAAACACAAAAGTAATGGTATTAATAAGGATAATGATAATGTTAATAAAGGTGGTAATGCTTATGGTGATAAAATGTAAATAAAATCCAACAACAAAAAATGAAATAATAAAAAGTAATAAATGATGAAATAATAAAAGATAAAACAAAGAAAAATAATGAGTCAAAAAATGGGGTATGACACTCTGATACCAACTATGTAACACCCTAATTTCAGACGATACATATTAAATAATAATAATAATATGTTTAATAAAGAGGATGTTACAAAACTCGACACTTTATCATATAACAACATAACCATTTCTTTTTAAATAATGATTTCAAATAGCAGAAAACAATTCACTGATTATATTAATAAAAATTATTCATGTCATTCAACATCATAAAAGGAAATAACAATAGTTCCAAAATTCAACTCAAAGACAAATAAATTCAACGTCGACCCTAACCCCGGTGTTACAAGAATCAGAGCTCGTGCCGACTACATGCTTAAATAATCTAAATAATCAAAGAAAGGGAACCGAGTGCCCTTCTATCTCCACCTTAAGAATCGTCTCGTACCTACTCTTTCTAAACCTGAGTGTCTGTATTCCATCAGTACAGTCACCATGAAAACACAACAACAAAAAAGGGGTGAGAAATCCTGCCATAACATATTATTAGGAAAAACACTCACAAATCATTAAAGTAAAGATAGTGATAATATTTTGTTGTCGTAAGAACATCAACCAATCTTTTATCCTCCAAAGATCACACATTTCAACATCTTACACCATTCCACAAATTTAACATCAAGTACAAGTATCATCATTTAAATGCATATGGACTCATCCTAAGACCTATATGAATGTGGTACCACACCTATCATCGTCATAATTTGCCAGAGATAAGTTACTGGACTTTCGTCGTCATAATTTGCCAGAGATAGGTTACTGGACTTCTCCATCAGTCATGCACTCCATCCGTCTTAGACTCTATATGAATGCATAAAAATAAATTCGACAAGTAGTATCTGATTCATGTTGGTAAAGCAACGTCGGGGAAACAATTTTACCACGACGTCACGGTAGGTGCTAATTGTTATTGTTTGAGAACTTTATATCAAACCTAGTAGACAAGGTGCCAGATATTAGGCCACCAATGTTTAGCCTTTGAAGGGGGGAGGGGAGATGTGTGAGAAGTGAATGAATTATGGTTTGGCTATAGGTCTCCTTATAAAGGAAAAAATTAAGGTTTTTCTCATACGACTCAGTAGTTGTTCCCTATAATTGAGGGCGGTTACTACGTCATCAAGTATCGCCCTGTCATTAGGGTGGGATGTTTGGGCGCTTCCTTGTCCCTCAATGCTCATCCAACTGATTCATGTTGGTAAATCAACGTCAGGGAAATAATTTTACCACGACGTCGCGATGGGTGGTAATTGTTCTTGCCTGAGAACTTTATATCAAACCTAGTAAACAAGGTGCCATATATTAGGCCACCAATGTTTAGCCTTTGAAGGGGGGAGGGGAGATGTGTGAAAAGTGAATGAATTATGGTTTTGATACATGTCTCCTTATATAGGAAAAAAATAAGGTTTTTTCCAGACGGCTCAGTAATTGTTCCCTATAATTAAGGGTGTCGCGGTGATTTTTGGATATCAAGCTATTGATTAGCATTGACTCACAATTTTATGATTCACCACCGATCTTTTATTTTTCCGAGGAAAAGGGAGAAAGTTCGAAAAACCCTATTTTTTAGAGATCAAAGGTCCGGGGGTTGGTTACGCAAAGGGAAGGTATTAGCACCCTAAACGTCTATAGTACTCTATAGGAACCTCTTGCTTTTATTTATCTTTATGCTAAATGATTATTTGTTTGTAAAATAAGTGCTTAAGTGTGAAAGATTAAAGTGATGAGAAAGAAAGAAGGAAAATGTTTTTGTTATTTTTATTGATTTGGAAAGACAAAGTCTTTTGCCTACGTACCCGAGCGGGATCAAAATCACGTAGTTCGGGGTAAAAAAGATGAGTGATTGGTTTTGGTTGATTTTAAAGTTTGAAAAAAGGTTTTAAGAAAGATAGGAGGCCGTAAAGGCATAGAAAAAATAAAAGAAGTGAGTTTGATTGATTTTAATTTGAAGAAAACAAGTTTTAATTGATTAAAGGTTGATAAAAAATTTGATTAAGAAAAGAAAAGAAAAGATTGGTTTTTTTTTGAAAATTTTTTATTATAAAATGTTTTTGGATTTTGACTTTTTGACTTTTTTATGAAAATTTTGATTAGGTCCTAAGGTCCTGAGACTAAATTATGCTGAGATATCTAAACGCACCGGATCCCTCAAAATGACGTTGGATCACGTGAGGGTCCTTTTCCTCGGATACGGTCCAAATTACGTTATCGTCCTCGGCATAAAGCATAAAAAAATAAATGTGGTGTCGGTGCATATTCTCATTTATATTTATTTACATTGGACCTAGTTACATTCTAATAACAATAAAATAAATGACAAAAATAATAAAATAAAATAAAATTGCAATTGCATTAAAGTAAATATGCTAAAAAGAAATAAAATAAATGCATGAAGTGCAAAGCAATAAGTAAATATGGTGCATAAAATAAATAAAGAAAATAAAAATGCAAGACATAAAATAAACATGATGCTGAAAATAAAATAAAGAAAATAAAAATGCAAGACATAAAATAAATATGATGCTAAAATAAAATAAAAATGCAAGACAATAAAATAAATATGATGCATAAAATAAAAAAAAAATGCAAGACATAAAGTAAATATGGTGCTGGAAATTAAAATGCAAGACTGAAAAATAAATATGGTGCTGGAAAATAAATAAAGAAAATAAAAAAATGCAAGGCATAAAATTAAATATGATGCATAAAATGAAAGAAAATAAAAATGCAAGACAATAAATAAATATGATGCAATAAAATAAAAAATAAAAAAAATGCATGGGTACTGGAAATTAAAAGCAATAAATAAAGTGCATAAAAAAATAAAAAAAAAAAAGTGCAAGAAATAAGAAATAAAAAAAAAATAAAAGAATAGAGAAGAGAGAGGGGGTGCAGAATTAAAAGGGGGGGGGGGGGGGGTAAGAACAGAAATCAGAAAAAAGAAGAGGAAGAAGGAGAGTGGGCCGAAGGTGTATGTCCAGTGGGCTGATGCAAGGAAAAACCGGACCGGTTCGGTCCGAAAGAACCGGTCCGGTTCAAACGCCTATTTATATGTCCAAAACCGGTTTTTATTTCATTTCACCTTCTCCTTTCTCTTTCTACTTCTTCTCTCTTCCCACTCCCTCTTCTCTCTCAACCGTCCAGCTCTTTCTCTCTTCTCACCGGCCAGTTCTTCCGGCGCGGTGGTCGCCGGCGGCGCCACCGTGCCGGAGCGGTTCAACTCGTTATTTTTTAAAGAAAATCACAGATTCTGAATTCCTTTTTCCCCTAGAACTCGAAAATCACTTTATTTTTTTTAGAAAACCTCTCATGGAGCCTAGATCTAAAACTTAAAGTTTCGAAAATCTACCTCTTCACTTTCCCTTGCTTCGGTTTCTGCGAAGACACTTGGTACACGCGTTCGGCCTAGCTTTGGTGGTTCGGTTATGGTTTGCCTTTGGCTCGGTTTAGAAACTTGTGATTTGCGTGATTTTGTGATTGTTTGTGGGGTTTGGATTTTGATGATTATGGTTGTTTTGGGTTAGGCCGAATGGTCTTTTGTGTTCTGGTGAGATTTGTGGCTTTGATTTTTGTGATGAAAATTGGTTCTGGTTTCAGGTTTGTGGATGATTTGAATGATTTTTGATTTTTTTTGTGTGGTGGCCGGATTGGATTTAGTGGTGGTTGTGTTGGTGGTGAATGGTGGTTTTGAGAGTTGTGATTGTACTGGTGCTGACTGACTGTGTACTGTGTGATTGGGTGTACTATTTTCTGACGTGAACAGTGCATTAATTGCTATTTATAGTAAAAATGGGTAAAAACGAAAATGACTGAAATGCCCCTCTGGGCCTTGGACTGGAAAATGGACCAAAATGACTAAATTAAAAACTGACAGTAAAATAAAACAATATGAATAGTAAAAAACGAAAATAAAGAAAATGAAAAAAGAAAACACTAAAATAAAAAGAAAATAAAAAGAAAAAAACTAAAAATAATAAGAATAATAATAAATGATAAAATAATAAAATAAAACGGTTGCCTTCGGAACAAAAATGAGGTATTTTAAAATACCTCCCTGCCGAAATTTCGTCTGAAACGACGAAAATTTCCGGCCTAAAAGACGAGAGAAATGAAAAGAAAACGGGTCAAAAATGGGGTATGACAAAGGGTGGTTACTACCTCATCAAGTACTGCCTTGTCATTAGGGTGGGATTCTCATCCAACGAGGGAAGTCTTAGCTCCTCAGCTACATGACCTAGACGTTCGTGTCATGGGCTTCTTGGTTCTCCAAGCGGTTGACATATAGATTAAGCGACCCAACCAGTCCGCTATAGTTCATTACAGTTCAGACAAGCTCACATAAATTTACAACATTCAATGAAACATTTACATCGATAGTGCCTGATGTGCGCTCTCGAAAAAAAAACGCGCGATCCTCGAGACGTGTACGAACGCTCGGGATGAAAAATGCGGAGTCGCCACCAAAGTTTTTGTTTAAAGGGAACGTTGATAAACCCTTAAGTTTTCTTTAATAAAAGGGAAACGATAATAAAACCCTTCGCGATGTGGAAAGGATGGTCATCGCAACCATTACCGGGTTCGGGAGTTGATTACGCAAGGGGAAGGTATTAGCACCCCTCACGTCTGTTGTACTCAACGGGAACCTCCTAGTTAGTTAAGGCTAAAAGTGTTTTTTAAAGTTTTGCTTGCATGCTTAAATATATAAAGATAATAAAGAAGGGGAAAAAGAAAGTTTTTATTATTGTGCTTGACAAGATGATGATCTTGCTCCTACGTATCTCCTGGTGCGATGGAGAATTCAAAGCTACGTAGTTCTTTGGTAGAAAAACGTTTATTTGTTGGTTGCTTTTAAAGAACGATGCTTTTGATCATATTCTTACGATTAAACATAGCTTGTATGCTCGCGCGTGGGAGGCTTAAGCGTTTGTTTAGATCGCGCTAGAATTGATAAAAACATGTTCGTTGGGGAAAAAGAGGTTCGAATTGACCACGAGGGGGCCAAAAAGGCTCATTTGGTCATGGGGGACCAAAGAAGAGGTTCAATGGACTCAAAGGAGTCGAGCATTGATTCAAATTGGTCGCGGGGACCGAGAAAGTTTCAATTGACTCGACGGAGTCAAAAAAGGGGTCAATGGACTCAACGGAGTCGAGCATTGATTAAAAGGGTCCCGGGGGACCAAAAAGGTTTCAATTGACTCAACGGATTGACCACGGGGGCCAAAATTGGTGTGTTGGATTTGTTTTATGTTTTTTTGTATTTCTTGAAAACAGAATGACGATTGTCCGAACAATGAGACATACGTCAAGCATTCGTGCAACCGGGGAATGGAGAGACATACGTCAAACCACTCCTTTTTCATTCAAGTTTAAGATTGAAATTTAAGAAATCCCAAAGTAAACAAAACACTTGGCTGTTGAAACTCATTGAAGAAAAAGTTTCATGCTCAAATTAGTTGTTGCAACTTATGAATAAGTTTGAGAAAAATGAACAAGTTTATGGAAAAATGCACAAGTTTATGAAATGTACAAGTTCGGAAAATGAAATTCATGAACACAATTATTGTTCAAGTTTGTTGAAATTAAGAACAAACTTTGTTGAAAATCATGAACAAATTTGTTGTTCAAGTTTGGTTTTGAAACTTATTGAACAAGTTCGTCTCAAGTTCAAATTTGAAAAAAAATGAACAATTTCTTGTCATTCAAGTTAACTATTTAAACTTGTGAATTTCCAAACATATGCAAAAACCCTTGTTATATTTTGTACCAAAATGAGTTTGAATCCTCTTAGGTTCTGAATCTTTAAGTTTAGAAACTCAAAAGTTAGCTTTTAAAAGCCTGAACTCAGAAACTGAGTTCTGTCATGGTCGCTAAGCGACCTTAATTTCGCTCTGCGAACTCTGCGAAAATTTGAACTCAGAAGCTGCTTCTGAACTTCCGTTCAGAAGCTGCTTCTGAATAAGTTTCAGAACCTTAAGAGGAGTGAAAAGCTTTTGAAATTAGCAAGGAAATGAGTGCAACACTTCAGTTTGGTGTTTTGCAAACTTGGGATTTCTTTGAAGTTTCAAAATATGTTTTTAGTTTAAAAATGAAATAAACAAACACTAAAAATGCAGAACTGAGATTGAATCAGTTCAAATGTAAAAACAAATGCAAACAATATGCAAATGGAATATAAATAGGTTAGAGTGACTCACCAACTCCTAGCCCAAAGCTTTTGTTGCAAGGAAATGGAAAAGATTTGGATGATGATGGTTTTGCAAAGTTGGAAGTGTTTGATGAATGCAAACAGCAAGAACAAAGATAAATTGATGTTGTTCTTCACTCTTTTGTGTGAGGTTTAGTGGTTGTTTTGATGGCTTGGTCACTTTGTGCTGGTTTGGGATGATTTGTGAAAGAAAGGAATGGAAATTTTCTCTAAAACTTAACCAAAACCAACTCTGTTTTTGTGAAGAAAAAATGTCTGAAATGTGTATCAATTCACTCAAATTTCACTCTCTAAGAACTGGTTTTTTGCTCTAAAATCTCTGTCTTAAGAACTCTCTTTTTGCTGTCAAAAATCTGTCTGAAATCCTTATGCCTTGCATTGCTTTTATAGGCAAAATTGGATCAAAATGTCATGATGAAAAATCCTACAGCAGGGCTATTTTTGTGAGCTTTGATCATGCTAATTGCTTTGCATTTAATGCTAAAGGTAAGAGGTGACATTGCCTTGCTACAATGGTCAAGACTTTGGCCAATTTCAGAACCCAAAGCAGCTGAATTCTGACAGAAAATGCTGGAAAAAATGGAAAACATGTGCTGTTTGCAAAACATGGCAGCAGTTTTGCCTCAATCTTTGAATGGTTTAGATAAAGCCTATGGCAAGGTGGATGCTGGAAAGTAGCAGGGTCAGTAGCAGGCAAAATGGTAGGGGAGAAGTGCTGCCCAAGGTCAGCAACTAGCTGAGTTACTTGCTTGGTTTTGCTTTCTCTTCCTTTCTCTTCTAGCTTTATAAATGACACATGTTTTCTCTTCTTTCTTTGTTGAATCCAGCATTAATCATGATAATAATAGATGATAATAATAATAGATGATGACAGGAATAATAATAAAAGAAAAGGAAATCAGAAAATCAAAACCTGCAAAATTCGCAGATTTCGCAGAACGATCAAAACATCGCTTTGCGAAATTCATCGCAAATGTCGCAGAGCGATCATAACATCGCTTTGCGAAATCCTCTTTTCTTTTTTTTAAAAGGGAGAAAAATAAAAGTTGACTTTGTTGACCTTGACTTTTTCTTCTTTTTTGTTGACTCTCTTTTTTTTTTGAAAAAGCTTGGGACAAAATTAGGGTACAACACCTGAGATCATTGAAAGCGAAGGTGAATCCATGTCAAATGGATTAACATACCTTCGTAAGGTGAATGTAATTTTTTTTTTAGGAAAGGTTATTGTTATTTTGTTGATCGATAAAATTAAGATAAGATATTATAATTAAATTTGTTGATATTTAATGAATTTTTTGGTACAATAGGTAATGATTTTAAATTAATAATATTTGTGATGCATTTAAAACTAAATAAATTACAATGTTATGGATACATCTGATAGCATATCCGGACAAAGAGATGCCCTAACTTAATATTTCATAATTCCATTTGTAATTCTAATACCACCTAAAAAAAAGAATAATTTTAATACAATTTAAGAAATTAAGCTCCTAAAAAAAAATTAAGTTGATACATTTCTACTATTTTTTGATAAAGGGAAATATTAAAAAGGGTCCTCAAAACATTGGTTAAGAGGATAAAAGTATAAATAATGTATTAAAAAATGATGAAAAGTGATAAATTTAACTTTTTAAAAATTAAAATATTGTTGAATCCAACGCAATCTTACTACTTTTGGTTTTGGGTATATTCAGTCAATGTAATATGTAGATAACTTTTAATCATCATAGTACGACACAAGTCGTATTTAAGCAACATATAAGAATTAGTAAAAAAAAAACATATAAGAAATTTTGATCACCGAGTCACGTATTTTTATTTTTTATTATCAGTTCACTGAGTCGTAGCACAGTTTTGACTTGTTCATTGTGTGTGGTTCTAGATCAATTTAGTGTTTTTTTATGTTTAAAATAAAAGATTCAATGAATCTGTCTGGTTTAATTTGATGATAGTGCACACGTGATTGGTCAATGCATTTTCATAAAATTATAACTTTAAACATTACTTAATGAGCTTAAAGCTTACACGTGTAAAATACTACTCTCTCCGGTTCTCGTTATAAGAAAATTTTCAAAAAAAAAAATTTTGTACTATTTATAAGAAAATGTAACAATTTTTAAAGTGTAGTTATTATTTAAAATATTTTTTTATCCCTCATTTAATGTTTCTCTTTTTAATATTAGTGGATGTATTTAATGTTTCACAATTTTTATGATGGTATATTTGTAAAAATATTCAAAAAATTACATTAATTAATGATTACATTGATTTTAATATTTTTTTGGTTTTGTTTCTTACAATAAGGACCAGAGGGAGTATCGTACTATCCTCCGATCTCTTATGATTTTATTATTTTTATTGATGAGGTTTATCATGTTTGTGGTAAGGGGTGTTTGAACACCTCTGAGAAGTGTGTAGTTCATTGTAAACAGTTTTCTGATTTCGAATACAAACATGACTTTGTTAGAGATGTCATTTTTGATATATTTTGGCGGACAAAAGTATATGTGAAGAAAGAAGTGCTTGCGAACTTCTTGACCGACCCATTAGAGGGAAAATCGACACTATGCCTACAAATATTCTGGTGTACGGGTGGGTAAGAGGAAAATGAGATGTAAATCTCACGTACGGTTTTGAAACAGAGATTCTTTGAATTGAATGACGATTGTAACAGATGTCGGCTAAATATGAAGGAAATTATGCGGAAGCTTTACAAAATTATTATGAGCCTATGCATCTGAAAATTGATCCCTATGATAGAAGTTAAAACAAACATGTGTGAACTTGACAGGTGTTTCCCTGCTCGTGGGATTGGGGACTAGAACTTTCGCTGTGGGATATGTAGCCCTCAAAGTCGCTTCAAGAAAAGTTGCCAAATATGAGAAAATGTGTTATGCAATGAACATGATTTTATACCATTTGCATTTGACACTTTTGACTTGCTAACAGTAAAGGTGGTGAATCTTCTACAAAGGGTTATGCATAGCAATGTTGTGTCCCTAGGTCTAGGATTGTCATTTTTATGGAGGATTGATTTTGTCATCCATAAAAGGGTAGCGGCACATCTTGTTGTCCACTTGCTTTCTATTTACGTGTAATTTTTCTTATATATTATAAATTAAAAAAATTAACCAATGAAAATCTATTATTTTGTCTTGTAAGTCTACTTTATAAACCGTCTTTTGAAAATATCTACTACATACTCTATTTTTATTGAACACCAACATAAAATTAGATTACACTAAATTGAACTTTTGATTCCTCTATATTATCAAATTCATTAAAATAATCATTTTTTTAAAAATTAAACTTTTTGGTATCTCTATTTTTAAAATTGTTACAATTTTAATTTGATCACAACTCATGTTTTTCCCCTAAAATTGATGATTTTTGCAGAAAAAATCATTTATTGCCCAACTTTGAATTAAAAAAATCATTTTTTAGACCAAAATACTTTCTTTTTGCCAAAAGTCACAATCTTTAGGGCATAAAACATGAGTTAAGATAAAAATACTGCAACAAATATGAAAACAGAATGACCAAAAAGTTTGATTTATGAATAGGGACTATTTTCTTTAATAAAATAGGGATCAAAATGGCAATTTAGATTAAATAAAATAACAAAGAATGATCGAGTCTATCAATAGAGGTTAAACTATCACGACATAGTGAATCAAATATCAAATTACGATTGAAAAATATGTTCATATCTAATTAATACCCGAATGTCTCGAATAAAAATAGCTCCAGTCAAAGAAACCTATTATTATATAAAAAATTAAATCCAATATTTCAGAAACCTAGTTTAAAAAATGGAGTCAATTATATAAACAAAACAATAGCAATACCATCTAATTTCCCGGTAGAGATGGAAAAAAATAATAATATCAAAAGTGATTGATTAACGCAATCTCCATCATATCAATCCCTTTTACCTTTTCCTCACCAATTTAAACACCTAATAAGAATTTTGATCACCGAGATAATGTGTATCACACTAGTTTCTTTTTTCCTAATTAAATTTTTATGACACGCAATTTTGACTTCTTCATTGTGTGTGGTTTTAGATCAATTTAATAAAAAATTGATTTAATGAAAATCTATATTTACACGTGACTTGTCAATGCATTTCCACAAAATTGTATGCATAGTCTAATGTTAAATAAAATGTTAACGATTTGTCAGCTCAAATGTAAAAACATCAAAACAAGTAGTTCAAATTTCATATGTTGTATTTGTTTAAGAAGTTGAAATAGAATTATATTAATCAAACAATTTCACTTTCTTCGTATAAGGATGTCAAAGAGAAGCAATGAAAAGAAGTAAGAGTTACTCCCCTCATGCATAAAAGAGGATTGAGCCACCACAAATGGTAGTTCACATTAAAGTTGACATGTTTCGCCTTTAACCATCAAAAATATTGAATTTTAATTTTGTCAAGAAGGTGATGAAGAATGTCAATTTCAGTGGGTAAGTTTGGTTTCTTAAAAAAAAAACAAAAAGTGATGAAGAACATCTTCCTTTGGCTAGAAAATACGAACATTTTTTCTCTCCAGATGACCCAAATAGTCAAGAACCATATCAAATGAAAATCGACGCATAACTTTTTAGAAAATCCTCCCAAGGCAACAAAATGAATTAAGTGATCCGAAATATGAAACAGATGGACCATGATAAGACTATTAAACAACATTCCAAATTTGTCTCTAAAAATCACATTGAAGAAAAAGATGATCTACGTCCTTTGGATTACCACACCCTCCACACAAAGTAGTGCATTAGTCGAGATCACATCCTTCCCAATTAAATTGTCATTTGTTGGAATACGATTACGGAGAAGTCGTCACACGAAGAGACATTCTTTTAAAGGAATCTCTTTATGCCAAATTAAATGAGTATTTTCATCTATAACGTGTTGATCCACTGAGATTAAAAAATTGTAAGCACTACTCACATTATACTTTTTTGAAGCATGCAAATTTCAAATCCATTGTCATTCATATCCTCCTGCAAAACAATAGAATTCAACAAAACACAACACTCCCCCAACTGATCCTCCTCCCAAGCCCACAACCTCCTCCGCTATTTCCAAGCCTCACCACTCTTACCCCAACCTAACTGCTTCATATCAACAACTATTGTCATTTTATTATCAGAAAGATAAAAAAAAGGCGGTCGATCCTAATCTTTAGAACCCCTCTGTCTAACTAAAGATCCCACGAAAGTAATGTCGATGTTCCATCTCCTAACTCACACCTTAAGTTATCATCAATCCACCTTCCTGCACCCACTCCAACACCATTTATAATACTAATTAAATCATTCCACCACATTGAAACCCAAGCCTAACATTCTCCTTTTTAGAACAAATAGAGTCTCAATTTATCCAAGAGATTTTTCTAACATCCTAACTTCCCCTAAAAAAAGCAATTAAAAATGTATTCAATAGAGGAAGGAAAGAACAAATAGATTCATATGATACACTTGTAAAATAATCATTAATGACATTGTTATTAATACTACATCCGTATATAATTATAAGACCCTTTAGAGAAATTTTTTGTCCATTTTTATAAGATTTCTTTGATATTTATAACTACATTAAGGTACCGTTTGACTCGGTTTTTTTTCTACTTCTCTACAATTTTAAGGAGAAGGTAGGCCAAACACAATATCTATTAAGTACTTACTAAAAAAATATTTTAAACATTTTTTCCCTTCAAAAAATAATTTAACAATTTTTTATTTATTATATATTTGTACAATATTTTGCCAAACAACTTTGAACTTAAAAATAGCTTTAAAACTAAAAAAATAATAAAAGTAACCAAACAACTTTAACTTCTTTTTTAAAGCCCTTAATTTTAACTTTTTTTTAAAGTAGTTTTTAGATTGTAAAAAAACCAGGTCAAACGATACCTAATTATTTAATTACCAACATACTCATATTTATTTAATGGGAAACATTAACTTGTGCCATTGGGGCATAAGTTAAAAAACCAAATGTAGAAGCTATTTCTTGGAAATTGTGCCCTTATGACATAAGTTAAAAAACCAAATGTAGAATCTATTTCTACTCATTTGAGTCAGATAAAATCTTAATACATGGTAAAGTAAAACCTTTTTCAAAAGATTTAACACGACTGCATATTTGATTCAAACTCAAATCATCTTATTGAGGTGCAAGAGAGAATTATCTTCTCATACAAATGCATTTGAGTTGGATTTAGATCATCGTCTTCTCCTCATTTTTTCTTTCTATCTCCTTCCACAAGTTGTATCTATCTCTCCCAAAATTTTCAAAGTGGATCCTCTCATTTCCCTCGTTCTCTTCTTTCCCTCCTTCTACAATTTGTCTCCCTCTCTCTCCTCTCTTAAAAATTTAGAAAAAGATAAATACAACTTGTGAAAGGAGGAAGAAAGAGAGAATAAGGGAAAAAAAAAAGATTCAAATTTATAGAAGTGGAAGAAAAAAAAATCCAATTTGTTTTGAGTTATTTCATCTTTTCAATTAGAAATAGAAATAAAAAATACAAAAGTGATTGATTAACGTAATCTCCATCTTATCAAGAAATTTTACCCTCATTTTCTAACCAATTTACAATGATTTTAAGAAGTTTCACAAGAACATGGAAACAGAACGAAACAAACCAAACACACACTTTACGTGTTATTACACGCGCCAGGTAGATAGCACGAACACTTGGATTACCGAAAATTGAAGTTCGTTATTAAATACACACAACAGAGGAAGAGTCAGTTTTGGCTTTGATGCGGTACAATTTTGACCGTTCGATGTTGCTGAATCTGGTTGAAATCTAGAATCTGAAATTAATCAACGGCTTGATCTTAATGCAGACAAACTCTGATACGAAACATTCCACACTCATATTTAAATAATGTAAAATATTAATTAATAATACAATAACGACAATGACAACCATAAGTAACAATACAAAGTAATCCTATAAAAAAATGAAAATAAATTTACCTATAAAAAAAATACAAAATAAATTTATTTTTTATTTAAAAAATTAAACTAGTATACACTACACTATAATTATTTTACAAATACATTTAATAATGTGTTGCCATATTAGTTAATGAATATAAAAATATATGAATTGTTTTTTTTGAAGGAATATAAAAATATATGAATTGTTATATTTATTAATTGACGTAACAACATTTTTTTGTCAATATATAATAATTAAACTTTTATATTAAAAAATAATTAAACTCTTATTTAAAATTATCCAAGTTTAAATTGTATACGTTTGATATGATATTTAAATTTGTAACTTATTAGTTGAGTATTCAAAAACACTTGGGTGATAATGTAAAAAATCTCTTACAACTTGGATAAATATAAACAACATATTCCCAGATAAATAATTGGTGTATTTGAACTATATTATAGTCTAAATATATAAGTTATCTAATGAATTTATAGAGGGAATATATATTAGGAAATTGAAATAAACAAATTAAGTAAATATAAGATAATTAGAAAATATTCATTAAAGCTTATAATATTAAGATAATTGAAGAATATTTTTTACTCAAAGAAAGAGAGAAATGAATACGTTATTGTTTGTCTTTTTGTTTAAGGGATTATTCATTATTGTGTGTCTTTTCGTTAATCATAAAGAGAGTATGAGTTAATTATTCCAACAAAAAGAATGAAAAATAAATAGAGTATGAGTTAAAATATCTGTTACTTATATGGTTACCAACTCAAAAAAAAAAATACATAAATCTATTTTTGATAGCAAAACACAAAATTCTCATTATCTTTTAGTTTCACCCAACCATTTTTACATGAAAAATGTAAAAGTAATTAAATAAACGTTAATTACATGAGATAAGATGAATACGGGTCAAACCATTTTAAATATAGAAATAAAAAATAATCCTTGAACAATAATAAATAATAAATGAAAAAGAAAAAAATATCATAACTTTCCTCCGTTATATTCACCAGAATCAATTCAACCCCATAAAAGAACCCACTCACATTCTCTCTCTATAATGTGTCTCATGCGTTTCTCCGAAAACACAACCTTTTAACTCTTTCTTTCTTGTTCCTTATTTTCTTCGCTGTTTCAATGTCATCGCCGGGATTCAATGCCGGCGGTGGTGCTGGCTCGTCGGAGTTTTTCTCCGGCAGATCAAACAACACCATCAACAACCTCATCACCACCACCAACCACCATCTTCTTCCTTCTCTCTACCGTACCCAACACCACCAACAACAACCACTTCCTCCAATTTTTCTAGATCCTTCCTCACAGATCCAACAAAATCGCTTCATCGGAAAACGTACTTTAGCTGAATTTCAAACCCAACAACAAAATCACAACTTCAACAACCTTAACCTTGTCAACAACAACAACAACGTTAATATCAACAACAATCATGTTCTGTCCAATCTTTTACTTCGTTCTGTAAAACCAAGAACAACAACAACAACAAATTTGCAGTTTCAAAATAATAATACCCATAATACCCCTTTATCATTCTCACTACCTGAATTACAACAATACCCCTACCACCAAACACAGCGTTTAGGTGTTCCTCTTCTTCATCAACCAACAATTAACCCAAATTTTCATCATTACAGAAACTCCAATTTAGGTCAAATAACGAACCCGGTTCAAACCGTTCAAACCATACCCGTGTCCGACAAAATAGAACAAAACAACAACAACGATCACACTCTTCTACAAGAGTTGGAGAAACAGCTTCTAGAAGATAACGACGAAGAAGGTGAAACAGAAACAGCTTCTGTTATAACAACAAGTGAATGGTCAGAGACTTATCAGAATCTAATTGGGCCCGGGCTTGGGCCCGGGCCTGGTCAGGCTCAAGCACAAGCCCAGAAACTGGTATCATCATCACCTACTTCATCAACTACGTCATCAACTTCTTCATCAGCGGCTTCACCTGCTTCTGTTTGTTCAAAACAAACGCTAATTGAAGCTGCCAATGCGATTTCCGAAGGTAAAAACGATGTTGCTTTAGAGATCTTAAACCGTTTGGTTCAGAATTTGAATCTGAATTCGATGAATTCGGATCAACGGTTAACGAATTTCATGGTGAAAGCGTTGAAATCGAGGATGAATCCAGTTGAAAATCCACCTGTTGTTGCGGAATTGTTCGGTAGAGAACATGCCGAGTCGACTCAGTTGTTGCTGGAAAACTCGGTTTGTTTCAAGGTTGGTTTCATGGCTGCAAATCTCGCAATTCTGGAAGCTGCATTTGAAGAAAACGGTAACAGTTTCTGTGTAGTTGATTTTGAAATTGGTCAGGGAAAACAGTATGTGAATCTTCTTCACGCGCTCAAAGCGCGTGAGGCGGCGCGTGATGAATTTAGGTTGAAGATTGTTGCGGTGGCGGAGAACGGCGGTGATGATAGAGTGATAGCGGTGGGTGAGATGTTGAGGATTCAAGCGGAGAAGCTCAGAATTGGTTTCGAGTTTCGCGTTGTTTCGGTGTCTCAGAGACAAGTCTACGAGTTAACTCGCGAGTTATTGGGATGTGATGTTGAAGAGACGGTAATTGTGAATTTCGCGTATAAGCTGAATAGAATTCCCGATGAAAGTGTGTCAACGGAGAATCCACGCGACGCCCTTTTGCGGCGCGTGAAGAAACTCGCGCCGCGTGTTGTGGTTATTGTGGAGCAAGAAATGAATTGTAATACCGCGCCGTTTTTGGCTCGTGTTGCGGAGTCTTGGGGTTATTATTCTGCTTTATGTGACTCGGTCGAGGATAATTCCGACCGAGTCAAGATTGAAGAGGGAGTGAGTCGAAAATTGTGTAACTTGGTGGCTTGTGAAGGTAGGGATCGTGTTGAAAGGTGTGAGGTTTTTGGCAAATGGCGCGCAAGGATGAGTATGGCGGGGTTTAAGATGAAACCAATGAGTCAAAATGTTGCCGAGTCGATAAAATCGCGACTCAATATGGGTCATAACGAGTCCCGAGTTAACTCGGGACTCAGTGTAAAAGAAGAGAATGGTGGGATTTGCTTTGGTTGGATGGGAAGAACACTCACGGTTGCTTCTGCTTGGCGTTAACTTTGGTCACTTTTTTTTCTTTTGTTTTATTTTTTTAATTTGGTTCCATGAATATTATTAATGTTATTGTTACATTGTTACTATATTGTAACGTTATCTAGACATAATGGAAAAGCATAGAGAATAGAATTTGATAAATAATATATCATGGAAAAAAGGTTTGATGTAGAAAATCCCAAGGAGAACCCATCTTTCCTACCTTCCATCCATCCATCCTGGTTCTACCAAACGAAAATTAATAATAAATAAAGCATATTAGATTCCAATAAAAGTTGCTAAGTTATATTTATGTTTTCTTAATGTGCTAAGTTGTTATATTCTTCAACAAACAAAAAATGTACTAGATACTATTAGGATGCAGGGTATGTTTTGTAAGGCAAATTTTATCATTCATGCAATAGTTTTCTTTTGTTGCTATGTTTGTTTCCGTTGTGATGGCTTGGGTTATGGCACGGTCAATGGAGGAAAGCTTCTAGGGGTGTGCAAAAAAAAAAAAAAGGTAACAAAGTGATGCCAAACATACACTTTGTTACGATTAAAATTGTATTTCCGCCTCTCGCTACCGAATTTTATCTTCGTGGCTATGTTGTGATTGCGATCAATCTCCATTTCGAGATGATTATCTAATTATTCGATTTGTTCCGATTGATTACCATTTTATTTGACCTATAACATTAAGTTTTATTGATAAATATTATGTAATACTTCTTTAAACGTTGTTTGAGCGTTTAGGAATCTCCTAATTACTCTAGGAGAGGTCCTAATTTCAACTCAACTAAGTAAATTTGTTTAGGAAATAAAGGAATACAACTACGTAAATTTTTATATGAAATAATGGAATATAAAAGAAAGAAATGTACGGGTGATATATTTTTTAAGTATCTCATTAACGAGTGTTTTCGGTGCATTCTTTAAGCATTTCAAAAAAAGAAATTATTTCATAAAAAGTTAAATATTTTAATATCTAATGTATTGATTATATAAATTTTTAAAAAAAGATTATCATTTAAATGTCTTTAAGAATGTTTCGAAGACATTTTCCAATTTTTAATCATATTAACTCGAGTGTGTGAAAGGAGTTGGTTGAAGTTTGGTAGATCTATATAGCTAGCTTGTATGCATTGGTTTGCCCTTACAATACCGACAAATGAGGGCTCCACACTTTATGTTATGCGTTTTTGGGGTTTTAGTTGGAGTTGGAACTTCCCTATTATCGAATTCTGCTTCCAAATATGTAAAGTCTTCTAAAATAATGTTTTTATTTGCCCATAATGCTTTATAAGTTATTTGCAGTGATTGATTCAATATATTTTGGCCATGTATTTTTTGTGGTTCACACTAGAGATCTTTTAAACACAAAAATGGAAAAAATAAAGAAATTTTAGTTATAACACCCAAGGCATTGTACCATACAATGAATATTATGATTTCACGGATAAAATAATAAATACTGATATATGCCAAATTAGACATGAATTGATGGAGTTTTTCTTTTTTTGTTGATAAGAATGAATTTATGGATTTGATTCATTTTATTTTTTTACTTCTATGTATAATGCAGGCGAATCTGAGATAGGGACCTGACTTGAAGCATACGGTGGAGAATGATAATATACATTCAAACAATATTATATACTTAAGTTAACATTTAATTGAGTAGAATGAGAGACTTATTATAAAAAAAATAAAGGATATATCTTTCTCTTTGAATGTGTATTCTTTTATGAGTGAGGCTCCCAACAAATTAGGAATTAGGATAAATGATATTTAAGACATCATGATATTAAGTCCAGGGCTTAGTGTTGAACCTTAGTGCAATAATATTGTTATGAGAAAATCTTCGGTGTCTCCACCCTGTGTCTTCACACTATATGAGATTCTCTCGTACATATCTTTGATAACTCAAATATAGGCAACCCTAACACTTTTATTCTCCAGGGGTTTTCACAAAATCTCGCTAGGAATTCTATTGCATGCCTTCTCCAAATCACTAAAAACTAAGTGTAAATCCTTTTGATACATTCGATATTGCTCCATCACACGTTGTAGTAAATACATTGCTTTCATTGTCAACCTCCCACGCATAAAATCAAATTGATTTTCAGTAACCTAAGTCTCTTTTCTTAATCTTCGTTTAATCATTCTTCTCATAACTTTATGGTATGACTCTTAAGTTTAATCTCCCATTTAAATTGCATAATTTTCTATATCTCTCGTGTTCTTAAAGATCGGTACTAAAGTGTTTCTTCTCCACTCATCTGACATTTGTTTTGACCTCATAATCTCATTGAAAAGCTTGGTGAGCCACCCAATGTTTCTATCTCTAAGATTTTTCACACTTCAATAAGTATGTTGTCTAGCCTCAACTACCTTGTCATTACTCATGATTTTTAATGTTTCTTTTACCTCGTGTTCTTGAATTCGACGATAGTAATTGTAATTTCGGTCCTCCTATCTAATATTTAATTTGTTAGCGTCATGTAAGATCTTATATCCTTCATGAAACAATTGTGAAAATAATTCTTCCATTTATCATTTATATCCTTTTCCTGAACCAAAATTCACCTTCTTCATCTTTAATACATATCACTTGATCTAATCTCTTGTCTTGTTTTCCCATCCAATAACAAGTCTATATATGTGTGTGTGTTTTCACTCTTCTTAGTGCCTATAGATTTTTCTCCCTCCAGAACAATATATATTTCTTGCTATACTTAGAAGCTATACTTTAAATAATTTTGTACACATGAAGTGCGATTTGAATTTGATACACACTTTGTGAGAACCTTATTGGACCAATTGTGCTAGCCCCTAGTGTATCAAAGTCAAATATCTTGGAGACTACTTTAGAATGTAAAAACATAACTTTCAAATTTATATATGAAATTAAAATTCACTATTTCTTTTATGATTTGGTAAAAAATTCCACAAGATGTGAAACAGATGCAAAAGGTAAGTTACTATTTATAGGATATTGTTTATTGCACTTGATGGTGAACTGAATAATGTCTCAACTTGTTCGTGTTCAGTGTTCTTCACTTCACGAGTCATGTTGGTTGTTCTTTCTTTCTTTCTTTCTTTTGGCCGTATTATTAGGGAGCCAACAACACAAGTCTTCGTATATTTTATTATTCACAAAATTGCCGCAATGCATTGCACCACTTTTGTAAAAGTTTTATTTGTTTGAACAATTAAAAAAAAACACACACATATCCAACTAGATACCATAGTTTGGATATATTATATGATTACTCCAAAATAATTTAAAATATATTTTCTTTTGGAAAGGAAGTAGACAAATATTTAAAATAATAGTAGAGATACAATGTGGAATCCTAATAAGAATATGGAAACTAGCATGACGCAAAGCTACCCTAGCAAAGTTATGAGCGACTTCGTTGGCTTGTCTCCGAATAAACCTAACATCAGAGGTTACTAAATCAGAAACTAACATACGTCTACAATCATTGATCACTGCACTAAAATTAGAGACGCCACATTTACTGCCATAAATACTATCCATCACAGTTTTAGAATCAAGCTCAAAGTCCACGATGTCCAGCTATAAATCACGAACTCAATACATTGCTGATAATAAACCTAAAGCCTCACCCAAATCCACATCAAGGAGTGGAGTCAGCCATTCAGTTTTGATATGTCATATATATATATATATATATATATATATATATATATATATATATATATATAATTGTACAATTTGGATCCCATATTTTTTGGTGCAAATTGATAAGTCCCTCAAACGGCCTACTTATTGTCTAATTTTTAATGTCATGTGGTATGTGGCCATTGTGAGTAGCAGTTGATGCTCATTTAAGCTAACTTGGCAAGTTTCTAGCTACACCATCAATTTGGCATTAAGTTAGTGTAGGCTAACCGAATCAAAAATTTTAATGGGTAATTAATATATAAAATATAAAGTACAAAATTGGAGTGTTTCAGAAGGTAAAAACAACTCACAATGCATTTAAATGCTGGTGCGCGGGCTAGAAGACACGTTTTACCCCTTCTCGTCATTTAATGTTGTATGATTTGCGACATTAGATTCGTTAGAACAAAAATTAATTTGGAACGTTTGGAACTTATATATGGAACTAAATAATTTACACACAGTTTCCCTTAGCTTAACTCAACTGATAAAGAAATTGTATAATATGTAGGGTCAGGATTCAAACTCTGTATTTTTCACTTCTCTACCTTTAAGATATGCGAGTTTCAATTACTAAACTACTTGACAATAAAATAAAATAAAAAATTACACACTTAAGTCAATATAGCTTGGTTCAATTGACTTTATGAACATTCAAGCATGGCCGACTCTGGTGAACACTTCTGACCCAATTTACCCGATTTTTTTTTTCTTTTCAAAACAACTCCATAATTAAGTGTATGTTTAGTTCCACTTTTAGAGGAACTTGAATTGAATTGATTAGGGAGATGTATAATTGATTATGACATGTTTCGTTATTGTCAAGTAGATTTGATTCATCTTCTATAATAGATTCCATTTGAAGTTAAAATTTTTAGTTTTTGATTCTAAAATTGATTTTCACACACAAATGTATAGTTCAACTCAGTTTGTATCCAAACACAAATCACTTTTCACTTGAAGCTATGATTTATAACTTTCGATTCTAAAATTGATTTTTACACTCTAATTTATAGTTCAACTCAGTTTTACATTAATGTATCCAAACACAAATCACTTTTAGTCAAAATTACTTTTAATCAAAATCAATTTTACAAAATGAATTATATCAAAATCTATTCTCTCCGCCGCTCAACCAAATACAATTTAAAACTTACCGTTTTAGTTTGTTTTAATAATAACACAATTAAAAGAAAAGAATGAAGAAAACCAAAAGAAAGAAAGGTATTAAGCTGTAGCAGATAGGATAGAATGTCACAAGCACATGTTAGTTGATACCATTTAATGGCGACAAGTTAATTTTGTTGCCTTAGATTTCGCCTAGCAGTCAGCTCAGGCAGTAAAGTTCCAAGTTGTAAAGTGTCTACAAATGATATGGATGCCTTATTTATTTCTTTTCAATCTACAAGAAAATGATTTTTGTCACCCTTCTAAATGATATTTTACCTTTTTATGGCCTGGCCCCCCCTCTCCCTTGCTCCCCTAGAAGATACCCAAATAATGTTATGGATAAACAATGTTATGAATTTTTTTCCAAATGATATTTTATTAATTGTTAGGTAAGTTTTCTCCTTATGAAAATTTGAAATTTGAACTTTTAACTTCTCAACTTTTTAAAGGCGCCTTCTAGCTACGTAAGAGGAAGATGTCACCCACGGTACATTAGTTGAATATTTTGCAAGTGCATGTAGGTTCGTTTGCACCGAATACTCTCCTCCGTCATATTTTTTTTTTGTTTTTCAATTGGATCTAAAGCAGTATCCAATATCTAGTCTCTAGGATTAAATCTGACCCATCAAATGCAACAATCCGAAACAAACGAGGCACAACCTCTCATTCGGTTAAGGACTCAGTGAGTCATAGACTCACCCACCTTCTTTCTCTCACGCTCAGCTCAAAGTTCAAACCTTTTTTTACCTCACCTTTTCTCTCTTAGTCACAACAATGTGATCCATATCTTCCAATGTCACCTTCATACCCTCCGCTGTCCCTTTATTAGTTGAGGCCATTGCTTGAGAAATCGGTTCATTAACAAACAATTCTAATTTGTTGTCCATCTTTGTCTCAACGACCCCAAATTTCATCTTCTTGCATGTGTTGATTGATAACAATGCTTCATCTGATCCAATGTTTCTAATGTTTCCTCCTCTCTCTTCTAACCTATCAGCCATATGACCTCATTTTTCTGCTGTATTTCCTAATTCTTTCACTCAGGGTTAATTTATATGAAAATAATTACTCACTGTTCAACCCAGATTATTAATAATTCTCATTGTAAAGTAAAATTCACTTGAATTGAAATTATTTGTTGTGTTTGATCCGATGACTACAGTGATGTTAAAATGGGTTTCATTTTTTTTTGGAAAAAAAATCTTTTGTGGTTTTTTGGTGTGAATGAAGAATGTGAACATTGAAGTTGAGAAAAGAAATGGAGTAATTTGGACGATTGAGAAAAATTAAACATTGGAGAAGATGTGTTTGTAGAAAGAACAGATCGAAGGAGGGAGATGAAGAGAAGCCTCTAGACATAGAAACAATAATAAAATGGTGATGGTACACGATAAGTCTATGTGGAACATTGTTTCCCAATCATTAATCAAGCTCGCACACCGTGCGTGATTTGTTAAGCTTGCGCACCATAGCTTTCACCCTTTTTAAAACCTTTAACTCAACCTATAGCTTAAACAAGTTGAATAACTCACTCTCTCTTCTAGAATTCAACAATCTTTCATCGAAATTATTTTTATGTGTCTTGTAAATACAACTCCAATAGTAACTACATCTACATTTAATACGTTGGACAAATGTTGGAACATGTGATTCTTGCATCTCCATATGTAAAGTGTGTTGTATTTTCACTTGACTATTTGGCCAAAAAATATTTTTTTTATGTATGGTAATAATAAAAAATCTTAAATAGAAAGTTATGTTTTTCTTATTTTGTTGTGACAATGTTGTTGTCATATCAAACGGTGTAATGTGATAATACATTATTTGACACATGCATACAATATTTTTACACCAAGACTACATAAATAATAATGTGTATGATTTTTTTGAACAAACCAAAATAAAATATATATTAAACACATCAATGTCCTCTCTAGCACAAGAAGTGCACAAAGATAACTAAGAGAACAAAGTATTACCTATAAAAAAATGATGAAGAACGACGGAAACAACATAGAAACACAACTAGTGGCTTATGAAGGTGAGAAAAACATAAGGGGGGGGGGTTGAATTGTGTTGCCTTTTTCTGATTTCTTTCTATGAGTGTTGATACTGGTTAGAGTCAGATGGTTTAGAGTCTGACACAGAGCCTAAGTGAAGCGGATAATAACAGATCACATAGATAAAAGAGACAGAGAGAAAAAGCAGACACAAGCAATTTATACTGGTTCCTCCCACAACACAGGAGTAGTCCAATCCCCTTACACTTCCAAGGGATTTCACTATAATCTCACATATTACAATTGCTCAAGGACTCTTCCAAGATACTTCCAAATGCTCAAGCACACTCGCAAGAGACTTTTAATGCTCAAGATCACTACCAAGAGACTTCCACTACTCAAGCACAACTGCAAGAGACTTCCAACACTCAAGGACAACTCCAAGAGACTTCTAATGCTCAAGCACGCATGCAAGAGACTTATGATGCTCAAGCTTCACAAGCAAAAGACTTCTATTTGTTTGCAAAATAAACAAATTTGTTCTTACACTTGATATACAACGGCAGTGTAGACTGAACAATGTTGAACATACTCTTTAAGACCTTAGAATTTCTAAAATACAAAAGTTGATAAGAAATTCCTATGTGTTTTTTTTTGCGCTACTTGATTTTGACAAAGTAATGACACAGTAAACTAGCAAAGTCTTGTTAATCTTCTTCAGGTCTTCAACTCCTTTTATAGGCAGGGATTTGAGAGACGTTGGAGAAGAGTGCCAGCGCATTAAGAGTCATTGAGAAGCTTCAAATCAAGGACGTTGGACCATTGCATGATATGAATAATTTCGTTGGATAGTCATTTAAAAATCCTTTGCTGAAACTGGAAGTATCCGTTCATTCTCTTTGTCCTTAAAGTTCTTTGTCCGTTTCTACACGTGATCAGAAGAAGATAAAACTGTACTCAGATCCTTGATGGAGACAACTATAGAAGACAACAAATCTGACGTGGGGTCTGGGTCCCTCATGATCTGTTCAGTCTGGGGGACTTTTAAATCTGATGGGGTTTTCTGATTCTGATGATCTTCACAGAGTCTGATGAGGTTAATCTTCAGCTTCTGAGAGACGTCCTTTTCTTCTAATCCAAGATATTGACTTTTGGTTGACCTTTCTTCAGATCTTCTATCATAGTCTTTTAAGTTTCTCTTGTGCTTTTGATGCTCTAATACATGTTCAATACTTTGATGGATATATTCTATGATCCTGCACACTTGAACAAATATTAACATATCCAATTGTTTTTCAATACGTTGTTATCATCAAAACCTTAGAGGAATTGTACAAACCAATTTTGTTCCAACAACTTAAACCCAAATACATTAAAGAACTTACTCACCAATGTTTAAGATCAGAACCTAAATTTGGATTGTTTGCTTTCCACCACCAATAAGATAACAATTTTACTTTATCAAACATATGGTCAATTGAATCCGCCTTTTGTTGAAATCAACGATAATTTCTTTTCTTCAAGATGACCCATGCACAAGCTACCAAAATAGTGCAAAAATAATAACCGATTTTGCTTAAGAAACCACTAAGCACGCCAAAATATATAACGTGTTCAAGAAAATGCATATGTTGGACTGAATGAATACCCAACCATGGCCGAATCAATAACAAAATGCTTCCAAATACTTTACATCCCCAAAACAAATGATCAATATTTTCCTCAAAACTACAACAATGACACATACATTTGCATTTTGATGAACAATTCCACGCCTTACCAGATTATCTTTGGATGGTAACCGATTCCTTAACAAACGCCAAGCAAAAATCGATACTTTTAATGGAACAACTTTGTTTCAAATAATATTATGATATTCATTCCATTACATCGGTTCCACCTCCGTGAACAAATGATAAATCTCACTAATAGTGTAACCTTTGTCAGGTGTTAGTTTTCAGATCCACCTATCTTCCAAACCTACCTGCATAAACATCTTAGATAAAAGCTCACCACACTCCTCCAACATCTCCTCCTCCCACACAAACAATCTACATCACCATTTTCAAGCATCACCCTTAATTGTCCATCCTAAAGCATACATCTCAGCTACTCTTATTAAACGTCCTCAACTAAATCATACAGTCTTCTAAACCTATCATAAAATGCTCCCGCTCCATCCAAGCATCTGGCCAAAAAAATGTTTTTGTCCCATCACCTACAACCCTCAACAAATTATCATCAAACCATCTCCCAACCGCCATCCCATCTCTCGTACGAATACCTTCCATCTGCCTCCATCCTAATCGCCACCTTCCCTAATACAACCCACATCTTCCCCATACTTCATTTCGAGCACCTTAAACCATAAAATATCCCTATCCATATACAACCTCCAACACCATTTACCTAACAATGCCAAGTTAATTACCAAATCCTCCAAACCTTAGTTATTCGTACTCCTTTTCTAAGAAAATTGTTTTCTATTTAATCCAAGGTATTTTTCTAATTTCCTTGCCTCCTCCCGAAAGAAACGTTTAAAAATAGATTAATTAGAAGAGATGATACATGTGTGAGCCTTGAAGAAGGAAAATAAACAGACCGAAAGAGAAGACACGATAAACTTCAAGAGAAACAGACGACCACCATTGATAAATATCGACTTGTCCACACCAAAAGTCATTTTTAATTCGGTCAAGCAGTGGGTACCAAAATTGTAACCGACGATAATCTGCCCCAATCTACAAGCCTAAATACAAAAACATGTTTCTAGTTTTTCAATTCAACTGTAAAGATGTCTTGTGTAACCACGAATCAGAAACATTTACCCCTACCAACATACATTTATGGAAGATAACCTTTAACCCCAATATTACTTTAAACAAAATAAGAAATTCATTTGGAGCTTTAACATTAGGCCAACTTTTTCCCCTAGCAACAATCTGTCATCCACAAATTGTATATGATAAATATTCAGTTCTCTAGTACCACCAATATTATAACCAGAAAACAAGCATGCCTCTATCGTAGCATTCATGATCACATTCAACCTTTCAACAAACTTTTAAAAATAGAAAAGGATAGAACGGGTCACCTTGCTTCAGTCCCCTCTCTAAAGAAAACTCATCTGTTGAAATACAGTCCACAACCCATTTCCGCCATAAAATTAGAAAATTCATTTTAGCCATTACCGCCTCTAAATACTTCTAGTTAACAAAATCATACGCCTTTTCAAAATCAATGTTAAAGAGAAGTAACTACATATCATTTTTTCACACTTCATCAACCACCTCATTTGAAAATCAAGATGCTATCTAGATTCTGCCTTCCTTTAATGAAATCTGACTGAGATTCAAATATAACACTTCTATTAACCCTCCAGAGATGGTTTGCCAACACTTCCACCAAAATTTTATATAAATACCCAATTAGAGATATCGGTCTAAAATCATTCAATCTATGCGGACTCTTTATTTTTGGGATTAAAACAACAATAATGTTATTCACTCCTTTCACCAGTTTACCATTTATGTGAAACTCCGTCGAAAAGAGCATCACATCATATTTAATCTATATAAAAAATCCTTAGTAAAACCAAAGTTAATACCACCAGGTCCCAAACTTTTGAAGCTAGTACAATCCCACACTTTCGCCAAAATGAGTAATAAAAACTCCCCTTTATGTGACACTAAGAGTCTTAAAATTAAAATTATCCACCCCGGGTCTAACCACATATTTTGATTTAAAGTAATTAATAATATGGTCATAAAATACGACACGAACATCCGTCACCCCATCAATTTGGTCACCATTCACAGTTAGAGAAACTATGGAATTCATTCTCCTTTTAGTTGACATGATTCCATGAAAAAAATGGAATTTACATCTCGTTCTTTAAGCTAATTTTAGACGAGACTTTTGCCACTACATACTTGTATGAATTTTAGCCAAAGAAAATAAATTAGCTGAAAGAGAGTGTAACTCTTGGACCTCTTCATCCCATAACTCAATCTCTTCCTCCTTTTAGATCAAGAGAAGAAATACAATCTTTCATTTTACCTTCCCAATTATGAGTATGATCCTGATGTCAGACCTTTAAACTACCTTTAATTAGCTTTAGCTTCTCTTTAAGAATGAAACGCCCCACCCATCCACTTAAAATGAACACCATTGATCAATAACAAACTGTTTATAACTTGGGAAATCAGCCCAAACTTTTAACATACACAAAGATCTAGGCCCATAGTTCTCCTCATCTTCGGTTAACATAATAGGATAATAATCTGGAAGTCCCCTAGCCAAAGCTACTTGAATGTAGTTCGGCCATTGAAGACAACAATCTTTTGACAATAAAAACCTATCAAGGCGACTCATCATAAATCCATCACTACAAAACCACGTAAACTGTCGTCCGCAAAGGGGCAAATTAGATAACATATTATCTTGGCCAAATACCTCTTTTGTTCCTTTAAGTTTGAGAAAAATATCGGATTAGTGCTTTAAGTTCTTAAGTTTTAAATAGGTCCTTTAAGTTGTTAATTTATTGCACCGTTACCTTTTTAAGGACCTATTTGAAATTTAAAAACTTAAAAAACTTCAAATAGGTGCATTAAATTAACAACTTAAAGGACCTATTTGAAACTTAAAAAACTTAAAGGACTAATCCGGTATTCTTGTCAAACTTAAAGGACTGAAAATGGTATTTTGCCTATTACTTCAATAAACTTAGTGAAATCTTCATGACGAGGGGTTTTCCCTTTGCTTTTCCTTTCCTTCTCATATCGAATAACAATAAAGTCAACACACACACAGACCAATTATCTCTTAACTGATCAGAAATAATGCTACTCAACCTATCCCACAAAACATGCTTACCTCCTAAATCACAAGGTGCATAAACATTAGCGATAAAAAAGATTTCTCACTCCATAAGAAACGACCATGAATAATAAGAACATGATCAAAACTCATAGTGAACACCACCTCCACCTCAGTCCCACATCGTCAAATAACCCTTAAGGCCCCAACAAATGGTCGATAGGAATAACCATAAGGTTTGGATCCCCAAATAGTTTTAAAGAAAAATTAATCAATAGTTTCCATCTTTGCCTTCTGAATACAAAATATAAACAGCCTCTTTTCAATCACCAATTTGTTCAACTCTTTCCTCTTCTCTAATCCCCAAAACCTCTAACATTATAAGTGAGCAGCTTCACTGAGACTCTCTACTCGAACCCTTTCAACCAACCGCCCTTTTACTTTCGCCACCTCCAACACGTCATACATATTCAATTTGTCCCCTTTGTATTTTACCCATATTGCTTTCCTTATCCCTCACACATTCTCCACCGTCACTTCAGACTTATCATGTAAAGTAATCCAATTATTTCAGCCACTGTTAACAGAAGAAAAAGATTGGCTTGATGTTGATGATTCTCCTTTCCCCTCATTTTCGAAATCCTCCCTTATTGCACCTTTAGCTCTCTTAAATTGATTTTTTTTTTCCAAAGTCTTCAACATTGTTTTCCTATATTTTTGGAATCCGTTGATTGTAATCGAACAATCAACATAGGTTTTATTTATTGAAAGAGGCTATAAACTCAAATAAAGTTGTGAATCAAAGTTCGAATTATGGATGAAAAACTTATTCATATTTAGTGACCAACACGCCTTAAATACGATTATTTTCGGTGAGCTGAACTTATATATGAGGAATTTTTTTTATTAAATGATTTCCTCTCGAAACTCATAACCTTTGTAGTCGAACTCAGAGAGCGATCATGATTAGAACCTTCCATCTACGGTGCTAGCTACTAAGCGATCATAAGTAGGGAGAATGAAGGTACAAGATCCTAGTGCGGCTAGGGTTTCTCTAACTGTATTTTTGGAAGTGTGTACAAACAATTTAGTCCAGTAGTTCTATTTATAAAACCACTTGCGTGCACCGTACCATCTGATGCACTGTATTTTAGCAAACCTTTAAATCATGTGTTGCATAAAGACTCAAATTCCACGGAGCACCAACCAACGAGGAATAATTATGGGGCGTGTGTCGACTCACAATACATAATATGTTGAGACTAGCTCAACAAGGTGATTGTCAGCCTTTTACTGAAGTGATAGTTACCTGGTTTTTTTTTTTTTTTTTTTTTTTTATAAATAAAAGCTCTCACATAGAACTCTCGATCAAATACTTAAGTTCTAAATCCTACTCTTAACCAGAAATGGACTCAAACTTTTCAGAACTCTAAGTATGCATTACCTTTTCTTTTCAATTGCTTTTCTATTTTTGTCATTTTTATTTAAAGTATTTTATATTTTTAGCAATTTTAATTTTCTCAAATTCAACAATTTTCTTTCTCAGCAATTTATCATTCAAGTCACTTTAAGTTCAGGATTTCCATTTCCTTATTTACTACTCTGTCTTATATATTAAAAGTCTTTTTACTTTTACATTCATTTAAATTCATTTTCTTTTACATTGCAAGCAATTAATTTCTTAGCATCAACTTTAACCCATCTTTAGCCAATTTTAACCATAAAACGAGAACTTGTTTCTGAGACATTTCTAAAAATCACTCATAGACACGTGACTCTACCTATAATTTGTTTGAATTTCATGGATGTTTCTATAAGATTTGAGAAGAGTATAGTGATGCATCTGTGAATGCAAAAGTACCATTTAGATAAGAATATCTCTTTTATGACAACTTCCTTCATGATTGAGTTGGTCCTTCTTTGGCTTTCAATACAATTTTTAGCATTTTCTATCTAGCGGATTATATATGTGCAAGCAACTACTCTTTCATCTACCGTAAGATTTCTAACTCACATTTAACGTATCAACATATTCCATCAAGTAAATAACTACAAACGAAAATCATAATATAATGTGAAGAAAACATTGGTTATATTTTTGTGATTCAAGTGTGAGAAGAATTTTTGAAGTCGGAATAATGGAATGGGTGTTCCTCTTTAAATTGAAAACTATTCATAAAATATTGCGTGGGTTCATAATTTAAGACTTGAAATATTTATTATCTTAATTATATTTATGCACATGAAAGGTAAAAGATTCATTGGTTTTTAAATCCTTTTTAGGAATCAAAATTTTCCTTAGATGTATCTTTTTAAAGGATTTTCTATCTAGCATTATTGGTGTGGGTCTAAAGTCTAAACTTTGTTGAAAATTATAAACGTATTTCTTTTTGATATGGGCCCTAATTCTTGCATGAATAGTTGCTAGAAGAATATCATCTTTCTTTTCACATAGGCTAGTTAGTTACTTTACTAAAATTATAGGTTACTTTACTAAAATTATAGTAACGAAACAAAGATTCCCATAGCATTTGAATGTGACAACTTGGGTACCCATCAATAAAAGGTGGGTAACACAACCTATACTGAATTGACACCAATCAAAGTTATTTGTTTGTTTTCTATTATTTTTAATATTATATAAATACATTGTTTTGATTAGGCCAACTCAACATGGATAGTATTACCCATCTTTTGTTGATGGGTAAACAAGAATTTCGCTTTGGTAATACATATGTTACTTTTGAAAGCCAATTTATTTATACTATTATTCTAGAAGGATAATTAGGTTTAAGTACTAGTACTAAAATAACTTGAACTTCCACTGGCAGAGTATCTTTAGGTCAACACAATGCAAAGCCATACTGCGAAAGTAATAGTGGCCAAAATAATGGCTAAAGGGTAAAGTGGTAAACAGCTTTTTTTTTTTGCTGAAAGTGGTAAATAGTTACTCCCTCCATAAAATAAGTGTCTTTTTGACAGATATTTTACATGAATCTGTACCATAAAAAAAATGTACATGAATAAAATGATTTTTTTTTTTTAATTTTTCATATTCTCATAAAAATCTCCAAAAAAATTGCATTAACATTATTTGATTTATATAGTTTTTTTAGTGGTATTTTTAATTTTTTTTATAGATGTTGTCATTTTTCACTTTATTTTTTTAGTGATCTTTTATGACAAAATTCAAAACTGCTAAAATAGAAGGATAATCTGATGTTGGTTACATGGAAGGCTGATCTGATGTTGGTTATATATATGCATGTCTTAGATCTCAGATTATACAGTCCAAACCGTTTTTTTGTTCGAATTATATAATTCAAATGGAATAAAAAATAATTTTGGAGGGTACATGAGAAGTGAGTAGGGTGGAAGAAGAAAATATCTTTTATGCGTTGGGGTTATGATGCATATGTAAAATATGGTACCTGTATCTAGTATGATATACGACCGTTTGAAAAAAATAAAATAAAATAGGGGTACATCAATAAAAAATAAACTCTTTTATTTATACAACTATATAAAGACAACTTTAAAAAGTTCACAAATCTTAACTTAACTTTTAATTTACTCAACAAAAGCCTTAACTTAACTTATAAAAATGTCGAAATTATTTGGCCGAATGTTGTGACCGAGGTTCAAATCTCGGCTCCTTCACTATGAATTTCTAATGACTATTGTCATTTCATCTATTAACAATTTTTTTAACCAAAAGTGATGCATGAAGAATCACATAAAATATAATACCAAAAAGAAGAGAAAGTACATAAGGAAAGAGGGGGACCGAGCAAAGACCTTTTCAAAAGGTAATGAATCTAAAGTTGGACATATCCGAGCTGTTCCTAACCTACTTCATCATAAGGAAGTCATACAGATATATCCACAAAGCTAAAAGAGGAAAGGGTCAAGCAAAAATCGTCCAATCTATCTGCACATTCATTTCATTCCCTGTATATATGAGTAACAAAAAATGTCATATTAATAGTTAGAACTAAGCAGTTTAGCCACCTATTTCTTAGCCTCAAAGGAACCACTGAGGTGGACTTAAAAGCTTGAAGGACAAGCTGAGAATCAATTTCTAGCCATAGATGAGTGTATTCTTTAGAAGCTGCAACTTCAGTTGCAATCATTGCAGTGTGCAGTTCAACATACAAAGCATTACCAGGACCTAGGTTTTGAGCAAAGCAGACAATGCACATGCCATTAACATCCCTAAAGCTAATGAAAAAAATATATACAATAAAATTAATGTGTTCGCCTTTTCGCTAGTATAATATAACATGGGTTAAAAGTTCAATTCACGAAAAAAATACATCACAATAAAATTTTAAAAGTTAAAATATGTTTCGTTACAACAACCAAAAAACTCAAATACACAAATAATATCATATTATATTAGATGAGAAAGCCTAAAATTTCACTAGAAACAAAATAATGAAAGAAAAACAAAACGAAATACTAGACAAACATCATAGGTCTACTAGTACTAAACTCGCACCCATACAATACAAATACTTCATCGTTTCACAAGTATCCCTGCTTTAAAGGTTCGAGGGTGGTGACTGTGCTAATTTTCTTTTATGTAAATCAAATATCATCTATGCTCAACTGCAAAGAGTAATCCCTCGAGTTGAGTAGAACCGCGATAAAACACTTCCTCAAGAAATTCAACACTGTTGCATTTCTAAGGCTGAATTCGAATCTAGGACCTCAGTTAAGCTGGAAAAGATTGCTTATCATCTCATCCAAATTCTCTTAGGTTTATTGTGCCAATTTGAGTACACCCATGTTTTTCTTTTTTAACTTCATAATAATTCGACTACACCCATGTTTGAAAGCAATGATGGTTTCTGTTTTTCCGATTCTATATATGTGCACAACAGAACGATTCATAACTTCCGTTCAGCAGCAAGCGATTTGTAATTCTCGTTCAGAACAATTTGTAACTATGGGAGTATTTTTGCAAGTTTGAGGTGTTTGTGAGCATCCAAGGTGCCTAAAGAGCAATTTCCTAAAAAAAATACAATTCAATTCTAAGCCCAATCCATATCTTTCTTTTAGCCTTATTTTTGAAAATTTGTTTTTAGGCCCCCATATCTCTTTAGAACGATTAGTGTTGTAATGCTTTTGTCAGTATTGTAATGTTTTTTTTTTACACTAAATGCTTTTGCTTAGACATTTGTTTACCCCATAGTAATTTTTTTAAAATATTTTATTATTTTTATGCATTTGTTTACACATTTGTTTACAACAGAAGCTTGCTTTAGCTTGTGAAAGAAGTGGCGAGCATAAAGGAACAAAAAAGAAGTCTAAACGAGAAGACACAGGTTCAAGAAAATGTGGGTGCCCCTTTAAGTTGCGTGGTTATTTTAGTGCAACAAAACTCTGGAGTCTGAATCTTGTTTGAGGATTGCATAATCATAAGATGAAGGCAAAGTTAGAAGGTCTTAAGTTTACAGATCGTTTAACTACAAAAGAGACAAAGATTGTTGGTGACATGACAATAAATTTGATAAAACCGAAAAACATTTTGTTGGATTTGAAAGGTAGACAGAAAGACAGCATGGCAGTTGCTAAACAAATTTACAATGCACGTCATAGATACAAATTGAGTATCAGAGGTTCGAGAGCAGAGATGCAAGACCTGTTCAATTTTTTTTGAAGAAAACAACTATGTTTGCAATTATAGAACGATTAGTGGGCCAAAAGCTGTACAAGATATATTTTTTGCACATCCTGAATCTGTGAAATTGTTTAACACCTTTTCTACTGTATTGGTGATGGATTCGACTTACAAAATCAATCAATACAAAATGCTATTGTTTGAGATTGTTGGTTTGACCTCAACTGAGAGGACATATAATGCCGGGTTTACTTTTTTGACTAGTGAGAAAAGAGGAAAATTTCACTTGGGCTCTACAGAATTGTGCTAATCTGTTGAAGTATAGCAAAAAAATGCCAAAGGTAATTGTTATTGACAGGGATACTGCAATCTTTCCAACATCTATCGCTTTAGTGTGTAAATTTCATACTTTAAAGAATATGAGAGATAGATGCATTTTGGATTGCAAAGTCAAAGATTCCAAAGAAAAACATGTAAAGTCCTCATATTTAGTTGACACCATCATGAATGCTTGGCAAAGTATAGTCAAGTCTCCATCTAAGGAGCTATATGCAGATGCAGTGTTACAATTACATTGAAAGGATATTTGCAGGATAGTAATGGTGATTTGGTATAATATTCACTTGGTATAGAAAAACAAATGCATAATCATGATTATTGAATCAACAAACACAAAATATTTTCACTATTCATAAAAAACACAAACTACACTAGAATTGCAAAAATAAAATATTTTTAGAGTTATTAGAACTTACTTGTTGTGGTGTAGATGAATCGAGGAAAAAGCTTAAAAAATGGAGAATATTTGGCTGGGGATCAAAAATTGGATGAAGAAATGGTTTGGAGAGCAAAATGGTTGGTTTTGGAAGAAATAAGGAACTGAGGGCGTGTATTCTGTTCTCGTGTGTATATATACTACCTGTCCGGTAAGTATTTTCGAAGGTACTTAAATTTTAAAATGAACATCCTGCAGTTACATACCGGATGCTCAGGTAGTTATATACCAAACATGTTATTAAGGTTAAATTCGTAATTTCAGGTGGCCTAAAGAGATGGGGTTTAAAAAGAAATCTTCCTTCTTTTTTCTTCTATGAAAGCAATCCACTTCAAAAAAAAAAAAAGCCCATGACATCACACAAAAACAAACAGTTTTTTTTTTAATTAATTTAACAAAACCCTTAAACCACAAAATTCAGTAACTCCCATCAAATCTGCCGCTGTCTCTTTGAACTCAACTGACCGGCCAGTAACCGCAGTCAGAGTTCGTCGTCAGACGCAATAGAAAGCTGCCCAGGTTCCATTTTTTTTTTTTTGCATTTCCCTTCCCCTCTCCTATATGGCTTGTCGTTGCGACTTTGCATGTTTGAATTGACGGTGAGTTTGACAGAATCACAGTGCAAGATGTCTCCCGGCACCTCGCACCGTGATTTCGTTATTGTTGCAATATTAAAAAGAAACTTAGAATAGAATATGTGGTAAATAGTTGATAGATTATTGAAATTTTGTTATGAAGAGAGTTAGAGTACACATATTTAGGTATACTCCTTTATTATACCCGCTCTGGTAACTATTACAAGCAAATATTCATTTATCATATTCATTGAATAATTGATGTATCTGGTTTATAATATTTATAATCAGTTATTCAATTAATTTTAAAAGAAGCAGCCGCTTATAATAGTGATTGGAGGGATTATTCCGTTGCAACCGTAAACAAAAGTAGAGATTCAAAATCTAAATTAACTCTTAAGCTTGATTATTTTTTATTTTTTTCTATATTTTTTGCATTTCCCTTCCGCTCTCCTATATCGCTTGTCAATGTGATTCTGTTCATGTTTAAATTGACGGCGAGTTTGACAGAATCACAGGCCAAGATGCGTCGCGGCACTATTAGGAAAATGAGTTTATATATTAACATAAACACTTGCGACACTGATTTGGAGAGCTTAGGAAAACAACTTATGATTGGTTTATGGTAGAACATTATGGCGTAATTTGATCCATGTAGTGTAGCCGGCTCCACTTTGTGAGATAAGACTTGGTTGTTTTCGTTGTTGTACATGTTCATAAGTTGTTTTCAACTTATTTCCATAAACTCTCCAAGATAGCTCATGAAAATGACTTATAGATTATACTAACAGTTTGACATTTTTTCTCGTGTTTTATAGAAATAGCTTATGCATAAGCATTTATGCTATAAGAAGCCAAATAAGTTGTTTATCCAAAAAAGGCCATAATCAATTTCTAGTTATTACAAAGGTTTCATACTTTCATGGTTTTCTCAATTTTTCGGTTGCAGAATCACAGAATCTTACTAACTGACAACCTTCGAGAAGCTTCTAGAAACAATGATAGTCTCAGAATCTAACTAGCTGATAAGCTATTAGAAACTTCTAGATTATCTTCATTCAATTTCTAGTTATTACAGATGTTTCATTGTTTTCTCTGTTTTCGGGTTGCAGGTACTTGTTTTTATTGAACTGAAAGATTTGAAAATGTTGGCTTTCGATTCTACAAGAAAGATATCATTTAATAGAACAATTAGTAACGGTGATTTGGTAATCGTTTATGCAAGGCATGACAACATGAAGCCAGTAACGGTATCTGAGGGATCGGTTTTACAGAATCGATTTGGTGTTTTTAAACATTCAGATTGGATAGGAAAGTCATTTGGGTCTAAAGTATTCAGCAATAAGGGCGGTTTTGTTTACTTGTTAGCTCCTACTCCTGAATTATGGACTTTAGTTTTAAGCCACAGGACACAGATTCTATATATTGCGGATATCAGCTTTGTTGTTATGTATTTGGAGATTGTTCCTGGTTGCATTGTTCTTGAATCTGGTACTGGAAGTGGGTCTTTAACTACTTCACTTGCTAGGGCAGTTGCTCCTACAGGACATGTTTATACGTTTGATTTTCATGAACAAAGATCTGGATCAGCTAGGTAATACTGCACTTGTCTTTCTCTGACGATGTTTGATATACATGTGCTTATCTTTAGGCAATGTTGTATGTGTTATTTTCTAGTGTTGTAAAAAATTGGCGCTATAGCTTAACAGATTTTGATGAGTCCGCTATGAAAACTTCAACACTATCCTAGTTTTGCTGCTATTCTAGTTTTTTGCTAGTTGATGTAGCAACAATAGCAGACAAAAGAGAATTTTAGGCAGTGTTGTCAATGGTGGAAGGCTAAAAATCTGCCACATAAACACGCCATTACTGTCTAAAAAACGTATTTTTGGTGAAACTGGGTCTTGGACCCAACCCGTGAACCCGGAATTTCAAGGAAGATAATCTGAATCAATGAATCGCAAGATTCTGCCGTACCTACAATTTTCTGTGGTGATCCTGGCCGCACCCACCAAATTCTGATTTCGGCCATACTCCAGCACGCCAAGGGGTAGCAAAATCATACGATCCCATGAGTTTGGTCGCGATTTTGACTACCTTGGCCATTGTGGGCATCCCTTCATAAATTGGCTATGGCGGGCGTCAAAAAATCTGCCACACCATTCCACCCTGGCCACCATTTTGTGAAGGGCATGTTTGTACATTTGATTTCCATTAGCATAGGGCTGGATCAGCTATGTAATACTGCACCAGCTAGGTACTGCACCTGACTTCCTCCGATGTCTGATACATGTGTTTATCTTTAGCAAACGTCGAGTATGTTTTTTTCAATGTTGTCAAATTGATTCAATAGCGGCACTATAGTGCTATCACATGGTGGATTTTGATGAGTCCACTATGAAAACCGCGACGCTATCCCAGTTTTGCTGTCAGGGCAATAGCGGCAGCTATTAAAGTTTTGCTAGCTGATATACGAACAATAGTGGAATTTTTTTTTCATTTCTTTTAAATAATCAAATTGAAGAATCTGCATGTGTGCCCGACGTGGCTTAATTTTGCAATGGAAAAACTTAGAGTCAGTGAGTATTACTCCTGTATTTACCGTAATACAATATATTAGCTATGCTCTGCCTCCATTCCCTTTTTTATTTGTATGCAGGGTGGCTTGTTTTATATATAATTGACTTATTTCAACTGTTATGCGGTTTCTGCTATTTGCCCGCAACACTATCTTCTATTTCACATAGCGGATTTTCTGTAATATGCTATTGATGGCATTTTCATGGCTTTGCATTATATTTTGTTCTCCTGCTCTAGTAATTGTAAGTAATATTTTTGGTGATCTAATACCCTACTGTTCAGAATGTCAATGCTTAAGTGCAAATTTATATAATTGTACTCAACTTTTGTAGGATTCATTTATGTGTTTGTATACACGTGTGTGCGGTGATAAACTTGAGATGTTCAGTGTAAAGGTAAATTACAGATATGTATACTTGTTTTTCTCCTTGTAGGGATGACTTTGAGAGGATTGGTATAAGCAGCTTAGTCACTGCAGGAGTGAGGGACATTCAAGGTGAGGGGTTTCCTGAAGAATTTGCTGGCTTGGCTGATGCAGTTTTTTTGGATCTACCTCAACCTTGGCTAGCTATTCCTTCAGCTGCAAAAATGTTACGACATGACGGCACTTTATGTTCTTTCTCCCCGTGTATTGAACAAGTACAACGATCATGTGAATCAATGCAATCCAACTTCACCGGTACTTCCCGATTTTCCTCTTATATGTTTCTTATTTTCGCTCTCACACATATTAGTTATGCAACTATGGTAATTTTATTTAAGCACTGACAAAAGTCCTTTGTAAACGTTTGTTTATGTGAAAGATATAAGGACTTTTGAGGTACTCCTACGGACATACGAAGTTCGAGAAGGGAAAATGGAAAGCTCAGAGATTAACGGTAATGACGGCTCTAATGGTTCTCTTCCTTGCAAGAGGAGGCAACGTTCAGATGGAGCTAATATGGTCAGCTATCCTAATTCTTCTGTTATGGCTAGACCATGTGGTGAAGCTAGAGGTCACACTGGTTATTTGACATTTGCAAGACTTAATTAAATGTCTGTCATGAAGATTGTTATTGTAATTTTATGATCTATTCAATTTTGACCTCATACAATACAACATTTTTATTTTTATCTTAATTCACAACAATCATGTGTAAGGTTTCTGGTAATTGTAATCTCCATATAGGAAATTCATGTTTGGACAATGTCCTTTTTTTGTTTGTTTTATAATTAAAATATTTGATAATTCTGTATTACAGTCACTGGATGAAGAGGTTTTTGATTTAATGGGTGGAGATTGAACAGCTCATAATGTGATTTTAGTAAAAAGCTTTTCATCTTTATGTTACAATAAAGTTTTTTATGTTGTACACAATTTTTCCCCCTAACCCACCGTAATTAGGATCTTTGACCTCAATAGTATCCCACAACCTAGGCTCCAAGTCCACCATGAGACTAATTATCGAGTTGGCAACCAAACATACATCTATTTTTTTTTTTTTTTCATCAGGGTTGGAATCATGTTGCTATGTTTTTAGCAATTTATTTTTAAATGAAATTGAAAATATACTTAGAATGGAAACGTAATTTGTTTATAAAACTGCTATTTATTATTTCCTTATGTTAAAAACTAAAATTATCACAATAACGACTTAATGCTTTTCTTAAAATATTTTACAATTTGTTTTTGAAAAAGGTAAACTAGCCCATCTTAATTGACACCAGAGAGAATCAAATTTAAGACTTGAGAGAAACACAGTTAAACAAAGCTCAAACTTTTGATGGCACCAAGTTCAAATTTGCAACCCTAGAAAACCAAAAACTTGAAAACATGTTCGGTTATGAATATACTTAGATCGGATCACATACAATCTGTTTGATTGAGAAAAAAAATTGAGAAGATAGAAAGACAAGGAAATTTTTCGATTGAGAACTATCCTCCAATTAACTATAATCTTAAGACCCTCCACCTCCACACCCACCTCCTCCATCACCTCCACAACCTCCTCCACCATGATGACCACCTCCTCCACCACCTCCACACCCTCCACCTCCACAACCTCCTCCACGATGATGACCTCCATGATGACCACCTCCTTGATTTCCAGCACTAGCAGCCATAGAAGTAGTCATAATAACCATGTTATCATCCTTGAGAGCACTATAACTATCATTATAATTTCTTGTGACTTGTCGTCTAGTTTTAGTGACTTGAGCATCATCATTCTTGGTCTCTTTTATTTTTGACTCACCTTGAACATTGTTCTTCTGCAGCTCTTTTAGTTTTGATGCAAAATCGTTCTTTAACTTGTTTCTATAATATCCATCACTTACTTTTTTTGTAGGTTTGGATCAACAGCTTCCCATATCGTAAAATTTTATGAGACAAAAAGATTGTACTGCTTCTGATGCACAAAGGTCTGGTATTTATACAATTTTTTTTTGAGGGAGTCTGGTATTGATAGTAATGATAAGGGAGAGTGTAACAAACCTTCGATAAGGGAGAACGTAACAAACAGAAGATAAGGGAGGTGCATTTTCTTTCAAAAAAAAAAGGAGGTGCATTTTATGGCTAGTAACAAATATTTTTCGCATAACTTTTTATATATTTATTTGTGACAAATATTTATTTCATTTTCTCACACACACACACACACACACATATATATATATATATATATTATATTTATTTTTTTGACAAGATATATATTATATTTATTAGTGACAACAATATAAAAAAATCCCTTCAAACAAAAACAAAAAAATATAAAAGAATAGTATCCACTAAAACAAACAGATTTATGTCTCGTAAATATAGTCTTTTAGTTTTTTTTTAGGCAAGTGTTTTAGTTTTTTTTTTGAAAGAAGCAAGTGTTTTAGTTGTATAGGGATATTGTGAATACTATGGAGCACGTGATATATTATGTTAATGGGTTTTTTATATTTATACTTCTAAGTAGTTTTCTTTCAGAAAAAAAGAAGAAAGTCTAAGTAGTTTAATCTTTTTTTGTCAAAAAACAGTAGTTTAATCTTTTATAAGCTTTACAATATTTTCTCTTTGTAACATTTACTTTCACAAATTATTCGCATAAACTCTAACCTCTATGAGCCCATTTGTTAGAGATTAAAATAAAAGTAATTTTAACATTGAATAATTTAGAGATTTTGTAAAAAATCAGAATTTATTTTGCGTTTGTTTACCGTTATAAAAATCCTTTTTTTTTTAAAAATTAGTTTGTTTGGTTACAACTATATAAAAGAGATTTTTTGTTACAAAATTAGTTCAATATTTTGACCCATATTTTCTCTCTCCTTTAAAAGAAACTTTTTTTAGAGAAGTTACTCTTAACAACTTTTCATTTAAAACTGTTTTTAGATTTTTCTTTTTAGATTTTGATTCTTTTTTAAAAAATGTACTAATAAATAGATGCAATACACATAAAAGTGATTATTTTTTTAAAAAAGTGATTTTTTTTTTGGTTGAAAAAGCTATAACAAAATGCTCTTTATCTTTCCACTATTTCATTATCTCTATTGTTAACACAAAAATAAACCTGAGTGCGTGAATTAATTAAACAACAAGCAAACTATATCTATACTTCCACATATAATTATTATAATATCTTCTCTTCTTTTCTGTCCATCGATAGCAAAGTTATATAACAACCATGAAAACGAGGGCATGTGAAGGAGTATCAGTTTTACAGTGTTTTACTATAGTGTTAATAATTGCAGCACTTATAGTTAATGATGCAGAAGGGAGTGACATTTTCTCCGATGAACCACCATGTCATGACTTTTACGTTGTTAAAGAAGGGGAAACCCTTTATAGCGTAGCAGAGAAGTGCGATGATCCGCTTATCTTGTTCTCGAATCCGGACGTCTATGATCCGGAAGATATCATTTCTGGTGTCATTCTTAGAGTGAACTTTGATCAATATGATAAGAATATTTTAGATTTTTCTCTTTTTAATTAGTTTATTACATCTTTTTATTTAAATAAATGAATTTCAGTATATTTGATTTTTTTATTTTGTCGACTTAGTTCAATGCATTACTTTGTTCGCCATCTCCATGCCACATTATTTTGTTTTTTCGTCTCATTTTGGTGTTTGCTATATAGATTCAGATTGAGAAATTAGCTTCGATTCGAGTTCAAATTAAACAATGACTTTGACAAAATTTTTAATTTGTTATCAATTAATATATTCTTTACAATTTGAATGAGTGAATGTCAATTTTTTTTTAACAACATATAGTATTAAACAACCTGACACAAGGGGTGCTAAACGGGAAAATACAACAGGGTATAAAACCGACTAACAAACAGACCCAAAACAAGCCCAAAACAGGACCAAATAACCCCCAACATTAGGACAAACACGCTGCCAGGCAATAGAAAACACCAACAGCAAATGAATGAATGTCATTATTTTAGTCAAAAAGAGAAAAATTTGGCTTATCCTCTCTGGAATGTTTTATATGTAATGTAATACTACATCTTTGATTGTAGGGTTTTAACCTAATGATTTAATGTTGTTATTTCTCACACATAGTATTTACGTAAATGTGTATTTTTGTGGTTAGCTATCCTAATTCTTCTTCTGTTACGGCTAGACCATGTGGGGAAGCTAGAGGTCACACTGGATAACTACTGATTTGCTACGACAGACTTGTAGCTAATTTCTAGCAAACGAGTTTAGCTAGGAATTGCTACGGCATAACTACTGAATCGGTCATAGCATGGATTGAGAGACAAATTTGCTAGGGAATTACATTCATAGTTAATCCGCAGTTTGTAGAATAAAAATCCTAGCAAATTTCTAGTTAATCCACAACAAACAAGCTTACAAAATCAACAAAACTATAACTTATCATAGCGATTTTGCAACAATTTTATAGCAAAAGAACTAAAGGCTTTTCATAGCAATTTTGTAGCAAATCTACAACAATATAACTAAGTTCCAGTTATAGCAATTACGTAGGAAATCTATAGCAATATAACTGAGGACATTCCATAGCAAATTCGTAGCAAATCTATACCTAAAATATAAATTTTAAAATAAGACAATAACCTAGCAATTAGGTGGATTTTAATAATATATTTAAAGCACTACAAAATAATTAATAAGAAACTTTAGCTGAATACACCATAACTATGCCTTATTTCTACCTCAAAGGAGATGTGCATACATGCTTGAGGGTCACTACTAAAAACTCTCGGTTTTCCTGCGGATTTTCCTGCGGAATCTGGTGAAAAATCCGCAGGAAACCTGTTTCCTGCGGATTTTACCAAGGATTTGCACTCCCAGGTAATACCTTCGTGGGTAATTGTTTCCTGAGGATTTTAGAAACCGCAGGAAACTTTCCTGTGGAAATTTCCTCAGGAAAAGCGAACAATATCCGCAGGAAATATTTTGGTCAAAATGGGAGAAGTTCCCCTGCCCGTGAATGTTTCCTGCGAACATTCCGCAGGTAATTCTGCAGCAAATGCCACAGGTAATTTCGCAGCAAAGTTGTTTCCGCAGGTAAATCCTCAGGAAACTGAACCAATCCGCAAAAAAATCCGCAGGAAAGTAACTGGATCAGGAATTTTTTTGGTTATTTTCTATTAATGAATACCAAAAGTCATTAAAAGTCATTTTTAATTATTTGTTTGTTAAAAAAGTTTATTAGAAACTATTTTGAGTCAAATTTGGGACATAGCATATGTTTTTTTTTATATAAAAAAAACATAGGTAAAAGATCCAAAAATAGCATCCACTCAACAAAAAAAAAAAAAAACAACGACAATAAAAACTTGTTCATTGTAACAAAAACATTAGTCATAAAATACATCAAGTCTTCATCAATATGAAGGTGCAAAATATGCATAACAAACATTTCAACAAACACTAAAATATGGCAAAACACCCCAATTATATTAGGGAACATAATTCATGTTATGGAAGAAACTACAATGTAATTTTGTCGTGTCTTCTACTCTTAGTCTTGCAGCCATGTAGTTGCAATGCATATTTTGTCGTTTTGGGTGACTGCATCTTGTTCCTCTTCTTGTTTGTCTTTTTGGGTGGCTCCATAGTTGGATGTAATCCAAGTTGTCTGGAATCAGAAATGTAAATCCTGGAAAAGAATGCAAAACATGAAAATAAGAACAAAAGTACAAATTCAAGAAGATGCTGAAACAACCGAAGTTAAAGCCTTGTTAGCAAAAGAGAAGTTAAAGAACAGTAGCTGCTGAAACAACCGAAGTTAAAGCCTTGTTAGCAAACTGAAACCCCGTCCCAAAAGAAGAAGCCGAAGCACTTGATGCCGAGCTTCCTATAACCAGAAGATAACCAAAAGAGAAGGTTATTTTTCATTGATAATAGAGGCATTAAAATTAGAGTACAAAACCTTATTTTTTTGTTCAAATACATATATAGCCGCGATCAAATTTCTAATAAAGTGCTTTGAGTAAGAGTCATGTAATTATGATTTTGATCTTGATCAACAACATGCATAAACTCGTCAACTAAATGACAATATAGAATGAACATAGTAGAGTTTAGAGTTATTTTCTCAAGTGTTATAATTTATTTTTAATAAAAATGGACATCATTTGAGGGGAGTTCAAGAAAAATCTCCAGAGCAGAATTTCAAATTTGATTCTACATTCCTGTAGAACAGGAACAGTGATGTTGATAAAAGAGAACATTCATAAATACGGTTTTTGAAGTTATATAAAGAGTGTAAGAGTGACATAATTGTAAAACATAAATATTTCCAAGTTCAGAAGTATAACATGCTAGTCTTAGTTTCAGAATCTAAAATTGTCCAACACGCGACGTCTAAAAGATTCTATGCAAAACAGTAAAAGGAAGTTAGTTATTAGAAGCTATACAATATCAATATGAACACATCAACAACACATTAATACACTCATACAAATTTATCAACAACACATTTATACATTAATACAACAGAACAATGAAACCAATGGCATTTTTGAGGTACCTGAGATTTCTTTTATCCAGCTTCTTCACTTCACATTACTGAGACAAGAAGGTACCTGCAAATTTCATTCACAGATTAAACCAAAAATCAATTCAACTAATCAATAATCTATATTGATTGAATTCAACTAATCAGCTAACCAAAAATCAATTCAACTAAAACAGCTTATGATTAATGACGTAAACCGTTTTCATAACTTCTCTAAAAACAGCCTAACAAAACTTATTCCACTACATAAGGTCAAATAAGTCAACTATTCCACTAAATAAGTTCAAATAAGTGAATTGAAACAATCCAAACAGGCCTTGAGATAGCAATATCAGATAATTTGAAATGCGATATCAATAGAACCAGTAAATCTAATGAATGCATGATACGAAAACAAAATTTGGAATTAATCAAACAAATTAAGCAAAAGCTAATTACAATTGAATATAGAATCCCTAGGGTTTGAGAGTATAAACCCTAATCAAGAGTTTTCGAAGCAATCAAAATACCTTGTGAGAGAGAAAACGGTTACGTTGCAGAGAAGAGAGAGAAAACGAGCTTCAATCGTACATTGATGGAGCTTCCGATGAAGTTTTTAGTGGTAAATCGATGGAAATTTGTGAAGTTGTAAATCGTTCTTGCAGATTGGTGAAGTGGAAAAATCGTACATCAACGAGCTTCAGATTGGTAAAACGAGCTTCTGTCACTTGCAGAAACGAGCTTCAGATCGGAATCGATGAACAAAGATAGAGAGTGGAAAATTGGAGAAAGAGAGTGGAAAAATCGTACATGGAGAAAGAGAGTCTGAAAGGAAAGTTTTTTTTTTTTTTTTGTGTCTCAAAGGAATTGAATGGGCTTAGAGAAAAATGGGCTTATGTTTCATTGTGCCTTTATTTTTTGTATAAGTCATAAATATACACTATTTTTTTAAAATATAAAAATACACTATTCTTTTTTAAAAAGAACATACAAAATTATTAATTTACTTTTCAAATTTTTTTTATTAATTTACTTATAGGAAACAATATTTGCGTTATATTATTTTTTTGATATAAATTTGTGTTTTAATATTATTTATCAAAATTGCGTCAAAAAAATATTATTTTTCAAAATATTTTAACATTGAATATGTATAAAAAAATAATCACAATCGACAAAAATAGTTTGATATTTCATTTGAACTTAAATTTAAAATTTTAGGATCCATGTTCACTATGTAAAGAGAAAAAAAATAAGATACTCAAAAATCTTTCATTTTTTAAAATTTCATGAAGAAATTAAAAAAAAAGTTAAACAAATCCGCAGGAAAAGTGACGAAAACATTCCGCAGGAAAAGCCTCAGCAAAAGATAGAGTTACCTGCGGATATTCTTGCGGTTATAGGATCCGCAGGAAATATCCTCAGTGAAACAAAAACCGCAGGAAAATCCGCAGGTAAATCGATAGTTTCTAGTAATGGATTTGGCTAAAGAATTTGAATAAACAAATATTACCTCTTCTTAGTGCTTAAAGAGCATTCAATTTATGTTATATCCATAACTTCAGATTTCCATATACAAAATTCACCATTACTTGCCTTGTTAATATATAGAACTACAGAAAGACAAATATCACATGAGTGAACAAATCATACAAATAAAAGGGAAAGCATTCAACACTATATGAACCCTATAGAAATCTTTAAGGACCAAATTCTTAAAGAATCAGGATTTTAGTTACGCGATAGACAGTTTTAGCTTTCTACTTCATAAATTCCTTGCAAGTCTTCATAAATCATTCAATTTATGTTTTATCCAAAGTTACTTTTCTTTATTTGACTAATTAAGATGCAACATGTTCATTCGTGAAGACCTCGTGAAGCCAAGCTTAGCGAGATTTAGCATTTTCCTTAGTATCATCACGTGATTTTTTTCTTTATTTTTTCTCCTTTGCATAAACCGTTAGATCAATTTAAATTAGCAGTTGAGATTTCATGGAAGTCATTTGACTTACACCTAATCCTTTATAAGAATGATATATCGTTCTTGTAAAAAAAAAGAATGATATATCGTTGATATCATGGAAAATGTTAGGAATTTATATTATATTTCCTATATTGTTGTTGTCATTGCAAAATATAAATAGGGTTCGTTACATTTTTAAAGCCACAAATATCTATCTATACTATATACAAAGAGAATAGGGGATTTTGGATGAATTTTGGGTTGACTTTTTTGTTATTTCAATTATACCCTTAAACAAATTTTCATATAATAATGTTATATTGTTGGTGTTATTAAAAAAGATAAGAATTTTTGTTATCTTTGTTATATTATTGTTGTCATTGAAAACGATAAATATGGTTTGTTAAGTTTGTTACATTTGAAAGTCACAAATATTTATACTTATAATTTTAATCAATATAATTTTTTTTATATAAAATATCGTTTGTAATTTACTCACAAAATTTATATGAAATATCGTTGATAGTCTATACGCGTTAGCGCAACAAAAAGTGTGACTGTCCGTCTTTCCGCTAGTATCTATAATTATAATCAAAACCAAAATTTCATAAAACAAAAAGAAAAATCACACTCGTTGTCCGTTGATTTATCTTCAAATAAACAAAAAATAAATGACATAATTTACACGTATGCAAAGTTTTGACTAAATGACATTATTAATAATTTTATTGCAAGACGTCATTTCAAGAAACCGGGTCACATACTCGACCCGGAAACCCACAACACTAGAACAAAAGGAATCAATCGATTTTGTCGTAAGAGGGTTGGAAAACATCACGAATGTTGCTAGAGAAGAGTGCCGCTCCAACTAATTACGCGTTTTCTCACCGCGTCGGCCGTGTCGCTATATCTATCGTGGTTTCCATAGCGCCACCTCGGTGAACAAACGATGAAGCGTCTGATCGTACGATCTCACGAGTTGTAGCACGGTATTGTCAACCGTGCTATTTTACACAAGGATAGTACTCGTTGGTACAAACACACTGAAAATGATATGTACGACACTATATGATACGTTGATTTTCAGCAACACACACTACTAGAAACTCTCGTTTTTCCTGCGGATTTTCATGCGAAATATAATTCGCAGGAATTCCTGAGGATTTTCCTGCGATTTACCTAATTCAGACGAAGTTTCCTACGGATTTTGATGCTGCAGGAATATCCGCAGGTAACTATTATTTTGCTGAGGATTTTCCTGCAGAATTATTATTCAATAATATTTCTACATTTCCTTGAGAAATTCCGCAGGTATTCCTGCGAATTTTCCTGCGGTTTTTCATACGGATTTTCCTGCGGATTGTTTATTTTGTTGAAATTTGTAATATTTTGAATTTCTTAATTTTAGATATTGAAGATGGACCCTATAATTTTAAATTTAGATCCAAATCAACATATATCCAAATAAAATGTCAAACTGTTATCGTCAATTGTAATTAATTTTTTTTTGTTTATATTCAATGTTAAAATATTTTGAGAAATAACATAACATTAGAACACAAATATTGATCGAAAGGCTTAAAAATCATATGTGGAGTAGAACACCTTCATATTTATTGTGTATGTGCAAAGTCAGGGACTACTTAGTTCCTCTATAAAATTGAGGCATGAACTAATTTGTGATATAAAAATGTCAGGGACTACTTAGATTTTACTTTTATCATGGATTAAATTGGCCCGAATTAAAATTGCGAAGAATTCTTATTTTATTTTATTTTTATAAATAAATTTGTTTTCTCATGTCCAAAAAAAAAATTGTTTTCTCAAATTTCATAAATGTAGAAAACACTTCTCAAAGTGAAAAACGCTTCTCAAATCTCAAAAACGAAAGCGCTCCTCAATCTCTCTGCACAACACCACCGAACACCACCGCTCCATCTTCTCCACCACCGTTGTTCTGAAATCTGAACCATCGCAACACCTCACGTCGCACACCGTATGCTTGAAGATAACCGTGTTCGTCTCCGATTTGTGAGTTTGGTCCAGTTTCGTTCATTAAGCTTTACATTCCGTTCTTTCAAATTTGTGAGTTTGATCTAATTTTAGTTTTAGATTTGGGTTTTAGGTTACTTTTATTCTAATTCAGCTTAATTTGTGAGTTTGATGTAATTTGAATGTTAGGTTTTGAGTTCCTTTGATTTAATTCGAGTTTTAGGTTTAGGTTTAGGGGTTCCTTTGATCAAATTTTGCTATCTTTTGAAATTGAAATCATCAATTTGTTGATTTGACAATTATTGAATGAAATTAATGTTTTAATTTGAAGAATTTATTTTGTTAATGTCTAATTAGTATACTTTAGATCTCAATTTAATTGCTAAGTTTGGTATGATATGAATGATAAGTCATACATTGAGTTGTTTTTCCCTGTTGACAATGATCTATATTGTTTTTGTTTGTACATTTTATCCATGCCAAAGGCATTGATTTTGAGTTTAATAACTGTTCTGATGTGGTATATACATAAGATATAATGTACATATAACCACATTTTTTCAAAGTGTAAGCAGCTTACTCTAATTTTGCACTAGTTAGTGAAAAAAAAATTGGGTTTAACCCTCGGTTTCTCGAGGGAAATTAGGTAAGTTAAGTCTGATTGTTCTAGCTAGGACTCAAACTTGGTACTTTGGATTGATCTGACCTTCATTGAAGCTCATTAATCATTTAAGACTGCATAGTTGATTACACTATTTAGTTAAGATGATAAGATTGATTTATTATTGTTTTTACTGCCAAGACAGTAATGTAACAAATTTGTCTATCAAATTATTAATTATTTTATTCTTACGTATATTTTTATCTTTTCCAAATTTTCTGGATTCTCAGACAAAGAAAAGGACTTCAACAGACTTCAAGGAGAAAATTCACAATGACATAAATCCCAGAATGCGTGCTATATTGATTGATTGGCTGATGGAGGTAATGTTTCTATATGGTCAATTAGCCATGTGGTCAATTTGAATTTGTAGTACATTGCAATTTGCCTTTTGCCAATAAGAATATGTATACATTCTCTTTGGGAACATGTCTTGATATAGAGATCATTGTGAAACCTTTTTGTTGGTGCTAATTATCTATATCTATTTCCAACTGCAGGTGGCTGAGGAGTATAGAGATCATTGTGAAACCTTTTTGTTCATGCAAATTAGTGTTTGTGTGATTTACATGTAAGTAAACTTTGAGTAACTTTTTAGATATAGATAAACTTGTTTTGTATTTTTGTTCTTATTTTCATGTTCTACATTTCTAATTTCATCCAATTTTGATTCCATCTATTTCTGATATTGAAGGACCTCTCTTCATTTTCAAAAGGTAATCACCACAAACACACTTTGAATTTCTTTTTCAAGGTTTATGTTCTTAGTGCCTGTGTTCTGACCTAGATTTTACCTTTGATTCATTGATAGATTTTTTATTAGTGAAGGTAGCATCACATTGTTCTACTTTGTTATTTCCAGGTGTGTACTCTCTTTAATTATTGAGTATATATCATGGTATAGCTGGAATTTTTTGTTCTAGTTTTCTGGTTGTTCTATTTTGATGCAGATTATTATATCATGACATAAGTGCTATGGAAAGTCAAGGACTAGATATGTGAGTTTCTGTTATGGTATGTTGTTATTAATGGGACTTATACTGTCAAAGGCTCATAATACTTTCATACAATTTTAAATAAACAAATGCATTATTGGCGATATGTATGATTATTGTAATTTCCTACCTAACAGGTTAATGATACTGTTGGAAGACTAGTATCGTATGTACTAAGTGGGGCTATTTCTCAAAGGGTCCGTGTTCCTTTAATTGTATTTGATAGAGAAATGTATGTTGCTAGCATCAATCCTGTCAAACAGGTAAGAAATTGAACGCTGTAAAGAGCTTGTTGTTTTTGTATCTTTTGTTTACTTCATGATCCTTTCAAAGTGTTATGAATTAAGGGGTGCGTGGAAAAGCTTATTAGTAGAGCTTACTCAAGTTGATCTTATGATATAATTATAATCACTTAAAAAATAAACAAGACCCCTAGATATTTCTCATAAGTTATACTGGGACCAGAATTAAATCTAGTGAACAAGAATTCACGTACATAACAATTCTCAAGACCAATTCTAAAAAAGAAATTTTAAAAAGATATTGCAATACATGGATTTTAAAATAAATAAATAATATTAGTAGCTTCTTGTAATATATCAATATTTTCATAAGCTCACTCATTTTTAGTTTTCCGTAGAATATTCAAAAACTTATAAAAATTTCTTTGGATGTCAAAACTATGAACAATTTCTTAATTGACATGTTCTGATGTCAAAACTATGAAATTACTAACAAATGTCACATTGATGGATGCTTGTGTAATTTTAGTCTATTTTGAGGATATAGTGACACCATCTAACACATTTAGGGACTAAAAGAACATTTTATTTGACTCAATATCTCTTTGAAGTCAGCTTTGCATTCTAGAATGGCGGTGAATGTGTTCTGACTTTGTTTTCAATATGGTACTTCATAGTTTATTTGGTTGTGGTTAAATTTAGGAGGTTGTTGTGTTCTTTATTTTTGACATGGTACATACGTATATAAAAAGAGATGGTGAATGCTATTTGTAATGCATTGTGGATTGTTGATTTGGGTGGTATCATGATGACTCTGTTTTTATGTTAATTTTTTTTTTATTGTTGATATTTCCTTTAGTTATTACCTAGCAAAGTAACATGAAAAGTTTATTATTTTTGTGATAGGTTGTCTCCCAAGTCATTTTTGGATTGGGATTTAATGTTTCAGTGAAGAATAAACACTGCAGAGAAAGATAATCGTATCAACTTTTGACTAGCTGGTGATGGGTTTGAAACTGTACCTAGCTCTCAAAACATGGTTTCATGTGCTAACATTTTGGGATTGGCAACTCGAAACAGTATGGAATTGTTGAATAAGAGACAACCTTTGTAGTCAAGAAAGAAAAATAGACATCTATTCTAGAAAGAATCCTTTCTTATATGTAACTTGGTGGTGAAAGTAGTTTATAGTTTTCGTTTGTATTTTTTTAATGTTTGTGAACATGACATGAACTTTGAGTGGTAGTACTCAATTATAAATACTTTGGATTAGTTTTTTGATGATATAGTGGACATTTATATGTTTTTGATTCCAATAATTTCAATTTTTTATATGCCAATTGGTTTTAAAAACTAAAATGTTAGGGGAGGGTTTACCTATAATTTATTTTGTTCTCTTGAAAACATTTCCTACGGTTTTTGCTGGGGATTTACCGGTCATTTGCTGCGGCATTACCTGTGGATATGTTCCAGGTATTGTGTTCACGGGCAGGAAACTTCTCAAACACTGACCAGAAACTTTCCTGCGGATTTTACTGCGAATATATCTGCAGTACATTTTCCTGCGGATCCTAAAATCCTAAGGAAACAATTACCCACAAAGGTATTACCTAGAAACCTCAATCCTTGGCAAAATCCGCAGGTAAATCCGCAGGAAAATCGAGAGTTTCTAGTAGTGACAATATCATGATTTTCATTCAATACATAATTGATAATATTTTATTCCTTTAAAAGTTGCCCAACTTATTAAAGCTAATAAAAGTACAAGTCAAATACATAAATGCATGAGTATACTAACGGGAGATATGGTGGCGACAAAGAGGGCAAGAGTTGCAGCGATCGAGCCATTCGGTGATGCAGTTTGAGTGGTACACATGACCACAAGGAACTCGTCTGTTTGACACCCTAAACAAACTGTTTCCTCCTCCTTCTGAATTGTGTGTTTCTTCAAAGTCTTCCATGCAAATAGAGCAAATATCATCCTTAGTGAAATCCACAACCTCCGGTAAGTTTTCGACAAAGTTCTTCCACGCAACAAACTTGTATAACGACGTTTTAGAGGCCGCGACAAGACCCTCATACTCATCAATCGTAAAATCTATGAAAATTGTTGACACCGAATTAAGCGACATGATCACCGTAAATTATAGATATGTTTGAATGGTGTGTGTCTAGAAAGAGCATACCTTGTTTGTATTTATAATAGAGCCATAAGTAATTACAATTTTATTTTTGAAGAAGCTAAAATGAAATATTATAAATCACCGATCTAAAATAGTAGTAACAAAGAACTAAAATAGCAAAAGACAACCCCGTTACAGAAAGATTCTCAAACAATGTAAATGATTTAGCCACCACAAGTGATAAGTAAAAGTAAGATTGTGACGCTTTGCTTTTAGCCACCAAAAAGATTGAATCTTGATTTTATCTAGAAGTTGTTGCAACGAGGACCCATTTTGTCTAAACACCTGAGCATTTCGTTCGTTTCAGATGACCCAAGCGCAGGATAGCCAAATGAGATTAAAAACCAAGCGGATGCTTTTGTGAAAACTGCCTAGACTTTCGAACTGTTGCAAGTGATTTACGACATGTTTCGTATGCACCATGCTGAAGCCAAGCCATTGCAAAATACCATTCCAAAGTTTCCAAAATAATTGCAAGAGAGGAACAAGTGATCAACATCTTCCATTTTACCACATCCACCCACACAAGGTTACACATTATGCTGAAGAACATGCCTCCTTATTAAGTTGTCAGTAGTTGGAAGATGGTTCCGCAACTTATGCCAAGCAAAGAGACTGACCTTTAAAGGGACCTCCTTGTTCCAAGCATATGCAGTTGGATCGGTTGCCTGGTTGGTGATTGGCGACATCATGTAATTATAGGCACTTGTAACGGTATAATTTTTTGAAGCATACAAATGCTATAACCACCTATCAGAAAGATTAGGCTGCAGAACAATGTTAACTAAAAATTCAGTGCACTCTTTAACCAGCTCCTCCTCCCAAGTAAATAACCTACGCCTCCACTGCCACACCTCACCATAAGCAATTACAACTAATGATAATTAAACATAATTATATTAAAACTAACAAATTATAACATTTGATTTCTAATTGATTTTATAAATCACTGTAAAGATGGTTTCTGGACCCATATTGATAAGTTGCTAATGTTATCCACCACTAGCGGAAAGACGACACTAATTTGTTCATCTGTCCGTTTTTTTATTGCTCTTAATTGTTTATTAATATTATTATATCTCGTCATAAATTTTTATCATATACCTCCCTTAAAGTACAATTGTTTCTCTTTTTTTTAATAAGATAGTGTTTCTATAGCAATGAAGTAGTTTATCATGAGATTTATCTAATTTTTCAATTTAAAGTTTTACATAATATTATAAAAAATGAATATATAAGTATGGTGAGAGGACTCATTGCTATTTAAATTTGCGGATTAAATAAAGATATATCTATAGCAACAGAATCATAATTAATAAATTTAAGAGTAAACAAGTTAAATGATAATTTAGGTATATTGAAAATATCTTACACACAAAAAATTATGTATTCTCTTTATTAGTAGTATAGATGTAGATACAACTCATACTCGTGAATATAATTCAGTTGGAAGGGGTGTTGTAATATGCAGGGGTCGGAGTTTTCCACTTATTCCTTAGAAGGGGTGAAACCATGGCCATTAGTCTATTTGATAATTTTATATATATATATATATATATATATATATATATATATAATTGAATAAATTGGTTGAAGGTGAGAAAATTATGTTTTTGACTATCACTAAATGATTTGACTGTTGTTTAGTCAACTACCTTAATTCTTCACATTGTCAGTGTCCTTGTATGTTAACTTCGTTGTTATCATGTTTTCCACCAATTTATTATTTGCATTGACCAAATATATGTTGCTTCTCTTATTGATGAATGATGATGTGTGTGGATGTCATCATCTATTTCTTGATGTGTTGATGACGATCCAATCAGAAATGAATGGTTGAGATCAAACAGCGTAAAAATTAAACTGTGTATATCAAAACCGTTGGATTTTTTCATGGTTGAAATCGACTACAATGTGAAACAGCGTGAAACACTTACATCAGCCGATTTAGATCCCTCTCTCTTGACCATTTTGTTTTTAATACAAATCAACCATTTCAAGGCTTGTGTAGCTACAAGATCAAATTTTGAGAGATAGTGGGATAAGTGGTACAAACTCTGATTTTGGCGATTCCATGGATGGTCTTCGTAGTGTGATTCCAGATTTTGAATGTAGCAGTTTTACTTCAATCATGCATGGATATTGCCAAACATTTCTCTGGCCTAAGGACGTGTTGATCGATTCACATGGAGGAGGCACCTATCTTGTTTGATAAAGATCATGCATGGATATTGCCAAACATTTCTATGGCCTAAGGACGTGCTAATCGATTCACATGGAGGAGGCACCTATGTTGTTTGATAAAGAGCTGCATTGTGGTTGCTAGAGGTCCTTTCTTTGGGGTTCTTCAACGAAGGTTCACTTCTTTTCCTATTAGGGTTTGTTGGTTGGGTTTCTACTTGACAGTAAAGGCTTCCTAATACGCTTTTGTGGCTTCCATGACCCAATCTTGGACGCTACAAGATCAAATTTTGAGAGATAGTGGGATAAGTGGTACAAACTCTGACTTTGGCAATTCCATGGATGGTCTTCGTGGTGCGATTCCATATTTTGAATGTAGTTTTACTAGCAAGGACATTGTCCCTGCTAAAGCACAACATGTTTTGGCACGTGCCCTTTTTAGTAATATTGTTCAAGAAATGGAAGTGAAGTTTGACATGACCACGAGATAGAAAGCAGTGTTTGGGTGTTTGCAAGCAACACATGCACACGATTTTCTTCCAACTATCCTATTGACAAGATAGGTCAGTATATGTCACCAGTTAAGTATGGCACTATCCTCCGATATTGCTTCATGATTCCATTATTTCCTATTAATGAGGTGTGCCATGTTTACCGTAAGGCATACCTGAATACATTTGGAGAACATGCGGTTCAGTGTAAGGAGATTACAAGCTTCAAAAAGAGGCATGGTTTTGTTAGGGATGTCCTTTTTTATATATTTAGGTGAGCGGGAGTGTTTATGAAGAATGACGCACCTGTGAACTTCTTTTCTGACCCACTTGATAGAAGATCATCGCTTAGGCTAAAAAATGTTAGGGTGTACGGGTGGGTAAGAGAAAAACATGCATGTGTGGATTTGATTGGGGTTTCACCACTTGTGGGATTGGGGACCAGGGATTTTATGGTGGAGGAGAGAGACTCCTCCCTTGAAGCTTATAACACTTGCCTTCCTCTCGAACTGCTTCGTTCGGAATGAAAAATTGTGAATGACAGGAGTTGTCGTTACAGGCTGATTTCTAATGGGTTTGGGCTGAAAAATTGGATTTTTCCACCAACCCGCCGGATTCACACGCCCGTTGCGTGTGGGAGGACTCCCGAGGGAGTGCAACTCACACCCGGGGGCGCGCAACACAGTTTTTTTGCGCCTTTTTCTTCGTCTTTTTAAGTGTTTTCTTCCATGAAACTTGTCATAGAACTTGGAATAGAATTTCTCCTCTTTGTAATGTCTTAATAGGCCACTTGAATCTTCATTCATTGTCTTCCAAAATACTCATCAGATGCTTTGCTTGCAGATTTGCGTGATTTTGCCTTGAATTACAACAGAAACACCCTAGAACTGCTTGGTTTCGGGAAAACTAGAATTACATGACTCGAAATAAAAACATTACAAAATGTTCCAAAAACCATAGGCAGTTGTTCTAAAACTCCTTTAATTTGGATCAAAACCAAGTAAAAATGACTTAAAAATATCCTGAAAATAATGTAAGATGACATGTCATCAACAACCTAGTTTTAAGTCAAAGTCTAAAAGTTGTTGTTTAAGTCATAAAATCTGAGAGCAACAAGTACAAGCTGCAACATATTTAGCCTTCAACGTAGAGAGAGAAACACTATGTTGCAAGAATGGAGAGTATCATAGTAGTAACTGTTATATCCAACATCAATAATTGGTCAATACACCAAATGGATGTAAAATTAACTTTTCTAAATGGCCCTCTGGATGAAGAAGTATATATAGATTAACCTTCTGGATTTATCGTGAAGAATCAGGAAACAAAAGTGTATAAACTTAGAAAAGCACTCTGTGGGCTTAAACAAATACCAAGTACATGAAATACAAGGATTGACAAGTTCCTAAGTGACATTGGTTTTACAAAATGAATAGCTGAACATGGTGTGTATGTGAGAAAAGATGCTAACAAATGTACAATAGTGGTGTGCCTCTATGTTGATGACTTGATAATCATAGGAAGTAATGAAACTCTTGTTAGGGAATTCAAAGAAAATACGAAGAAAGAGTTTGCAATGACTGATTTGGGCCACTTAACATACCTCTCGGGAATAAAATTTATAAGAACAAGCAAAGGGATTCTAATGCATCAGAGTAGGTATGCAAGAAAGGCTATGAAAATATTCTAAATGGAATGCTGCAACAGTACATTGACACCTATTCAGCCCATACTACAATTGAACAAAAGATACAAATGAGAAGGATATTGATCCTACATTATATAGAAGACTTATAGGATTATTAAGGTACTTGTGAAAAACAAGACCTGACTTAGCCTACAATGTTGGCATAGTGAGCAGATACATGGAGAATCCCTAAATCTCTCATCTTATTGAAACTAAAAGAATATTGAGATACTTAAAGGGAACCATGGAATATGGTATACTATTTCCTGCAGTTGATAAGCAAAGTGAACGGAAATAGATTGGTTATACAGATGAAAGTTGGTGCAATTACAAAGATGATATCAATCAAATGCTGGCTTCTTTTTTCTTTAGGGTGGAACACCAATGTCGTGGTGCTCAAAGAAAGAACATATAGTAGCCCTTTTATCCTGTACGGCAGACTACATAGCAACAACACTTAACACTTGCCAAGCTATATCGTTGAAAACCCTATTGGAGGAAATTAGTAGTGAAGTATTTGAAACTCTGACATTGAAGATAGACAACATATATGCAATAAACCCTATTTTAAAGAACAAGAGAACAAATGGAACCTAATTTTTGTGCATTGCAAGAGTGAAGAACATGTAGTTTACCTTTTTTGGAATCAGCAAAATGTTGTTAAATCATAGTTTGTACAAGACACAAAAATCTAGAAACAATGGGAAAACAACACAAAAACGGCGCAATATATAAGTAGAACACCGAAAACACCTCAAAAACACTATACTGCAGCTAAAAATCCGCTTAACATAATACAACCACCCCCATAAGCAAACCCAACAACCCATGCAAAAAACACAAAAGGAAGGAAATGAGACAGAAAGTCCATGACTTAATCCCTAAACTCTCGAAAACTAGAAAAAATAGGTGACTTGTTAACCATAATGGTGGTTGCGCAACTGTTTCAAAGATTGAGATATCAAATCTGTAATGCGTGAGGCTGAGAGGGCGGGAAGTAATTGTCGGTGCACAAGGCATGACAATGAGCGGCTCCCGACAACTTTTAGGCGACCAAATTCACATCGGAATGAGAGGGATCCTAAGGATATGCAAGTATGAGACTGTATGGTTGAAGGAAGGCTTACAAGAATTGTTTGGTACTAACTATATCAACAAGATGCATCTTCTTTTTGGTAGCTCATTCCATAAGAACTCCACAATTAAGCATGCGAGTGAGGACAAAACACGCTGAGAAGACTCGTGTTTGTAAGGTCGGTCGACAATCCTGAAAGTCGTCTAGGATGTTACAAATGGTATTAGAGCAGACCTCTCCTAATACGATGTGGTTCAGGGACGGACTAAGCAGAAGCTGGTGGGTATGTAATGTAATGCTCGTGGCTGACGAGGGCGGGGAGTGATCACTGATGCACAAGGCATGGCAATGACCGGCTCCAGGCAGCTTCTAGGAGACCGAATACACATCAAAATGAGAGGGATCATAAGGATATGCAGGTATGAGACTGTATGGTTCAAGGAAGGCTTATAAGAATTTTTTTGTACTATCTATACCAACTAGATGCATCTTCTTTTTGGTAGTCCATTCCGTAAGAACTCCACAGTAAACGTGATTGAATTAGAGAAATTTTGGGATTGGTGACATTTTGGGAAGTTTTCCGGAAAGCGTGCAAGTGAGGGTAAAACACGCTGAAAGATTCGTGTTGGTTTGTAGGGTCAGTCGACAATCCTGAAAGTTGTTTTGGATGTTACAAAATGGGAACTGAAGAGATGGCAAATATGAATTAGGTGGTGTGTTAAGAAATAATTCAAATTTGTTAGTTAATGTGCAAGTTACAACTCTTAAGGTCATATTTTTTGTTGGAAATTTGTTATGGCAGTTACATAGTTGTTAGATTGGTTATGATTCACTTAGTTTTTTTTTATGTGAACTAACGAAATTTGTGTATATAAGACAATTATAGTGAATTACCAAAGTGTGGAGAATGTGTGATACTCAATCACAACATTCTCTCTTTAATTCATTCTCTCTTTTCTTACAAAATATTCTTCTTCAATCACAACACTGAAGTGTGCATGAGTGCACAAGAAAATCAAAGTGAAACTTCTCTTGTTTTCAAACAATAAGGAACGAAGCGCAAAAGAACTTCGACGTTGACGAGGAATGAAAAGAAGGTATAGGATGAAACTGGAGTGAACAACGACGATGGTTAAAAACAAAGTCACAGGAGAAGATTTGATGATGACAATATTAGTATTATCACGTGATGTTTTTTCTTTATTTTTTCTCTTTTGCATAAACCATTAGATCAATTTAAATTAGCGGTTGGGATTTGATGTAAGTCACTTGACTTACACCTAATCCTTTATAAGAATGATATATGATGTATCGTTGATATCATGGAAATTGTTAGGAATTTGTTGTTATTGAAAAATATAAATAGGGTTTGTTACATTTTTAAAGCCACACATATCTATCTATACTATATATAAAGAAAATAGAAGATTTTGGAGGAATTTTGGGTAGACTTTTTTATTATTTCAATTATACTTTTAAACAAATTTTCATATAATAATGCTATATTGTTAGTGTTATTAAAAAAGATAAGAATTTTTTTTATCTTTGTTATGTTATTGTTGTCGTTGAAAACGATAAGTATGATTTGTTAAGTTTGTTACATTTGAAAATCACAAATATTTATATTTATAATTTTAATCAATATAATTTTTTTTTATATAAAATATCGTTTGTAATTTACACGCAAAATTTACTTAAAATATCGTTGATAGTCTACACGCGTTGGCGCAACAAACAGAGTGAGCGTCCGTCTTTCTGCTAGTATCTATAATTTGAATCTTGAAAATTGATCAAAAAAAGACAAAAGTGATGTAAACAAAATATAAAAGATGAAATTGTTACACGAAATTATGTTAAGGGTCGGTGAGAGTAATTTTTACTAAATGACATGATTTGCACGTACGCAAAGTTTTGACTAAATGACATTATTAATAATTTTATTGCAAGTCGTCATTTCAAGAAACCGGGTCACATACTCAACCCGGAAACCTACAACACTAGAACAAAAGGAATCAATCGATTTCGTCGTAAGGGGTTGGAAAACATCACGAATGTTGCTAGAGAAGAGTGCCGCTCAAACTAATTACGCGTTTTCTCACCGCGTCGGCCGTGTCGCTATATCTATCGAGGTTTCCACTGCGCCGCCTTGGTGAACAAACGATGAAGCGTCTGATCGTACGATCTCACGAGTTGTAGCACAGTCTTGACAACCATGCTATTTTACACAAGGATAATACTCGTTGGTACAAACACACTGAAAATGATATGTACGACACTATATGATACGTTGATTTTCAGCACCACAATACCATGATTTTCATTCAATACAAAATTGATAATATTTTATTCCTTTAAAAGTTGCCCAGCTTATTAAAGCTAATAAAAGTACAAGTCAAATACATAAATGCATGAGTATACTAACGGGAGATATGGTGGCGACAAAGAGGGCAAGAGTTGCAGCGATCGAGCCATTCGGTGATGCAGTTTGAGTGGTACACATGACCACAAGGAACTCGTCTGTTTGACACCCTAAACACACTGTTTCCTCCTCCTTCTGAATTATGTGTTTCTTCAAAGTCTTCCATGCAAATAGAGCAAATATCATCCTTAGTGAAATCCACAACCTCCGGTAAGTTTTCGACAAAGTTCTTCCACGCAACAAACTTGTATAACGGCGTTTTGGAGGCCGCCACAAGACCCTCATACTCATCAATCGTAAAATCTATGAAAGTTGTTGACACCGAATTAAGCGACATGATCACAGTAAATTATAGATATGTTTGAATGGTGTGTGTCTAGTAAGAGCATACATTGTTTGTATTTATAATAGAGACATAAGCAATTACAATTTTTTCTTTTAAGAAGTTAAAATGAAATATTATAAATCACCGATCTAGAATAGTATTAACAAAGAACCAAAATAGCAAAAGACAACCCCGTTATAATAAGATGGCCAAATACCATTTTTAGTCCTTTAAGTTTAACAAGAATACCGGATTAGTCCTTTAAATTTTTTAAGTTTCAAATAGGTCCTTTAAGTTGTTAATTTAATGCATCTATTTAAAGTTTTTTAAGTTTTTAAGTTTCAAATAGGTCCTTAAAAGGGTAACGGTGTAATAAATTGTAACAACTTAAATGACCTATTTAAAACTTAAGAACTTAAAGGACTAATCCGGTATTTTTGTCAAACTTAAAGGACCAAAAGAGGTATTTGGCCTAAAAAGATTCTCAAACAATGTAAAGGTTTAGCCACCACAAATGATATGTAAAAGCAAGATTGTGACGCTTTGCTTTTAGCCACCAAAAAGATTGAATCTTGATTTTATCTAGAAGTTGTTGTAACGAGGACCCATTTTGTCTAAACACCCGAGCATTTCGTTCGTTCTAGATGACCCAAGCCATTGCAAAATACCATTCCAAATTTTCCAAAATAATCGCAAGAGAGGAACAAGTGATCAACATCTTCCATTTTACCACATCAACCCACACAAGGTTGCACATTATGCTGAAGAACATGCCTCCTTATTAAGTTGTCAATAGTTGGAAGATGGTTCCGCAACAGACGTCAAGCAAAGAGATTGACCTTTAAAGGGACCTCCTTGTTCCAAGCATATGCAGTTGGATCGGTTGCCTGGTTGGTGATTGGCGACATCATGTAATTATAGGCACTTGTAACGGTATAATTTTTTGAAGCATACAGATGTCATAATTAACCACCTGTTAGAAAGATTAGGCTGCAGAACAATGTTAACTAAAAATTCACTGCACTCTTTAACCAGCTCCTCCTCCCAAGTAAATAACTTACGCCTCCACTGCCACACCTCACCATAAGCAATTACAATTAATGATAATTAAACATAATTATATGACAACTAACAAATTATAACATTTGATTTCTAATTGATTTTATAAATCACTGTCAAGATGGTTTATGAGCCCATATTGATAAGTTGATAATGTTATCCGCCACTAGCGGAAAGACGACACTAATTTGTTCATCTGTCCGTTTTTATTGCTCTTAATTGTTTATTAATATTATTATATCTCATCATAAATTTTTATCATATACCTCCCTTAAAGTACAATTGTTTCTTTTTTTAATAAGATAGTGTTTCTATAGCACTGAAGTAGTTTATTATGAGATCTATCTAATTTTTCAATTTAAAGTTTTACATAATATTATAAAAAAAATGAATATATAAGTATGGTGAGAGGACTCATTGCTATTTAAATTTGCGGATTAAATAAAGATATATCTATAGCATCATAATCATAATTAATAAATTTAAGAGTAAACATGTTGGATGATATTTAGGTACTATATTGAAAATATCTTACACACAAAAAATTATGTATTCTCTTTATTAGTAGTATAGATGTAGATATAACTCGTACTCGTGAATATAACTCAGTTGGAAGGGGTGTTGTAATATGCAGGGGTCAGAGTTTTCCACTTATTCCTTAGAAGGGGTGAAATCATGGCTATTAGGCTATTTGATAATTTTTTTAGAGGATTTATATATATATATATATATATATATATATATATATATATATATATAATTCAATAAAATGGTTGAAGGTGAGAAAATTATGTTTTTGACTATCACTAAATGACTTGATTGTTGTTTAGTCAACTGCCTTAATTCTTCACATTGTCGGTGTCCTTGTATGTTAACTTCGTTGTTATCATGTTTTCCACCAATTTATTAATTGCATTGACCAAATATATGTTGCTTCTCTTATTGATGAATGATGATGTGTGTGGATGTGATCATCTATTTTTTGATGTGTTGATGACGATACAATCAGAAATGAATGGTTGAGATCAAATTGCGTAAAAATTAAACTGTGTATATCAAAACCGTTGGATTTTTTATGGTTGAAATCGACTACAATGTGAAACTGCGTGAAACACTTACATCAGCCGATTCAGATCCCTCTCTCTTGACCATTTCGTTTTTAATACAAATCAACCATTTCAAGGCTTGTGTAGTCACAAGCCTCAATTTAAATCATTTAGGTACACTCACACAAATAGAAGTAAGTAGTAAGAGATTAATCTATTTTTTCTTTTTAATAAAATATTTAAATGATGTATATTTTTTATGTGTGTGCACGTAAATAATTTATATGCACAATATCAATGGATACTCAAAACTTTAGTTGAGTTGATCTTGAAGAGAACTTCTACCACCGATCTTATCTATGCATAAGATATAATTTATTTGAAAATATAAAAATAATAAAAGATAAGTCCAAAATAAAAAATATAGTAAATAAAATATATTGAAAAATTATTTCTCAAAAATATTTCATTGAAAATTGTTTTATACTTTGTTTACACCAAAAAGTACTTATCTTGTTAATCATCATCGATAGATAGATGATTAAGGGTTAGGCGAGTGTCCTGCCAATAGGTAGAAGGTTAGAGTGAGACTTTGAGTCAAATATTCTATTTTGAGTGTTGCATATGAATGCTATTTTTTTTTCGGATTTGTGGTTGTTCTTTACGGACTATCGTCCATATTATACTACACATGAGACACTTTTTTTTTTTTTTGGGTACATTGAGCCTTTTAAAGTCACCCTTATTATTACTATCCTTTGCTAACCTCCTTTGTGAAGCCATGTGTAGCTTTAGGTCTTTGATTTGATGATGTTTGTTAGATAGGTAATATTGTTTATTAGACCGTTCATTTGATGATGTTATAGTGTTCATAGATATAGGCTAAATTCATGTTAAAGCACCTTGCAATTGTCCTCTCATGTGTCCTAATGATTCCTTGTGTCTAGAGCAAGCTAATCAGAACCGGACCGGTCTTTGAACCGGCGTACTTATGGGTTTGAGGATTTAGGGTTGGACAGGGGTTCAACCGGGGTCGGACCGGTAATAAGTAAATATACATTTTAAATTTTATACAAATAAAAAATATACAAAAATAATAATATTAATATTTTTGTACAAATTATTTTTATAAATTAATACTTTTTTTCGGGAATAAATTAATAATTTTTTTAGAGGTAATATAAATTGATACTTATAAGTGTATATTTTAATTTAAAGCTATATAATCAAATTAGTAACTTTTAGTTGATTGAATCTTGGTAAACGATGTTCAAGAAATAAAGGGCAGTGGACAAGCCTAGTGGGTCATGTAGGTTAGTTAGGCACAAAACTCTAATATAAGAACTGTAACCCTAATTCAGTTTGTATTGACCACACCATCTACTTTTTTTCAGTATGCGCCGCCATCGCTTTTCACTTGCTATTGCCTCACAGCCTCACTACATCTCTAGTCTCTCCAAATTATCTTCTTCTTCTTTCTGATCTACGTGACCCAACATTTATGCCCCCATTTCTAGACAATCGTATCCACACCGGTTACAGCAACTCATGTCATGTCGTTTTGAATTTTTTAAGATGTAAAAAGGGAAAACCGGTTTGACTGTGGAATCGATCAAACTGCCGGTTTCTCGGTTTTTTGCTGGTTTTCAACCGGTTTCCCAGTTTGCTATCCGGTTCTATAAACTAGCGGTTTATGGTGCTAACCGAACCGGACATTGACCAGATTCACGGTTCAACTGGTCTAATCGGCCGGTCCGGTTTTGGTTACTGGTATACACATGTAGATAGGTCCTTTTCTCTTGGCAAAACTCTGTTTTTTAGTAGTTTGATTTGATTCACATTTACTTGAATCATATCATTTGAACTCTCTGCCATTTTCATATGTGTGTTGTGAAACTTGAATCGATTCATGAATTGAAGAATCATGTCATTCATGAATCGAATCAAATTGGGTTGATTCATATCAATGTTTCTCTCTGGTGTTTGTTTTTGGTTTTTGATTCGATTCACATGTTCGTGAATCGTATCAACCTTCATCCAGGGCAATTTGATTCGATTCACTTTTGGTCTGAATCGTATCAATCTTCATGTTCATCCTGCTTGTCTTTTTGTTGTCTGAATCGAATCACACATTAAGTGAATCGATTCAGTATGTTGTTTTTGGCCAAAATATTCCATTTGCCACCCTGTTCTATATATACTCATATCCTCTTAACCCCAAAACTACTGAATCATTTGCATCTATTCTCTCTAGAGTCTCCAAACCTCATTGTCCATTTGTTCTTGAGATTAAACATTTTTTTTAAGAAGCATTGTGGTCTTTTGACTCATAGATTGCTAGAGTGCTATAGGGATTGCAAGTTGATTGCTTTCAAGGATATTGATTGGGAATCAAGGATCTAAAGTGAATTGAGTAATTTCATTCTACCTCTAAGGATATTGGAGGTTCTATCTAAAGTTCTTGAGTTAAAGGCGATCCAACCACCAAACGTAGCAAGAAAGAGTTCGAGTGAAGAGCATCAAAGGATTTCACGGGTCATTGTGGATTCAAATACTTCAAGAAGCACCAATTTCAAAGGATATTTGAAGATTAGAGGATGGGATTGACTATTTTTGCTTGTTGATTCGATTCACATGTTCGTGAATCGTATCAACCTTCATCCAGGGCAATTTGATTCGATTCACTTTTGGTCTGAATCATATCAATCTTCATGTTCATCTTGCTTGTCTTTTTGTTGTCTGAATCGAATCACACATTAAGTGAATCGATTCAATATGTTGTTTTTGGTCAAAATATTGCATTTGCCATCCTTTTCTATATATACTCATATCCTATTAACCCCCAAATTACTGAACCATTTGCATCTATTCTCTCTAGAGTCTCGAAACCTCATTGTCCATTTGTTCATGAGATTAAACACTGTTTCTAAGAATCATTGTGGTCTTTTGAGTCATAGATTGCTAGAGTGCTATATGGATTGTAAGTTGATTGCTTTAATTTCAAGGATATTGATTGGGAATCAAGGATCTAAAGTGAATTGAGTAATTTTATTCCACCTCCACGGGTAGTGGGGGTTCTTTCTAAAGTCCTTGAGTTGAACCACCGGACGTAGAAAAGAAGAGTTCGAGTGAAGAGCTTCAAGGATTGCACGGGTGATTGAGGATTCAAAGAATTCAAGAATCACCAATTTCAAAGGGTATTTGAAGAATCGGGGAGTGGTTGCATAGGAACTGAAGACCTAGGGTAGTTTCAAGAAATCCTTGTAATCATATTGTAATCAAACATTCAATTCTAGTGGAAGTCCTTAGTGGAGACGTTTTCCATAAAGAAATGTAGATGTACCCCAAAGCGAGGACGAAATGGGGAACTACTATAAATCTCTGTGTCATTTCTCTTCTCTTTCCTCTTTAATTTCATTTAATTGTGTATATGCTTGTTTGATAAATTGTTAGAATAGATTTGAATGCGATCTTGTTTTAACTTGTTAAACTTGACTTAATTCATTGAATTAGGTTTTCTCTTAAATCACTTTGATCACATTTGGATTCAATCTAGTGTCAATTTGTCAAACACATATACCTTGTGTTCACTAGTATAATTGTTTTAAATTGCACTTAGGTTTGGTTTGAGATTTGTCTAGTTTTGTACATTGTGTGAGAAATCATAGATTGTATTAAGATTTGGCTTTGAATCTCTCAATTCTTAGTGAATTTTATTGATCATTACATTGTCTTTATATTTTTGTCATTGCCATTGTTTCAAACATAAATCCAATTAGTCATCTTTGTTTTCAAAACTCGCTTTCGCTAAAAACTCGATAAACTTTTAAAACGCTATTCACCCTGTAATAACCCGATTTTTAATATTAGATTTATTTATTATTATTATTATTATTATATGTTTATTATATTTATTAAACATTTATTTTGGTGATTTTGGGGGATTAAGGGTATTTTGGCAATTTTGAGGGTTAATGACATTTTTGTAATATGTTAGAAGTTAGAAATTTGAATTTAGAGAATAGTGGTGAAATAATAAAATGAGAGGTTTAAGTGAAGTAAAAGTGTAGAGAAATAATTATGTGATGAAATGTGACTAAGCCCATTAGAGTGAGTAACCCTAGCCCAATAGTATTTAAAGAGTAGTGTATGTGTTAGTGAAACTAGGTTTAGCTCATTTCACAAAAATCACAAAGGAGGCTAGAGAGAGAATAGAGGAAAGGAAGAACTTTGGAGAGGAAGAGAAGAGGAACTCAAGAGCTCTAACGGAAAGGGGAGAATTGAAGTTATAGGAAGCTAATTTTGAAGAGAATTAAGGTAATGGGGAAGATTATTTTCATCATATGGGTTGTTAATAAGCAATTGGATAGTTGAGTGCTTTTAGCTTATGCTTAAATTCATGAACTTATGATTAATTGTGTTAAATTCGTGTTCCTTTTTTTATGATTAAATTAAGCATGTGTTAAGTTGATGAATTCATGTTGTTCTATCAAAAGTCATGTTTGATTATGTTAAGTTGGTAACTTTGTGAATTTTGATGAATTTGATGAAGAACATTATGCTTGATGATGATTATGCTTAATTAAGTTGAGTTTGAACATGGGTATGTGTTTAGTTTGTAAATTCATGTGATTATGATGTTTGGGTCATATTGAAGTTGTTGTTGTTGTTGTTGTTTATGAGAATTTGGATTAAATTGGTGAAAATGATTAAGTTGTTGTTGAAATGATTTAAGTTGAATCATGCTAGTTGAATTAAGTGATTTTGATTATGATAAGTTGAAATGAAAGTTAAGATTATTGCTGTAAAATTTTGTTTGGTTAATTAAGCTGTTTTGGAAAGAAATGAGTTTTTGAGACGAACTTTGGATTAAATTGATTAAGATGGAATTAAGTGATTATGGATAAGTTGTTTAAGCTAAGTTGAGGTGTAATTAACTAGAATAAAATGGTTTAAGGCTTTGGAATGATTTTGGTGCGAATTGGATCGAAAAACGACATTGAAAACGGTATTTTCGCGAAAAACAGAAAAATCAGATTTTCCCTACCATCAAAGTCATAGCATTCGCAATCACTACGTTGTTCCTTCCAGCCATCTCTTACTATACACAAGAACCACCTAGCTAGAAAGAACAAGCATCGACAGTATTCATATACATTCCGCATACAATGGGAATAAAATCAAGGTTTTGGCCTGACTGGACCGACCTACTCTGATACCAAATTATAACACCCTTACACCCGCATACTATTTTTAAATAATAATGCAACAAATATAAATAACAATTCAAGGTGTTACTCTTCAACAGTTAAAATAAATCCAAACTCCATCATATATAATATCAAGTCGCAGCGGAAAAACTCAACAACATAACCCATACATCATATCTCAAAGTAAAAACATCCTCAAAAGAACCCAAATTTCCTCAAACACAATCTAATAAATATAAATAAACCCCAATAGTCCTAATGAGAGCATTATTATGCTAGACTCTAAAGAAACGTGGTAAAGAACAAGTAGGCTCTAAAGCCATCCTCGGAAAACTCACATCAACTAATCTTCCTTGACCTGAAAGTCTACACCACAAGGGCGTATGCGGAAACCCACAAAAGGGTGAGAAATATTCAACACATGGAAAAATACGAACGCATGTATAGTTAAAGGATAACAAACATATCACTTATGCATTCAACAAATATTCATCATAAACAAGTGGCAAGCATAAACAACATATACACACATACATATAATCATGTCTTAAGGATAACAAGTCTCAGCTAACATCTCAAAAGTATTTACTCACATCCACGCCAATTAAAGACATCAAAGCATACACCATTTGCACATTAGTATAGCAAGCTCATCGTTCAACATCGCATATTCAATTAAACACATTTCAACATAACACATAGTCATGTTTCACATCTTCAAATAGCACATCATCACATAGTCACACGTAGTCAAATCAAACATCTTCCACATGGACTCATATTGATGTATGCAATGCGCCTAACTCGACTCTATATACATGTGGTACCAAGCTATGAAGCCTGGATACGTAGTTCGGGTGCGGGTATGATATGATACAGGTACGAAGATACGTGAAATTTTAAAATTTAGGATACGATACGGCTAAGATACGTTAAAAAAATATTTATATTAAAATTTATATGCATGTAAAATACTTGAAAAAGAAAATAAGCATTGATTACTCTTCAATAATATATAATCATCTCACAATTTACAAAAAATAATACATGTGATCAAAATAAAAAATGAAACCTTTTTCGTATGAATCATATTCTATTTTCATTCATATGTTAGAATATCAACAAATGCATCAATAAAAGAACTCAAAACAAAGTTTATTTAATTTTAATTGATTGAATCTACTCTCTCTTGTTACTTTCATCCACCAAAAACATAATTTTAAATTGGTTAATCAAAAAACAATTATAGTGATTCATATCTTAAATTGAATCATATACATCTCCATTGAATTTTCACAACACAGTCTCACTTTTTTACCCTTCATTTTTTTCCAGGATACGTCTATGTGAAGTATCAATAAGTATCTGTGTGTATTTGTAGAGTATCTTATAAGTATATGATAAAATATATATTTTAAATTAAAATAATTAATTTTGATACTCCGTGGGTACGTATCCGAGAGTATCTGTGGAGTATTGGTATCCGATACATATCCGATACGGGTACGTCTCCATTTTGGAGTATCTGAGCTTCATAGGTACCAAGTCTTGGATATCAGAGGTATGTTACTGAGTGATCCCACATAATTTTTGGATAATCGGAGGTATGTTACTGATCAATCCCACAACATCAAGTACACAACATCATGTAGGACTGACCATGAATGCATGGATACCAAGTATAGACTCGACAATGCACGACATCATATAGCTCATCGTTATATAATTACTTCATCATATAATATATCAACACATCAACACTCCAACGCATCATCAAATCAATACATCCACACATCATCAATTCATCTCATCACCACATCAACATTTAATCACACCATTACATAATCACATCACCTCATCGTATACTCATAACACATCATTCTACATTTTCAAGCATACTTCATTAATCACATCATCTTCATAAATCGTCTAATAAGCTAATAAATCAAATCATAATTCAATTCATATCAAATTACAAGTCCATTATTAATCATTTCAAACACTAAGTTAATTGTCATCAATAGTTTAAGTAATCAATCACTCCTACAATGCCAAATTATACTCATATTAGTCAAGTTTAGGGGTTTGGGACCTAAATATGTGCCTTGGGTACCTTCAAAAACCATAAAAATAAGTTCGGTAACACAGGGAAAAATACACGGTCCGTGCATTTTGGACGCACGACCATGTGTTTATCACACACAAATCCAGAAGAAAATGCACGGTATGTGCCTTTTGCACACATGACCGTGCGTTTTGCCCAGGTGAGCAAAACAACAATTATCTTCATTTTTCGACGCGTGAAAACCTCATTTGACACCATTTTTCGATCCCAAACACACCAAACTCGACCCAAATCATCGTACTAATGTTATCCAATAAATTATACATTAATTCCATCTTAACCAACTTAATTCTACTCATTTTAACATGATTAATGTAACATCCCGATTTTTAATATTAGATTTATTTATTATCATTATTATTTGTTTTTTATATTTATTGATTGCTTATTTTATTGGGAGTTACTGGATTAGCGGATTTTGAGTAATTGAGGATATTTTGATTATTTACGGGCGAAGGGTGTTTTTGTAATATGTTAGAAGTTTGAATTTTAAATTTAGAGGTTAAAGGTGTAAGAGTAAAATGGGGGGTTTAAGTGAAGTAAAAGTGTAGAGAATTAATTATGAGAATGAAATGTGACTAAGCCCATTAGTGTGAGTGACTCATACCCATTATATTTAAAGAGAAGTGTGTGTGTTAGTGAAATTAGGTCAAGTCATTGTTCATAAACCTAGAAATGAGGCTAGGGAGAGAATAGATAAAGAAGATGAAACTTGGAGAGAAAGAAGGGAGGAAGCTCTAGAAGAGGGAGATTCAAACTAGAGAGGCTAATTTTGTGAAGAATTGAGGTAAGGGGGGAGATTATTTTCACCATATGGGTTTTATAAGCAATTGGGTAGTTTCGGGTTTTTTTGATTATGCTTAATTTCATGAATTGATAATTGTTATGTGTTAATTTCGTGCTCCTTTTATTGTGGTTAAATTGAGTATGTTAAAATTGATGGAATCATGTTGTTTGTATGTCAAAGTTCATGTTTGGTTATGGTTGTTTGGTAACTTTGTGAAATTTGATGAAATTGATGGAGAACATGATAATTAATGATGATTATGATTAATTAAGTTGAATTTAATTATGGGTATGTGTTTTGAATTAAATCCATGAAGTTATGAGGTTAAATCCATGATTTGTTGTGTTGTTGTTGAGTTTTTGATGAATTGAGTGAAAAACCATGATAATCCATGTTGAATTGATGTTTTGTTGTGTAATAATTGTTCAATCAAAGTGTAATGACTATGGGTACTGTTTGTACAACAAATTTGGGATGAATGGGATCAAAAATGGGATTTTTGGGGAATTTTGGCGGTGTTCCCGTCAGGGAAAACCCATTTTGTGGGTGACTAGAAAACATGTGCTCGTTGAGCTACCTCAATAGCTCGCTGAGCAAGCTGTGCAGGAACATCATCTGCTATCTGTGTATTTTGGTCTTTTAGGGGGGTGTTTCCGGACATCCCTGGACTTTCTTTTAGTGTTGTTTTGCTGCTGTTTTGATAATTTAATGATGAGTAATGATTGCTTGCAATGAGATGATTATAATTTGTTGTTTTTGAGACGAAATTGGTGAATTGTGAAACTTGGAAATGGACATGATTTGTTTAAATGAACTAATGCATCAAAATGAATAACCTGTGAAATGTTTTGATTTGATAATGGTGTTTGAAACTAATGTGATGATTGGATATATGAAAACTATGTGTGAAGGATGAGTATGTATAAGTATGTAAACTTGGTAAATGTGAATATGGGAAATCTAATTGATGAATTAATTGATGATATGTTTTGATGTGATGATACAAACTTGTTAATTGATTAATGAAGCATGAATGATGATGTAACATGATAAGTGACGATGATATATGATAAGTGACGATGAATATATGTATGACTATGTTGATGATGTTAGTGGTTGAGTCATATGTATGTGCATGATGTCGAGTCGTGATAAGTTATCATGCATCCATGAAGTCAAGTCCAACGACGATGAAAGTGACGATGAAAGTCACGATCGGATCACTAGGTAACAAACTTCCAATATCCAACCCGGTACCATATGCATGTAGAGTTGTTTAGGCGCATTGCATAAACATGATGAGTCTTATGTGACAATGTTTTGGTGTGAACTTGTGCATTTAAATGGTAATTGTGTAGTTGATGACTATGATGTGATGAGGTTGATATAACTTGACTTGATGATCGATTGTTGATGAGGGTATGTTATGTATGCTTGAGAATCTTGATTTGAAGTAATGATGTAACCAAGCTTGTAATTGAATGTGAATATGTTATGCATGTTTATGAGTTAAAACCAGGCTTTATATGATGTATGATTATATGATGATGATGATGTTGTTTGCCTGAACTTACATGTGTTTATATCTCCTTTAGATTGAACGTATATCTTGCCCTTCAGTGACTTTTTGGTCGCCTGCATCCTTGTGGTGTATACATGCAGGTTGAGGAGTAGCTCCTGCTTGTGAGTATGCAGAGGATGGCGTGATGCCTTCTCTTTTTATTTGCTTTGAGGAGTCTAGATTAGTTGCTCTGATATAGGATTTTGGGGTTGTTGTTTATTCTGTTTACTTTGATGTTATTGGATCTATATGATCAGACTGATGGTATTATGTATATTTTGAGATTATTATGCTATGATCCGAGACATGACATTATAATATGTTGAGATACTATTTTATTTCCGCTGTGATATGAATATATTTGATGAAATTTTTAAGTTGCAAATTTGTATGAGATGTATGACGAATGGTAACACCTTGATGTGCGATAATTGTATAATTATCTATTTAAATATTAGTCTCGGGGTTCAGGGTGTTATAATGTGGTACCAGAGCAGGCCGGTCTAGTCCGGGCCAACACTTGGTTTATTGTCCTGTTGTATTCGACATGTATGTGGATTAATGTCGATACTTTTCTGTTCTAATTAGGTGGTGCTTGTTGTGTAGCGAGCGATGGCCAGACGGAATGACGCTGCGATTGCGGAGGCGATGACGGTGATGGCCCAGGCAAATGTTGCAGCCCACGTTCATCAGAACCAGCAGGGAGGAGTCGATGAGTTATGCTTGGATCGATTCTTGAGGAATCAGCCACCGAAGTTTAAAGGGAGGCACAACCCGAATGGAGCTCAGTCTTCGTTGCAGGGGATTGAGCGGATTTTTAGAGCTATGATAACAAGTGATGAGTAGAAGGTGAGGTTGGCTATGCATATGCTTGCTGAAGAAGCCGAGTTTTGGTGGTTGAACATTAAGTGTTTGATGTGTTTTGAATTTGACAGAGCTTTGGCACTTGTAAAAATATTTAGAGTCTTCTCTCTTAGGTTCTTCAAGTCTTTATTCCTTAATATAAAGATGAGGAATAAAGATGTTGAAAATATGTCATCACATCAAATAGAGTCGTTTGAAGAAGCTTGATCAATTCCATTGATTTGTTGCTTGATTTGGTTCACGTACTAGGAAGAATAAGATTTGAAACCTTTCCTGATCATGGAATGAACCGTTGTTCAGCAGGGGACAAGGTTGCAGAGTACGGAAAGACATGTGCAGATAGTGGAGAACATGGTTGTACAATTTGTCCTATCTTGACAATGACAGCAGTTGACTCCTTAAAACCTTCAGAACTTCCAACGTATGAATCTTTAAGTAATTCAGAGTGTAGATTCTTCAGCTGTGCAGTCAATGCTTCTATTTCTAAATTCCCAGCAAAATGTTCCACTCCTTCAAAGTTTGAAAGGTCTTTAGAGTTTGGACCATCAACTTCTGATGTCCCTTCAGGATCTGACTTGCAACAAGCTTCTCCATGAATTTCCTTGCTCTTTAATTGTTCTTTCAGGATCCATTTATGATTAAATCATTGTAAATTTTTATCTATGGTCCTGCATACTTGAACAAATATTAGCATATCCAATTGAGCTTTTAATACCTTTTTATCATCAAAACTAAAGAGGCATTGTTTAAACACACGCTTTAAGAATTCTCAGCAAATAGGCAAATTAACATGCACATTATTTAATTTTCAATGTAAACGGTCAAGGGGCCCTTGGTCTGCTAGGTTGTGTTTTTTCCACCTATTTCTTCTATTGGTATGTTTTGATTGTGAAAAATAATTAACATTTATGAATGAGGGCCACGATTAACGGCTCTGAAGGTGAGAAAAGCACAAGAAGGGGGGGGGGGGGGTTGAATTGTGTTGGCTTTTTATGTTCTTTCTCAAAGACTTAGGTTAGTTCAGAATCAGATATAGATCAGATTCTGATGCTCTGTTTCAGAGTTGTTTTGCAGTGGATGGAAAGTAAATGAGAGAGAGAGAGAGGGACACAATCAATTATCCTGGTTCCTTCCATAACCCGGAAGTAGTCCAGTCTCCTTGTTACTAACAAGAGATTTTTCACTATAATCACAAAGATTACAATTGCTCAAGCACACAGCTAGAGACTTCCTTGCTCAAACACACAGTATGAGACTTCCTTGCTCAAACACACAGTATGAGACTTCCTTTCTCAAACACAAAGTATGAGACTTCTAGTTGCTCAAGCACATAAGCAAGAGACTTTTAATCAAACAGAATAACAACGAAATTTGTTTGAGTTGAACACTTGATATACTATCAGTGGTGTTCACAAAATACAACACAGATTAAGACTCTACGATTAAGAAATTCTAAGATAAAAAGGTTTGTAAGAATTTCTAAGTTATTTGATGACTTTCAAGTTTGGCAGTTTTGCGTTCCAGAAAACAGAGTACTGCGTTTTCAGAGTCTTGAGTCTTAATGTTCTTCTTCAAAACTTCAATCCTTTATAGAGGAATTAAGAGCTGTTGAGAAGAGCCAGTTTCATCAAAAGAGCCGTTGCAATAGAAGCTATATCCAGCATTAATTCCTTCCTGACATTGTTTGCGAAACAGAGGAACAGTGGAATGTAATTTTGAATTGTTTCCTTAAAATAGGGAGAATGTTTCGTCCAAGGAGACAACTGTTGCAAAGAACTGTTCTAACTGTACAGTACGCTACTGTTGACAGTGACAGCTATTAACTTCTGCATTTCCTTCAGACTTAGACTCCCAGTCTGTTCTTCAGAAGCAGTTCTTCAGAAGCTGGTCTTTCAGACACTGTTCATCAGACACACTTCTTCAGAAGCTGGTCTTCAGATGCACTGTTCATCAGACGCTGCCTTCAGAAGCTGGTCATCAGACGCTGCCTTCAGACGCACTGTTCATCAGACGCTGTCTTCAGAAGCTGGTCATTAGACGCGGCCTTCAGACGCACTGTTCATCAGACGCTGTCTTCAGAAGCTGGTCTTCAGACGCACCTTCAGACACTGGTATTTCAGACGCACCTTCAGCTTCATTATTTTCCTTTTGCTCTTAACTTGGTCTTTCAGAACCACCATTAGATACAACAATTAATTACATGGTTCTGCACACTTAGAACAAGCATTAGCATATCCAATTTTCTTTTTAACACTTTGTTATCATCAAAACTCAAAAGAGACTTGTTCATACATTTTGTTCCAACAATCTCCCCCTTTTTGATGATGACAAACACAAGTATTAAAAGAAAATTGTTGTTAATTTAATTAACAAGTTGACTTCAGGGTCTGAGGTTTGTAAGCTCCCCCTAAGTCTGATAATTCACAAGGTGAGGTTTGTAAGCTCCCCCTGAGTCTTATCCAGGTTAATTAAATTCAATTTAAATCAATAAAGAGTGATACTCATAATTTAATTGACAAGTTGACTTCAGGGTCTGAGGTTTGTAAGCTCCCCCTGAGTCTGATAATTCACAAGGTGAGGTTTGTAAGCTCCCCCTGAGTCTTATCCATGTTAATTAAATTCAGTTTAAGTCAAAAATCACTCAGAATTATCTCACAGAATTTAATCAGAGGCTAAGAGATGAGAAGCTGTTCTCCTAAGTTACTTACATATCAGAAATTAACTTATATTCTGTAAGCTCAGAGCCTGAAATACTTGTTACTTTTACTCCCCCTTTTGTCATCAACAAAAAGAAAATTCAAGAATTTTTAAGAGAGTTAAAACGTGAGATAAAATGTTCAGAGCATTTTGTTCAGTACCACTGAACTGTTTCAGACACAATTGTTCAGAACATATGGTTCAGTACTGCTGAACTCTTTCAGACACAATTGTTCAGAACATATGGTTCAGTACTACTGAACTTTTTATGACAGAAATGAGAGTTTTTAAATGGGTCTGAAAACTGAACATATAAGATGAGAAAGTGAAAGTGTGACTGTGTTTTGAGTGTTTTTAAAACATTTTAGAAACTGAAAACAAAAAAACATTAAACACAACTACACATTGATGACTTTAGGAGGGGCAAAGTACAACTTTCAAAGCTAAATTCATCACTGCCCAGCAATTATAACTTATCAGATTCTGACCATGTGTTAGACAACTGTTTAGATTCACTCTTATTAGTGGGCCACATGTAAAGAGTCCACTTATAATGAATTTTATCAGAAGTCAAAAATTCAGATTCTGAAACTCAGACTCTGATGTCTTCAGAAGCTGAACTTTCTTCAGACTCTCAAAGTGAGTGTCTGTTAAGTCTTAGCTTCTGATGAACTTCAGATTCTCAGTTTCTATTCAGAGTCAAGCAATTTTTTCAAGAGATGAAATGCATGTTCAGATTCTTTTTAATAAAATTAAATCTATCTTCTGTGAGGGGTTTTGTAAATATATCAGCCCATTGATGATCAGTATCAATGAATTGAATATCCAAAACACCCTTCTGAACATAATCTCTAATAAAAGGATGTTTAATTTCAATATGGTTGGCTCTTGAATGTAGAATTGGATTTTTAGACAAACAGATTGCAGCAGTATTATCACAGAAAATAGGAATGTTGTTTTCATGAATCTGATAGTCTTCCAACTGATGTTTCATCCAGAGCAGTTGTGTGCAACAACTTGCAGCAAAGATGTATTTTGCTTCTGCTGTTGACAATGCAATAGTTGATTGTCTTTTACTGGCCCAGGATATCAGATTCTCACCAAGGAATTGACAATTTCCACTGGTGGATTTTCTTCAGTCCTGTCACCAGCATAATCAGCATCACAGAATTCAACCAGCTTGTAATCTAAGGATTTCTTATACAGAAGTCCAAGATTAGTTGTTCCCTTCAGATACCTGAAGATTCTCTTGACAGCAGTCATATGAGATTCTCTAGGATCTGATTGGAATCTTGCACACAAGCATACACTAAATAAAATATTTGGTCTAGAACCTGTTAAGTATAACAGAGAACCAATCATACCTATGTAGAGCTTCTGACCTTTGATCCAGTGTCTTCTTTGCTTAAATTACAGGTTGGATGCATTGGTGTTGTCATCAATTTACAATCTTCAAGCTGGAACTTCTTCAGAAGCTCCTTTGTATATTTTGATTGATGAACATACACTGTATCTTTGCATTGGTTGATTTGAATTCCAAGAAAGAACTTCAATTCTCCCATCATGCTCATTTCAAATTCATCCTGCATTAACTTAGAAAATTCTTTGCAAAGAATGGCATTAGTAGAACCAAATATAATATCATCAACATAAATTTGAACAATTAAGATGTCTTTCTTAAGTGTCTTTCTGAAAAGTGTATTGTCAACTTGTCCTCGTACAAAATCATTTTTAAGTAAGAAATTACTTAGTCTCTCATACCAAGCTCTGGGAGCTTGTTTCAGACCATACAATGATTTCTTAAGTTTAAAAACAAAATCTGGATGTTTTAAATCTTCAAAACCAGGAGGTTGTTTGACATACACTTCTTCAGAAATAACTCCATTTAAAAAAGCACTCTTAACATCCATTTGATATAGAATGATATTATGATTTACTGCATAGGAAAGAAGTAAACTGATTGCTTCCAGTCTTGCAACTCGAGCAAATGTTTCAGTGTAATCTATTCCTTCCTGCGGACTATAGCCTTGAGCAACCAGTCTAGCTTTGTTTCTGACTACTTCTCCTTGTTCATTCAGCTTGTTTCTGAACACCCAATTTGTTCCAATAATGTTCTTGTGATTTGGTTTTGCAACTAAATCCCAAACATCATTTCTTTGAAACTGGTTGAGTTCTTCTTGCATAGCCACAATCCATCCATCATCTGCAAGTGCTTCATCAGCTGTTGTAGGTTCAATCATTGACAATAATCCAAGCAATGAGTCATTCTGACAGAATGCTGATCTGGTCTTTCTTGGACTATCCTTGTTTCCAATGATTAACTCTTCAGGATGTGAAGACTTATACTTGAATGAGTTTCTTGGTGGATTTTCTTCTTGATAATCATTAAGACCTTGTTCAGCACCATCTTGAACTTGATTAGCTTTAGGAGGAGTGCCAGCATCTGAGAGTTTTTCAGCTTCTGCAGGATTTTCAGCTTCTGGACCTTCTTCAGACTCAGAATTCTGTTCAGGTTCTGAAGTGTCCACTGAGAGCCGTATATCTGCAAAACTCTCAACTAGCTCTGATATTTTATTATCAGGCTTCTTGTCATCAAACCTAATGTGTATTGATTCTTCAACACCATGTGTTTTAGAATTGTACACTCTGTATGCTTTAGATCTCTCAGAGTATCCTAAAAAGATACCCTTGTGAGCCTTAGCATCAAATTTCTTTAGGTAGACTTTATCGTTTAGAATGTAACATGTACATCCAAACTGATGAAAATAAGAAATGCTTGGCTTTCTTCCTTTGAATAATTCATATGCTGTTTTATTAAGAATTGATCTTATATAGATCCTGTTCTGAATATAACATGCTGTGTTAACAGCTTCTGCCCAGAAGTACTTTGCAATTTTAGATTCATGAATCATGGTTTTGGCCATTTCTTGCAAAGATCTGTTCTTTCTCTCTACAACTCCATTTTGTTGTGGAGTTCTAGGAGAAGAGAACTCATGGAGAATTCCAAGTTCTTAACAAAAAGTTTCAAATGGTTCATTTTCAAATTCACCACCATGATCACTTCTAACTTTTAAAATTTTCAAATCATTCTCTATTTGTACTTTCTTGCAGAATTTGTTGAACACATCATATGTTTCATTTTTGGTTCTTAGGAATTTAACCCAAGTCCACCTACTGTAATCATCAACAATTACTAACCCATACTTCTTCCCATTGATTGATGCTGTTCCAACAAGACCAAACAGATCAATGTGAAGTAGTTCTAAGGGTCTGGAGGTAGAAACAATGTTTTTGGATTTAAAAGAAGTTTTAGCAATTTTTCCTATCTGGCATGCTCCACAAAGAGCATCTGAGTGATAGGCAATGTTTGGTAAGCCTCTGACCAGTTGTAACTTGCTAAGCTTAGAGATGAGTCTCCAGTTAGCATGTCACAACCTTCTGTGCCATACCCATTTCTCATCACTCACTGACAGAAGACAAACTACCTTCTGATCAACCAGTTCTGAAAAATTAATTTTATAAACATTGTTCTTCCTTTTTCCTTTGAACACAACAGATTTATCTTTGTTGTTGATTACAGTGCAAGTGTTCTTATCAAACAGGACATCATAACCATAGTCACATAATTGACTTATGCTAAGTAGGTTATGTCTTAGTCCATCTACCAACCAGACATTATCAATGGAAATGGAAGAATTACCTATCTTACCAGTACCAATGATCTTGCCTTTCTGATTTCCTCCAAATCCCGCAATTCCTCCCTCTTTCATGGTCAGGGTTTGGAACATAGACCTTTCTCCTATCATGTGACGCGAGCAGCCACTGTCCAGGTACCAAGACTTTTCCTTTTCTTTGGCTGTCAAGCATATCTGCAATAGAAATGATTTCAGATTTAGGTACCCATATCTTTATGGGTCCTCTTTGGTTAGTTCTGAAAGGATAAGGCTTCCTTTGAACCTTTGGTCTTGCATTCTGAGATTTAAAAGGTTTTGTATAAACTGGTTTAGTATTCCTTGAAGGTTTTACAAACACAGCCTTTTGAAAATATGAGTCTGAATTTTTCAGAGTCTGAGACTTGCTTGTCTTAGGTTCTGAACTCTTCAGACTTTGAACCTTTTCAGATTTAAAGTCTGTTTTCCTCATAGTCTTAGACTTAGAACCTTTTGGTTTGGACTTTGGCAAAGTTTTAGATTTTGCCTTCATCTTTCCGTTAGGTTCAAAAGTTTTGGATTCTGAGTTGTTTAGAACCTCAGGTTTAGCAGTCTCATTTTCTGATAAATTCTGTTTCTCAGAAATCTCATAAGCAGGTACAAAACACACCTTAGTAACACACCTCTGTTTCTGCTAATATTATAAATCATAGAAGCAATCTTACTTCTATTGATTCCAGTTAAGATAAAATCCTGAAATACAATTTCTTGTTCACTTGGAATTTCATCAGGTTTCTTATGAGCCATTTCTCTGAGTTCTCTAACTTCTTCATCAATCTCATTGATGTGATTCTAAAGTTGGAGATTCTCATCAGTCAGCAAGTTATATTTATTTTTCAAAGATTTTAATTGACTCAACTTGCTTCTGAGATGGTTCATAAGATCCTTAATTGTTTCAATAAGTTCAGAACGAGTAAGTTCAGAATATACCTCATCTTCATCTTCAGAGTCTGAACCTGACTTTGTATCAGAAGATACTGTTGCCACTAAAGCCAGGTTAGCTTCCTCTTCATCATCCTTATCAGATTCAGATTCATTATCAAGATCATCCCATGTTGGTTGCTTGATTTAGAGCTGGTCTTCTTGGATTTCTCCTTTGACTTGTCCTTTTGTAGCTCATGACATTCAGCTATGAAATGACCAGTCTTCTTGCAGTTGTAGCAACCCTTCTGATCTTCCTTCTTGGAACCAGATCCTTTGAAGTTGCTACTCTTGTTAGAGAACTTCTTTTGTCTTTTCATTAAGTACTGAAATCTTTTAGAAAGCATTGCAAGTTCCTCAGCATCTGAATCTTCTTCAGAATTTCCCTCAAGAGATTCATCATCAGATTCTATAGCTTTTAGAACTTTTGATGACTTTCCTTAGATTTCAGTGCTATAGACTTAGACTTTCTAACAAATTCATCTTCATTGAGTCCCAGTTCATGCACTTTGAAAGAGCTTAAAAGATCTTCAATACTTAGAGTATTTAGATCTTTAGCTTCCTCAATAGCAGTCACTTTGGGTTTCCATTTAGATGGAAGACTTCTGAGGATCTTGTTCACATGATCAGTAGTAGTATAGCTTTTCTTCAGAATCTGAAGTCCAGAAACCAGAGTCTGAAATCTTGAGAACATAGTCTCAATATTTTCATCCTCCTTCATTCTGAACAGCTCATACAGCTGAACCAGAAGATTTGCTTTTGCTTCTCTAACCTTCTTGTTACCTTCATAGTTAAAGCAGAAAGAGGTGAAGATGGCTTTTGCTGTTGATTTATCACTTAGCTTAAGATACTCACTGTGGGGTAGAGAGTCCACAATGATACCTCTTACATTGTGATGTTTTCTGTAGACCTTTCTTTCAGCATCAGTAAGGCCTCTTCTGATAGCTACTCCTTCTTCATCAACTGGTATAGTTATACCATCTTCAATGATGTCCCATAGACTATCATCTATTCCAATGATATGACTATACATTTTGCTTTTCCACCATGAAAATTTCTCAGGATCACCAGTAAACATAGGAGGTTTATGGTGTGAGCGAGATTTCCTTTCACTTGTACCATAGTCATATGATACAGAAGTGTGATCTCCAGGAGTGGGTGGAGGGGAACCACTAGAAGACATGTTTTTCTCAGGATCTTTACTGACTCACTGTTAGGTGATTGAATATCAGAACCGGAGCTCTGACACCAACTGAAGGTGAGAAAAACACAAGAAGGGGGGGGGGGGGGGGTTGAATTGTGTTGGCTTTTTCTGTTCTTTCTCAAAGACTTAGGTTAGTTCAGAATCAGATATAGATCAGATTCTGATGCTCTGTTTCAGAGTTGTTTTGCAGCGGATGGAAAGTAAATGAGAGAGAGAGAGGGACACAATCAATTATCCTGGTTCCTTCCACAACCCGAAAGTAGTCCAGTCCTCTTGTTACTAACAAGAGATTTTTCACTATAATCACAAAGATTACAATTGCTCAAGCACACAACTGGAGACTTCCTTGCTCAAACACACAGTATGAGACTTCCTTGCTCAAACACACAATATGAGACTTCCTTGCTCAAACACACAGTATGAGACTTCCTTGCTCAAACACAAACTATGAGACTTCTAGTTGCTCAAGCACACAGGTAAGAGACTTTTAATCAAACAAAATTACAAAGAAATTTGTTTGAGTTGAACACTTGATATACTATCAGCGGTGTTCACAAAATACAACACAGATTAAGACTCTATACTTAAGAAATTCTAAGATAAAAAGGTTTGTAAGAATTTCTAAGTTATTTGATGACTTTCAAGTTTGGCAGTTTTGCGTTCCAGAAAACAGAGTACTGCGTTTTAAGAGTCTTGAGTCTTAATGTTCTTCTTCAAAACTTCAATCCTTTATAGAGGAATTAAGAGCTGTTGAGAAGAACCAGTTTCATCAAAAGAGCTGTTGCAATAGAAGCTATATCTAGCATTAATTCCTTCCTGACATTGTGTGCGAAACAGAGGAACACTGGAATGGAATTTTGAATTGTTTCCTTAAAACAGGGAGAATGTTTCGTCCAAGGAGACAACTATTGCAAAGAGCTGTTCTGACTGTACAGTATGTTACTGTTGACAGTGACAGCTATTAACTTTTGTGTTTCCTTTAGACTCAGACTCCCAGTCTGTTCTTCAGAAGCTGGTATTTCAGACACTGTTCATCAGACGCACTTCTTCAAAAGCTGGTCTTCAGATGCACTGTTCATCAGACGCTGCCTTCAGAAGCTGGTCATCAGACGTTGTCTTCAGAAGCTGGTCATCAGATGTTGCCTTCAGATGCACTGTTCATCAGACGCTGTCTTCAGAAGCTGGTCTTCAGACGCACCTTCAGACGCTGGTCTTTCAGACGCACCTTCAGCTTCAATATTTTACCTTTGCTCTTAACTTGATCTTTCAGAACCACCATTAGATACAACAATTAATTATATGGTCCTGCACACTTAGAACAAGCATTAGCATATCCAATTTTCATTTTAACACTTTGTTATCATCAAAACTCAAAAGAGACTTGCATACATTTTGTTCCAACAGGCTCTACCTAGCACCGAAACTTCAGATTGAAGACATTATTGTTTTTCAATATGTGTTTGGAATTTTCAAGAAGTTAAAATTCTGCAATTCACTCTTTTCAAGTTATGCATATTCCATGTCCACACGTTATGCACATTATTTCATTTTCAATGTAAACGGTCAAGGGGCCCTTGGTCTGCTAGGTTGTGTTTTTTCTGCCTACTTCTTCTATTGATATGTTTTGACTGTAAAAAATAATTAACATTTATGAATGAGGGCCACGATTAACAACTCTACCTAGCACCAAAACTTCATATTGAAGACATATTTGTTTTTCAATATGTGTCTGGAATTTTCGAGAAGTTAAAATTCTGCAATTCACTCTTTTCAAGTTATGCATATTCCATGTCCACACGTTCTAGGAATTCTCGGCAAATAGGCAAATTAACATGCACAATATTTCATTTTCAATGTAAATGGTCAAGGGGCCCTTGGTCTGCTAGGTTGTGTTTTTTCCGCCTATTTCTTCTATTGATATGTTTTGATTGTGAAAAGTAATTAACATTTATGAATGAGGGCCACAATTAATGGCCCTACCTAGCACCGAAACTTCATATTGAAGACATATTTCTTTTTTCAAATGTTGAAGGAGTATAATGTCGATCAGGATGTCATGACATTATATTGTGACAATCTGAGCGCTATCATCATATCAAAGAATCCCATTCAACATAGCAGGACCAAACATATTGACACTCGTCATCGTTTCATCAGGGATCTTGTTGAAGACAAAATTGTTACTCCTGAGCATGTGGCAATTGAGAAGCAACTGGTAGATATATTCACAAAAGCCTTAGATGCAAATCAGTTTGAAAAGTTAAGGGGTGAATTGGGAATTTGCACTTTTGAGGAGTTGTAGCAATTACATCAGTTTAGGCGTGCAACAGGCAGTTTCTCTTCCCTCCATTTACTGGTGCACGCTGATTTAGGGAAATCATTACAAACTTCCCTTAACCAACTTTCCACTCGCCATTATCTCCATTCCACACGCATTCAATCTCTCTCTCTTTACTCTCCGAAAACAGTTCAGCATTCATCATGTTCATCTCCCTTTCCAAATTTTCTTCATTCACACAAAAATGAAGTTTGTTCATGATCAGGATTCAAAGAAGTCTGAGAATTCAAAAGCAACACCAAGCAAAACTCCTAAGGTTTCAAAAACAACATCCACATCAAAACCAAGAGTTACTCGGGCAAATGCAAGGGAAGAACCTTCACCGATGATAACTGACGTCGTTCCTCTTACAGTTGTTCCAAGTGATGTTCCGACACCAAAGAAGGCTGGAACTGCTACATCTAAGAAGAAGAAGGTTGTAAGTGTAAGTTCTTCAAAAACTCCCTCTGAGTCGATTAGTATTCCGCCTAGTTTGAATGTGTCTGAAAAAACTGTTGAGTCTATGCATGTTGTTAAGAAACCTCATTCCATGACTAACCTGTATATTAACCCTATTGAAAAGCCTAATGTCGAACCTAGTGTTGCCACATCTGTTAAGAATTCTAAAATTCCTAATTTTGAGGGTGGTGATGAATCCTCTGAAAAGTCAAACTCTGAAAATAGATATATTGTTGAATCTAGATTTGATAAGACCAAAGGTCAATCTAGTGTTATTGTTGCTATGCCTGATGTTGTTGAAACCAGTACCCCTGTGTGTACCACTCAAACTGTTGCCACAAATCTTGAATCTGACCTATCAAAAAGTATTGTTGGTCCCATTAATGACACCCCCAAAAATACTCAATCTGATCATAACGTTGTGTCGGATGTCGAGACATCCTTGGCCCAACCTGGTCAAGATTCTGAAACCATCCCTAAAACCTCTCACCCAAAGTCTGAGCCTGAGTCTGACCCTGAACCTAAACAGTCTCAGAGTAAGGTTGCCACTGATGAGATGAAAGAAGTCTCTAATAATGAGGAGTCTGAATCTGTTGCTGATGAGAAAGGTGAAACTGGTAGTGAAGAGGAGGATGTATCTGAAGGTGAGAAAGATGCATCTGAGATGGAAGAGTCTGCTGGAAATGGTGAGTCTGCTGGTGTTGAACAAGACCCACCTACTAATGTGGTCAATGTTGAAGACATTGATTCTGATGATGAGCCCATTGCTAAGAGATTGGGTCAAAGTGTGGCCAAAAGGTTGAAATATAGAAAGGGAAAAGCTATGATGTCTGCCAGCCAACCCTCTGTGGGATCTAAGATAAGGTCTGGTGTGGGACCTGCCAAAGGATGGAGCAAGTTAGTAACCCCTGCTTCTAAGAAACGCCCCTTGAAAAGGAAGGAAGCCCCCTCTAGTGATTCTGATTATGATGTCAATGAAGATGTCCAGGACATCGTGCCATCAGGAAGAAGGAAATTTGCTGAGAAGAAGATTCCAGTTAATGTGCCTGAGGCCCCTATAGACAACGTCTCATTCCATTCTATTGTAAATGTTGAAAAGTGGAAGTTTGTGTACCAAAGGAGGTTGTATCTAGAGAGAGAACTTGCAAAGGATTCCTTGGAGTACAAGGAAGTGATGGAGATGATTGAGGAAGTGTTAGCCTGTATTTTCGACAAAGGATATTAAATACAGTCATTGAGGTTTGACTGAACGTGTGGAAGAAAGTGGAGTTTGTTGGAACAAAATGTGTTTAACAAGTCTCTTATGAATTAAGGGGAGATTGTTGAAACATTTATGTGTAAACATATCTCTCTTTATGGTTTTGATGATAACAAAGTGTTAAATAGAAAATTGGTTATTTGCTAATGCTTTGTTCAAGTGATTTCAGAACCACGTGTTTATTGGAAACTAATAATGGTTATGAAAGAACAAGCTAAGAGCAAGGAAGGAAAGCTAAGAAGCAAGGTTGCAAAGCTAGAAGGAAACTGGGTCTGAAGAAGTGCTCCTGAAGTAGTGCTCTTGAACTGGGTGCTTCTGAAGTGGTCCTGAAGAAGTGCTCCTGAAGTGCAGCTTCTGAGTCTGAAGGCAGCTTCTAAAGTCTGGGTGCTTCTGAAGAAGTCAACGCAGAGTCAACGTCTGAAGACCAGCTTCTGATCCTGAAGCCAGCTTCTGATGTTCAGTGCTTCTGATGCACTGTTCACACAGAGAAGCTTCTGAAGGCTGATGTGGCTAAAAGCAAGTGGTACTGTGCGCATTTAATGCCTGGATGTGTCAGAGCAACTCAATGGAACAGTTGTCTCCCTGACCCAAACATTCTCCAGCTTTTAAGGTAGGCCATTTCAAAAATGGCTGCTGCTCTGCTTTGTTTGGCACACATTTGCAGAAATCCTAGCTCAACTTGCAACGGCTCTTTCCTAAAATCAAGCAAATCTTCAACCACTGTATTTCATCTATAAAAGGAAGAAGATTTGAAGAAGAAAATGTCTAAGACTCTTGAAACAAAGAACTGAACTCTTGCTCTGTTTTGCTGTCAAAAATACGCAAGTTACCAAACCTCTTAGAAATTCTTTTATCTTTGTAACTTAGAATTTCTTAAGGTTAAGAGTCTTAACCTGTGTTGTATTAAGAGAACACCTCTGATATTTTATCAAGTGTTCAACCCAAACTCCTTTACTTGTAAACCAGTTTGGTCCCCAAAGTCTCAGTCTGTATACTGAGCATTTGTAACCTCATTCCTTTGTGGTCTGAGTCAGAAGCCTCTTGACTTAAGTGTCTTGAGCATTGAGAAGTCTCTTGACTGAGTGTCTTGAGCATTGGAAGCCTCTTTCTTTGTGATTGAGCAGTGGAAGCCTCTTCCTTTGTGGTTGAGCACTAGAAGCCTCTTCCTTGGTGGTTGAGCAACTGGAAGTCTCTTTCTTAAGTGATTGAGCAAGTGTAATCTTCAGATTATAGTGGAACTCTCTTGTTGGAAAACAAGGGGACTGGACTACTTCTCACATTGAGAAGGAACCAGTATAAATTCCGTGTGTCTCCCTTTACCTTTGTCTTTTCATTATTGAAACTGCTGCATAACTCTTGATAATAGTTCAGAACCTGGTTCATATCAGCTTCTGAACTTAACCTTAAGTTTTGAAGAGAAAAGAACAAGTTTTTGAGTCACACAATTCAACCCCCCTTCTTGTGTGTGTGTTTTTCTCACCTTCAGTTGGTATCAGAGCTCCAGTTCTGATATTAACACTTAACAGTGTGTCAGTAGGATCCTGAGAAAAACATGACCTTAACTAGTGGTTCACCTCCACCCTCTCCCAGAAATCAAAGATCTGTATCTTATGACTATAGTACTGAAGAAAAGAAGTCTAGGTCACACAATAAACCTCCTATGTTTACTGGTGACCCAGAAAAATTCTCTTGGTGGAAGAGTAAAATGTATAGTCACATTATTGGGATTGATGATTCACTATGGGATATTATTGAAGATGGAATCACTATTCCAATTGATGAAGAAGGTGTTGCTGTCAACAGAAGAGCTCTAAGTGATGCACAAAGAAAAATCTATAGGAAACATCACCATGTGAGAGGAATCATTGTGGATTCATTACCTCACACTGAGTATCAGAAGCTGAGTGACAAGTCAACAGCCAAAGCAATATTCACATCCCTCTGCTCCAACTATGAAGGTAACAAGAAGGTTAGAGAAGCTAAGGCAAACATTCTTGTTCAGCAATATGAATTGTTCAGAATGAAAGAGGATGAAAATATTGAGACTATGTTCTCAAGATTTCAAACTCTGGTTTCTGGACTTCAGATTCTGAAGAAGAGTTATACCACAGCTGATTATGTGAACAAACTCTTAAGAAGTCTGCCATCCAAATGGAGACCAAAAGTGACTGCTATTGAGGAAGCTAAGGATCTGAATACTTTAAGTATTGAGGATCTTATAAGCTCCCTCAAGGTGCATGAACTGGGACTCAATGAGGATGAGTCTGTTAGAGAACCAAAAACATTAGCTCTGAAGTCTAAAAGAAAACCTGCTAAAGCTTTGAAAGCTATTGAATCTGAAGAAGAATTTCCTGAGGGAAATTCTGATGAAGATTCAGATGCTGATGAGCTTGCAATGCTTTCTAAAAGGCTTCAGTATCTAATGAATAGAAAGAAAAAATTCTCTAACAGAAGCAGTAACTTTAGAGGATCTGGTTCTGGTTCAAAGAGGGATATCCAGAAGGAAAGCTACTACAACTGCAAAAAGCCTGGCCACTTCATTGCTGACTGTCCTGATCTTCAGAAGGAAAAATCAAAGGAAAAAGCAAAGAAGTCCAGCTCAAAGTCCAGCAGTTTCAGAAACAAGCTTAAAAAGAGCCTCATGGCAACATGGGATGATCTGGACAATGAGTTAGAATCTGATGAGGAAGAAGCAAACCTGGCCCTGATGGCAACTGCATCTTCTGATACAGAATCATGCTCAGATTCTGATGAAGAAGATGAGGTATACTCTGAACTCTCTAGATCTGAATTGATTGAAACAGTTAATTATCTTATGAGTCATCTTAAAAGCAAGTTAAAAGAAATCAAATCTTTGAAAAATCAAACTAACTTGCTATCTGAGGAAAATCTTAAACTTCAGAATCAAATTTTTGAATATGATGAAGAAGTTGAAGAACTCAGAAAAGAGGCTCATAAGAAATCTGAAGAGGTTCCTAATGAACAGGAAATAGCTCTTCAGGATTTCATGTTAACTGGGTTCAATAGAACTAAAATTGCCTCTATGATGTATAATATGATCAGAAACAAAGGTGAAGGCATTGGCTATGATTCATTTAAACCTTCAAATGAATTAAACTCACCTTCATGTTCTGAAAATATTTTAAAAGGCAATGGTATATGCTTTGTGCCTGCTTCTGATAACTCTGAGAAGTTGAAAATATCAGAATCTGAGACTAAGTCTGAAGTTCTGAACAGCTCAGACTCTGAAGCTTCTGAACCTAAGGGTAAGATGAAGGCATATGTTAAAACCCTGCCTAAATCTAAGCCAAAAGGTCCCAAGCCTAAGAGTAAGAGGAAATCAGACTCTGAACCTGATAATGTTCAGAATCTGAAGTGTTCAGAACCTGGAACTAGTAAGTCTCAGAATCTGAATCATTCAAATTCAAATTTTTCAAAGACTGAGTTTATTAAAACTTCAAAATCTGTTAAACCAGTCAATGTAAAACATTTTCATTCTCAGAATGTTAAGCAGAACAAGCAAAAGCAAACCAATCAGTTTTCTGCTTCCAATTGTTTTAAGAAAGGTAAAACTGAAGCTTGCCTTGTGCCTAAAGCAAACAAAGTTAGAATTCTGAAGAGATCAGAACCAAAGTGCTCAATGGTTCAAACTCTAAAGAACTCAGAACCAAAGACCTTCAAGTCTCAGGTTCTGAAGAAATCTGAGTCCAAACCTTTGAGAACTCAGGTTCTGAAGTATTCAGGTTCTGAAACTCAGACTTATTCAAGATATAAGGATCCATATCCTAAGTATCAGAACAACTCTGAATATCATAACTTCAGACACAAGAAGCCAAAACCGTTCAGGACTAACCCCAAAGGACCCATGAAAATCTGGGTACCTAAGTCTGAGATAATTTCAATTGCAGATATGCTTAACATCCAAAGAAAAGGAAAGGTCCTGGTACCTGGACAGTGGATGCTCGCATCATATGACAGGGGACAAGTCTATGTTCCAAATCCTAACTCTGAAAGAGGGAGGAACTGTGGGGTTTGGAGGAAGTCAGAAAGGAAAGATCATTGGTACTGGTAAGATAGGTAATTCTTCCCTGTACATTGATAGTGTTTGGCTGGTAGATGGACTTAGACATAATTTACTTAGCATAAGTCAATTATGTGATAGTAATTATGAAGTCCTGTTCAATAAGAACACATGTACTGTAATCAGTAACAAAGATAAGTCTGTAGTGTTCAGAGGCAGCAGGAAAAACAATGTTTACAAAATAAATTTTTCTGAATTGGTTCAGCAGAAGGTAGTTTGCCTTCTGTTTGTGAGTGATGAGAAATGGGTCTGGCACAAAAGGCTGAGACATGCTAACTGGAGATTAATCTCTAAGCTTAGCAAGTTACAGCTGGTCAGAGGCTTACCCAGTATTGACTATCACTCAGATGCACTGTGTAGTGCATGCCAAATTGGAAAGTTTTCTAAAACTTCTTTTAAGTCTAAAAACATTGTTTCCACCTCTAAACCTCTAGAACTCCTTCACATTGATTTGTTTGGTCCTGTTGGAACTGAAGGTGAGAAAAACAAACACACAAGAAGGGGGGGGGGGGGGGGTTGAATTGTGTGACTCTAAAAACTTGTTCTTTTTCTTTTCAAAACTTAAGGTTCAGTTCAGAAGCTGATATGATCAGTTCTGAACAAATATCAGAAGTTAAATGCAGCGGATTTAAACAAGTTAAGGAGTAAGGGAATAGAGAGACACACAGAAATTATACAGGTTCCTTCTCAATGTGAGAAGTAGTCCTGTCCCCTTGTACCCAACAAGAGAGTTCACTATAATCTGAAGATTACACAATGCTCAACCACACAGGAAGAGACTTCCAGTTGCTCAATCACAAAGAAAGAGACTTCTATGCTCAACCACCAAGGAAGAGGCTTCCAATGCTCAAGTCACTAAGACAAGAGACTTCCCAATGCTCAAGTCACAAAGACAAGAGACTTCTGACTCAGACCACTAAGGAGTGAGGTTACAAATGCTTAGTATACAGACTAAGACTTTAGGGACCAAACTGGTTTACAAATGAAATAGTTTGGGATGAACACTTGATCAAATATCAGAGGTGTTCTCTTAATACAACTCAGGTTAAGACTCTTAACCTTAAGAAATTCTAAGTTACAAGACTAAAGAATTTCTAAGAGATTTGAACTTTGACAGTTTTTACACAGAAAACAGAGCAGAGTTTCAGCAATGCGTTTCAAAGAGTCTTCACCATTTTTCTTCTTCAAATCTTCCTCCTTTTATAGATGAAAATAGAGCTGTTGAAGATTTGCTAGAATTCAGGAAATTAGCCGTTGCAATGGACTAGGTTGTTGCAAATGTGTGCTGCACTTTATCTGTCAGAACAGGGCAGGTGCCACTTTTGAATTGGCCTACCTTAAAAACTGGAGAATGTTTGGGTCAGGGAGACAACTGTTCCATTGAGTTGTTCTGACACCTCCAGACATTAAATGTGCACAGTACTGGTCAAAAATCCATGCCCCATCAGCTTCAGAAGCTTCTCAGTGAACAGTGATCAGAAGCTGCTTCAGTTGTACGGATCAGAAGCTGGTCTTCAGGAGTTGACTGTTGCGTTGACTTCATCAGAGGCACCCAGTCTTCAGAAGCTGCACTTTAGGAGCATTTCTTTAGGACCACTTCAGAGGCTTCACTTCAGGAGCACTTCTTCAGGACCAGTTTCTTTTTAGTCTTGCAACCTTGCTTCTTGGCTTTCCTTCTTGCTCTTTAGCTTGTTCTTCATAACCATTATCAATCAATACTTATTAAGCATGTGGTTCTGAAACACTTGAACAAAGCATTAGCAAATAACCAATTTTCTCTTTAATACATTGTTATCATCAATACCATAAAGAGAGATATGTTTACACATAAATGTTTCAACAATTTCCCCCTTATTTGTAAGAGACTTGTTAAACATATTTTGTTCCAACAGGAACAACTTCAATCAATGGGAAGAAGTATGGACTTGTAATTGTTGATGATTATAGTAGATGGACTTGGGTTAAATTCCTTAGAACAAAGAATGAAACATATGATGTGTTTTACAAATTCTGCAAACAAGTACAAACTGAAACTGATTTGAGAATTTTAAAAATCAGAAGTGATCATGGTGGGGAATTTGAAAATGAACCTTTTGAAAATTTTTGTGAAGATCATGGAATTCTCCATGAGTTCTCATCTCCTAGAACTCCACAACAAAATGGAGTTGTAGAGAGAAAGAACAGGTCTTTACAAGAAATGGCCAGAACAGGATCTATATCAGACCCATTCTGAATAAAACAGCATATGAATTGTTTAAAGGAAGAAAACCAAGTATTTCTTATTTTCATCAGTTTGGTTGTACATGTTACATACTGAACAATAAAATCTACCTAAAGAAATTTGATGCCAAGGCTCAAAAGGGTACCTTTTTAGGATACTCAGAGAGATCTAAGGCATACAGGGTGTATAATTCTGAAACACATGTTGTTGAAGAAGCTATACACATTAGGTTTGATGATAAGAAGCCTGGTAGTGAAATACCAGAGCTGGTTGAGAGTTTTGCAGATGTCAGAATCTCTGAAGAACCTTCAGAAGCTGAACCAAGTTCAGGTTCTGATGAAGGTTCAGAAGCTGAAAACATTGAAGACTCTGAGAAACTCTCTGATAAAGACACTACTCCTGAAGCTAATCAAGACCAGCATGGTTTTGAACAAATCCCTGATGGTTCTTCAGAAGCTAATCCACCCAGAACCTCATTCAAGTACAAGTCTTCACATCCTGAGGAGTTGATCATTGGAAACAAGAACAGTCCAAGGAAGACAAGATCAACATTCACTCAGAATGAGTCTATGCTTGGCCTGCTATCCATGATTGAGCCTACAACTACTGATGAAGCAATTACTGATGATGGCTGGATTGTAGCAATGCAAGAAGAACTGAACCAGTTTCAAAGGAATGATGTCTGGGATCTTGTTGCAAGACCTGATCATAAGAACATCATTGGAACAAAATGGGTGTTCAGGAACAAGCTCAATGAACAAGGAGAAGTGATCAGAAACAAGGCTAGATTAGTAGCTCAAGGGTACAGCCAGCAAGAAGGAATAGACTACACTGAAACTTTTGCTCCAGTTGCAAGGCTGGAAGCAATCAGGTTACTTCTTTCTTATGCTGTTAATCATGATATCATCTTGTATCAAATGGATGTTAAGAGTGCTTTCCTAAATGGTGTAATTTCTGAAGAAGTGTATGTAAAACAACCTCCTGGTTTTGAAGATGTTAAATATCCAAATCATGTTTTTAAACTTAAGAAGTCTCTGTATGGTCTGAAACAAGCTCCCAGAGCTTGGTATGAAAGGCTAAGCAACTTCTTAATTAAAAATAATTTTGTAAGAGGTCAAGTTGACAATACACTTTTTAGAAAAAGTGTTAAGAAAGAAATCTTAATTGTACAAATCTATGTTGATGATATCATATTTGGTTCTACTAATGCCTCCCTTTGCAAGGAATTTTCAAAGTTAATGCAGGATGAATTTGAAATGAGCATGATGGGTGAGCTGAAATTCTTCTTGGGAATTCAAATCAACCAATGCAAAGATGGTGTTTATGTTCATCAGTCAAAATACACCAAGGAGCTTCTGAAGAAGTTTCAGCTGGATGATTGCAAGCTGATGACAACACCTATGCATCCCACCTGCACCTTAAGCAAAGAGGACAATGGCTCTAAAGTAGATCAGAAGCTGTAAAGTGGTATGATAGGTTCTCTCCTATACTTAACTGCTTCTAGGCCAGATATTTTATTTAGTGTATGTCTGTGTGCTAGATTCCAGTCAGATCCTAGAGAATCTCATATGACTGCTGTCAAGAGAATCTTTAGGTATCTGAAAGGAACAACTAATTTGGGACTTCTGTATAAGAAATCTCTAAATTACAAGCTAGTTGGATTCTGTGATGCTGACTATGCTGGGGACAAGATTGAAAGAAAATCCACCAGTGGAAACTGTCAGTTTCTTGGTGAGAATCTGATATCCTAGGCCAGCAAGAGACAAGCAACCATTGCTTTGTCAACAGCAGAAGCAGAATACATCTCAGCTGCAAGTTGTAGCACACAACTGCTCTGGATGAAACATCAATTAGAGGATTATCAGATTCATGCAGACAATATTCCTATTTATTGTGATAATACTGCTGCTATATGTCTGTCTAAAAATCCAATTCTGCATTCAAGAGCCAAGCACATAGAAATAAAACATCATTTTATAAGAGATTATGTTCAGAAGGGTGTTTTAGATATTCAGTTCATTGATACTGATCATCAATGGGCTGACATATTCACAAAACCCCTAACAGAAGAAAGATTCAATTTTATTAAAAAGAATCTGAACATGCACTTTATCTCTTGAAAATGTGCTTGAATCTGAATGAAATCCTTAATTCTGAGTTTATCATAAGCTAAGACTTATCAGACACTCATTTTCTGAGAGTCTGAATAAAGTTAAGCCTGAAAAACTTCAGAGTCTGCAGGATCAGAACCTGGATTTTCTGGCTTCTGAATCTGATAAAAATCTAATGTTGGTCAGAATCTGATAAGTATAACTATGGGCAATGATGATTAAAGCTTTGAAAGTTTATACTCTAATCCTCCCAAAGTCATCAATTTAAAAATGTGATTTTATGCTCTGATATTAAATGTTAAAATTGCTTGACAAACAATTTTCAATTGGTATCAGTCTGTTTTCAAACTGTTTAGCACAAACACATTTTTTTTTAAATGCTCAAAGTGTTTCAGACATGTTCAGCTTTTAGAACTTATTTTATATTGGTATCAGCACTGAAATGTTAATTTGGTATCAGATTCTGAGATAAACCTTCACATTTTGAAATCAGGTTCTGATACAAGTTCAGCAGTATTAAAACTGTATTTTGGTATCAGACTCTGAGATAAAATCCTCAATTGATATCAAGATCTGATATAACTCTTCAGTTGGTCTATAATCTGAACTTTTTTGTTTTAAAAATGAGTTAGACCTACTCTGATTTGAACTATCTTCTTTAAACCAGCTCAGATCTGCTCTGATACCTTCTTGTATGTTTTGCTCTGATACTGAACACTATTTGGTTGTTTTGCTCTGATACTGAACAAACCATGTCTGAACACAGAATGACCTGATCAGAAGCTCTAAACCTTTTCTGCTTCTGAACAACATTCTATTTTCAATGCAAAGTCATATACTCATTGAAAGTCAAGTATGCTCTGATACTCATCTTTGCTGCTTGATTATCCATATGATTGCATAAATATCTCACAAAGTTTTGTTCAACCCCCCCCCCCCCCCCCAATTCTGAATCTTTTTGAAATGTTTTCAAACTCTTTAACAAGGGGGAGATTGAACTGCTCTGATACATGTTTTCAAACTCTTTTAAAATCCTTTTCTGCTCTGATACAGATGTTTTCAAACTCTCTTGACAAAGGGGGAGAAATTTTCTGTGTTGAGGGAGTAAGTAAAACTTTTTGTTGATGACAAAAGGGGGAGTAAGGTAAAACAAGTATTAAAGCACCTGAGCTCAAAAATAAGTTAAATTCTGTCAGTAATTAACTTATGAAAGGGGAGTAAAAGGTATTAAAGCCTGAGGCTCTGAACATAAGTTAAAGCTCTGATACTGATTGAATCTAACTTATGAGAACTGCTTTTTAACTCTTAGCCTCTGAATTGAAAGTCTGGCTCTGATACCATTCTGTGAGATACATTACTCTTAGTGAGTAAAATGAATTCAAAATAACTTGGATAAGACTCAGGGAGCTTACAAAACTCATCCTGTGGATTATCAGACTTAGGGGGAGAGCTTACAAACCTCAGAACCTGAAGTCAGCAAGGTATTTAAAATTCTGAGTGTTAATTTCACTATATTGTTTTAAGTTAAGCTTAATTAACTTGGATAAGAATCAAGGGGAGCTTACAAACCTAACCTTGAGGACTGTCAGACCTAGGGGGAGCTTACAAACCTCTCCTGAAGTCAGATTGTTAATTAAACTTAACAACAATTCTGAAATTTTCACATTTTTGTTTTTAACTGAACTTAATTAACTTGGATCAAACTCAGGGGGAGCTTACAAACCTCACACCCTGCAGTTAACTTGTTAATTAAGTTAACAACAATTTTCTGATTTAATACTTATGTTTGTCATCATCAAAAAGGGGGAGATTGTTGGAACAAAATGTGTTTAACAAGTCTCTTATGAATTAAGGGGAGATTGTTGAAACATTTATGTGTAAACATATCTCTCTTTATGGTTTTGATGATAACAAAGTGTTAAATAGAAAATTGGTTATTTGTTAATGCTTTGTTCAAGTGATTTCAGAACCACGTGTTTATTGGAAACTAATAATGGTTATGAAAGAACAAGCTAAGAGCAAGGAAGGAAAGCTAAGAAGCAAGGTTGCAAAGCTAGAAGGAAACTGGGTCTGAAGAAGTGCTCCTGAAGTAGTGCTCCTGAACTGGGTGCTTCTGAAGTGGTCCTGAAGAAGTGCTCTTGAAGTGCAGCTTCTGAGTCTGAAGGCAGCTTCTGAAGTCTGGGTGCTTCTGAAGAAGTCAACGCAGAGTCAACGTCTGAAGACCAGCTTCTGATCCTGAAGCCAGCTTCTGATGTTCAGTGCTTCTGATGCACTGTTCACACAGAGAAGCTTCTGAAGGCTGATGTAGCTAAAAGCAAGTGGTACTGTGCACATTTAATGCCTGGATGTGTCAGAGCAACTCAATGGAACAGTTGTCTCCCTGACCCAAACATTCTCCAGCTTTTAAGGTATGCCATTTCAAAAATGGTTGCTGCTCTGCTTTGTTTGAAAAAGTGCAGCACACATTTGCAGAAATCCTAGCTCAACTTGCAACGGCACTTTCCTAAAATCAAGCAAATCTTCAACAACTATATTTCATCTATAAAAGGAAGAAGATTTGAAGAAGAAAATGTCTAAGACTCTTGAAACAAAGAACTGAACTCTTGCTTTGTTTTGCTGTCAAAAATACGCAAGTTACCCAACCTCTTAGAAATTCTTTTATCTTTGTAACTTAGAATTTCTTAAGGTTAAGAGTCTTAACCTGTGTTGTATTAAGAGAACACCTCTGATATTTTATCTAGTGTTCAACCCAAACTCCTTTACTTGTAAACCAGTTTGGTCCCCAAAGTCTCAGTCTGTATACTGAGCATTTGTAACCTCATTCCTTTGTGGTCTGAGTCATAAGCCTCTTGACTTAAGTGTCTTGAGCATTGAGAAGTCTCTTGACTGAGTGTCTTGAGCATTGGAAGCCTCTTTCTTTGTGATTGAGCAGTGGAAGCCTCTTCCTTTGTGGTTGAGCACTAGAAGCCTCTTCCTTGGTGGTTGAGCAACTGGAAGTCTCTTTCTTAAGTGATTGAGCAAGTGTAATCTTCAGATTATAGTGGAACTCTCTTGTTGGAAAACAAGGGGACTGGACTACTTCTCACATTGAGAAGGAACCAGTATAAATTCTGTGTGTCCTCCTTTACCTTTGTCTTTTCATTATTGAAACCGCTGCATAACTCTTGATAATAGTTCAGAACCTGGTTCATATCAGCTTCTGAACTTAACCTTAAGTTTTGAAGAGAAAAGAACAAGTTTTTGAGTCACACAATTCAACCCCCCCTTCTTGTGTGTGTGTTTTTCTCACCTTCAGAGTTTTGGACTTAAAGAGTTTCTGAGATTGCGCGTGTTCGTTCAACAAAATCGAAGGAATAGAGCTGGTCAAAAGGAATCTTAACAACACGAGAGTCAGTTGTGTTCTGAAGAGTTTCCTTGACAAACTGTCGGAATTTGTGGTTGTCATTTGAAATTCAAATAGGTTATTTTCTCTGTTCTTAGACGTTAGTAGCAGTTAGAAATGTGGATAAGATTGTACAGATATTTCCTTTAGTATAAATAAGAGTTTTCCATGAGGAAAACAGGGTCACAAAATCACATGCATAACATTCTACACACTCGAAGTATCCAAGTTACAGCGAGAAAAGAGTCACGAATCATGTATGTACCTTGTGAACAACCTTTATTTCGAATCAATGCAATTTGTTTTACTCTAAGTTAATTCTTACAATTTTCATTTACATTGTAATTTTCATTCGACAAGTTCAAGAAATCAAACTTGGAAATTACTTGTTCTTTTCTTGCATTCAAAACACATAAAAATCCACAAGAACATGCAAAGGTTCTCAAATAAATTTGACACATAATCATAATATTAGGGGTGTTCAAAACCGAACCAATCCAATAGAAAAACCGCAAACCGAATCAATCCAAACCTAAACCGCAAAAAACCGCATTTTGTTTGAATGTATTCGGATCGCTTTCTTAATCAACCACATGGTTTGGTTCAGTTTGCGGTTTTTGTTTTATCAACCAAACCAAACCAAACCGCAACATACGAAAAACATTAATTAAACATGTCACCCAGACCAATATTCATAGAAAATCAATGAAAACTTTTATAAAATGACATATTTTTCCTCTTGTTAAGTTTCTTCTTAACTTTTTATTTCAAAAATATGTTTATGTGTTACTTGAACTTTTAGAGAATGATAAAATCTTAATATTTGCATTTCTTACATAATAAGATTATTTTTTGTACATGTTTTAAATTTAGTTTATGTTATTAGGAATATTGTTAGAAATTTGTTGTGTTTTAGCTATTTAACTTGATTTTAATGTTGAAAACAAAAAATTGTATTGGCTCGATAAAAACCGCACAAACCGATCCAACCCAAACCGCATTGGTTTGGTTTGGTTTAGTTTGGTTCGGATTTTATTTTAAAACTCAACCGAACCAAACCAAACCACATGTTTTTTTATCTTGCGGTTCGGATGACTTTTAACCTCAAAACCGAACCAAACCGCACCGCCAACACCCCTACCTGAGATTACTAGTTGATCTCGCAAGTAATAAACCTATAACCAGTGGTTGTTTACCGAAATTCAAGATAAAAAAATTGGCACGCCCGGTGGGACGTTGTGTGTGAAAAGTTCATATTATTTGAATTTTTAAAACAAACTCTTGTGATCTTACTTCGTATACGATTGAGAGGGGGTAAGTGTCTTCCTGAAATGGTGCGTTCAAGTTCAACATCCGCTTCCTCGTCCAATGCACAGTCTAGTGCACAAACGTCACAAGAAATACCTGGTAGTAGTCAAACCCAATCAAATGTGACTAGGGTTACAACCTCTATGCCATCGTCCACGTCGGTACCGGCATCGACTAGCCCTGCAGTTATCGAGACTGCCATTCCGTCGGCACCGGCGAGTCCAGCGGTCTCTAGATCGTTGATACAACAGGTGGATAGAAATACTTTGGCAGGACCGTTTGGGCCCTCGGTTCCACACTTTTTACTCGCAAAGACAATAAGGGGTTCCCCTTATGGTATGCCAACGACCTTGATGGCAGGCCTTGGGACGAACGCTTCTATATTTGCAGACAACACAAATACCATACTGTCACCAGTACATGGATCTGCAATGAGCATACCTGGTCGAAACGCCCCTTTGGCGCTGACTAATATGTCTGTAGCGTCAATAAGAAAACAAATTGACGAAAGTAACCATGATATGGTGAATATGTTAACCCAACAGATTAGGACAATGTTTAATCTTATGATCCAGGCGACTAACAATAGTTACCAGATGTTGGCTGCTCAAATGGAGAGAATTGCCAATTTCTTCGCACCAGTTCAACCACTGAATCCCAGACCGCTACAGATTGGTGGGAGAAGAGACAATGTAATGAATCAGGGTTAAAGAGCCAGTTCTAGGGTGAAATTTCTGGCTGGACAATGATTAGGAGTTAACTGGTTCTGAATAAAAAAAACTGGTTCTGCACCAACAGGTTCTGAACAAATACTTAGCACAAATAAAAAACAGTTAAGCAGCAGGAATTAAATGTGCAGGAAATAAACAGAACACACAGGTTTGTCAACCCAGTTCGGAGTAAACACCTCCTACTCTGGGGGATACCAATCCAGGAAGGAAATCCACTATTGGAATTAATCCTTAAGACTCAGACACTGACCCCCAGTTCCTATCCTAAGCAATCAATCTCCACCTAGCTTGATTTCTACCCAACACGTTGAGTATTAGAGTCCACTAACTTCCTATTCAAGTAACAGCCCAGTTACTTAAACAAACCTGAACTAACCCAGTTCTGAACAAATTACCCAGTTTTGAAGAACACTCTTCAATACATGACCTGCACTCGTACCTACAGGCTTAGAGTGATTACAACTCAAAACACCTAAACCAACTCAACAGAGTGGTGCACAAACAAAGCTAAAAAGCTTACACACTAAGACTTTATTTCTGAATAAAAACTCTCTAATTCCTTGTCCCTTGAATAGCTGCAAAGCCCTCCTTATATAGCCTTCAGCAATCAGCATAAAACTGGAATCAATCTTCTGAATTGATATGATTCTGAATTAAGAATGATCCAATAAGGAAACAAATAAACCAACAATGTATCTTCTAAAAGATTCATTCAGAAAATATGAATAATCATAAAACACGAGCCAATCTTCAAAAGATCTTCTCCAATTTAATCAGGCCTTCTAGAATCAACATGCTTGAATAAATCCTTGTTAAATCTCGCAAAGATTCGCGCCAAAACAATTCAGAAAAACCAGCTTCTGATGAAGTCAACAAAAGTCAACGCGGGCATCAGACTCACATTTCAGCTTCTGAAGTGCTACAGTGCGTCTGAAAGAATTTTCTGCGTCTGAAGCAATTTTCAGGTTCTGAGCAGCTTTAAATGAATTTTCTTGCAACTGAAGACTTGTTTTAAACATGGAGATGCTTCTATTCAACACATTGGATTTGCCAAAACATGCAGCCAACTTCAAAATACTCAACAATCTCCCCCTTTGGCAAATTTTTGGCTAAAACCAATGTTCACACACTCAAGTTCTTCAATCTCCCATCAAATTAACTCAGCAATGAAGAACTCCACAATAACATATCAAAGAGATAGGGAGCGGACACAACACTCTCTGAGCTATGTTAAACATTATAAACCAATCAGTTTCAGCTTCTGAACACTGATACACACATAACAGCTTCTGATACACTTGAAGCTCACAAAACACAGTTACTGATCAACTCCTGATCATCACAAACACTCCTGAAGCTTCACAACACTCCCCCTGCAACTCAGCATTCAACATTAAAAACTCCCCCTTAATTCTGAACTGCAGTAACTTGTGGGACAAGTAACTTTTGAAACACTTCAGGAATACATCATAACTCAAGAATATAATAACCTTGTACCCCCCCTGAGACACACATTCCCCTTTAATCACATGTGCACTGCATTGGTTTAGAACTCTGAACAAAACACTCAAAACTGCACAAACTACAAACTGACAGCTCACACTCTACACAGCTCATGTCTAATCTCAAACATAGGTTTTTCTCCCCCTTTTTAGCCACAAAATTATGACAAACTTCAGACTTAACATAGGGTTTAAAAACTGCACATACATCATCTGAATCATTCCCAGCATCAAATCTGGCAGGTACTCTATCTTCCTCACATCCAGTTTGCAATAATTGCTATAAATCCTTATGCTGACAAACATTTGAAGAATCACAACCAAAGACATTTCTCCCAGCAATTTGTTTCTCAAAATCAACCACTCTTTTCTGAACACAAGTCATAGCATCTTCAGACTCACAAGAAAATAGAACCTTCTGATCAGGAACATGAACTTTGCTCCAGACTTTGGATGGTCCAGCACCAGAATTCTTCTGTGCTATAGGAGTTGGCTTGCTGTCATCAGCAACAGCCTTTCCTTTTCCTTTGTTCAGACTCTGAGCAACACCTTCACACTTAGGTCTCCAAACTTTCTTGATTTTGCTCTTATTCATAGCTGGTTCAACTTTTCTGTGTTGCAAATGTTTGGGATAACCATGCAACTTGTAACAAAAAGGTTTAATGTGACCCTTTTTACCACAATGATGACGAACCCAAGTATGATTCCTCTTTTTGTTTCTGAAACATTTCTGGGGTTGCACCTGAGCATGCTTCTGAGGCAGCATATGAACTTGCTTCTGAGGCAGCATCTGAACTTGCTTCTGAGGTCTCATATGAGTTTGCTTCTGACCTTGCATCTGTGCTTGTTTCTGAGGTCTCATCTTTGATGTTCCAACCATAGAATCATGAGTATGAGTAGCAGGAACAAACTGATCAACAAGATTCATCTGTTTGGTATTCTGAGTCTGATCAAAACCTAAACCAGATTTTCCTTGTTTCTGATTCCCTAAAATTTCCTCCAACTTACCAGTAGCAGAGTTCATCATCCTAACTTGCTTTTTCATCTGATCAAGTTGTGAATTGAGTTGGATTACCTCATTATTGAGAACATAAATCTTTTCTAAGTGTTCATCCCTCTCAATCTGAAGTTGAGTATTAATTTTCTTCTGCTCTTTCATCTGCTTGCACACTTCATCAAATTGATATTGCATCTTCTTGCAAAAAACAACTGGATTTTTGTGACAGGCAGCCATAACTTCAGAGGATGATTCTTCATCACTTGTTTCAGATTCTGACCAAGTTTCTGAACCCATAACTTGATCATCAGCCCAGAATTTACCAGTTACAGCATTGACAGGTTTATTCTCTTCACCTTTTGAGTCATCATCAGACCAGGAAGCAGTCAGACTCTTCTTCTGCTTCTTGAGAAAATTAGGACATTCTGACTTGACATGCCCATAGCCTTCACATTCAAAACATTGAACTTTCTTTGACTGATTGCTTTTGTCATCAGTTCTTGTCTTCTGCTTCAGGAACTTCTTGAATTGTTTACTCAGCAGCACAAGAGCTTCTGATGAGCTATCATCATCCACACATTCAGAATCAGCAACAAATGCAACACCTTTACCCTTCTGATCAGTTCTGCTTAATTCAATGTTCTGAAGAGAACCTATCAGTTCCTCAACCTTCATGCTGGATATATCATGTGCTTCTTCAATGGCAGTTACTTTCATATCAAACCTCTTGGGTAAGGATCTGAGAATTTTTCTAACAGGTTTCTCATCTGAAACTTTTTCTCCAAGGGATTCAAAAGAATTAGCCATGTCCAGAATGTTCATGTAAAAGCTTTGTATATTCTCATCCTCCAGCATTCTGAGATTTTGAAACTTTGATGTCAGAAGCTGAAGTCTAGACTGCTTTACCTTTGAGGTGCCTTCATGAGCAATCCTGAGAATTTCCCAGGCCTCCTTAGCAATTGTGCACTGCTTGATCATCCTGAAAACATTCTTATCCACTCCATTGAAAATAGCATTCAAGGCTTTGGAATTTGCATGTGACAAGGCATCTTCATCATTAGTCCAGTCTTCTTCTTGTTTTAAAACTGCTGTCTTCTTACCATCTTTATCAGTCACAACTAGGTGTTCCCAACCCTTCAGAATAGCTTTCCAGGTCTTGCTATCCATGGATTTCAGGAATGCACACATCCTGGATTTCCAGTACTCATAATTTGTGCCATCAAGTAGGGGTGGTCTGTTGACATAGCCTCCTTCTCTATCCATACTTGCCAGAAATAAATACCCCTGGAACTCACCCAAAACACAGGCAGGGTGCCTGCTCTGATGCCAATTGAAATTTCTGGCTGGACAATGATTAGGAGTTAACTGGTTCTGAATAAAAAAAAACTGGTTCTGCACCAACAGGTTCTGAACTAATACTTAGCACAAATAAAAAACAGTTAAGCAGCAGTAATTAAATGTGCAGGAAATAAACAGAACACACAGGTTTGTTAAGCCAGTTCGGAGTAAACACCTCCTACTCTGGGGGATACCAATCCAGGAAGGAAATCCACTATTGGAATTAATCCTTAAGACTCAGACACTGACCCCCAGTTCCTATCCTAAACAATCAATCTCCACCTAGCTTGATTTCTACCCAACACGTTGAGTATTAGAGTCCACTAACTTCCTATTCAAGTAACAGCCCAGTTACTTAAACAAACCTGAACTAACCCAGTTTTGAAGAAATTACCCAGTTTTGAAGAACACTCTTCAATACATGACCTGACTTGTACCTACAGGCTTAGAGTGATTACAACTCAAAACACCTAAACCAACTCAACAGAGTGGTGCACAAACAAAGCTAAAAAGCTTACACACTAAGACTTTATTTCTGAATAAAAACTCTCTAATTCCTTGTCCCTTGAATAGCTGCAAAGCCCTCCTTATATAGCCTTCAGCAATCAGCATAAAACTGGAATCAATCTTCTGAATTGATATGATTCTGAATTAAGAATGATCCAATAAGGAAACAAATAAACCAACAATGTATCTTCTAAAAGATTCATTCAGAAAATATGAATAATCATAAAACACGAGCCAATCTTCAAAAGATCTTCTCCAATTTAATCAGGCCTTCTAGAATCAACATGCTTGAATAAATCCTTGTTAAATCTCGCAAAGATTCGCGCCAAAACAATTCAGAAAAACCAGCTTCTGATGAAGTCAACAAAAGTCAACGCGGGCATCAGACTCACATTTCAGCTTCTGAAGTGCTACAGTGCGTCTGAAAGAATTTTCTGCGTCTGAAGCAATTTTCAGGTTCTGAACAGCTTTAAATGAATTTTCTTGCAACTGAAGACTTGTTTTAAACATGGAGATGCTTATATTCAACACATTGGATTTGCCAACACATGCAGCAAACTTCAAAATACTCAACATAGGGGCAGCACAACAAGCCCTGAAGTCGTTTTGGTAAACAGAAATCAAAATGCAAACGAAGTGGTTAGACAAGTCTGACAGAATAATCTGGGAGGACAAGATAATATATCCCATCTCGTCGAAACAATTTTGGTCCAAAATGGCCTTAGTGTTGGCCTACGCAGACCAAATTTTGTATCAACCTTGTCTGAATATGTCTTGCAAACTGAACTCCCTAGGGGATGGAAGATCCCTAAGTTCACAAAGTTTGCTGGAGAGACAAATGAATCTACTGTCAAACACATTGCCCGTTATCTGACAGAGGCGGGGGACATTGCAAATAATGAAAACTTAAGAATGAAATATTTCCCCAATTCCTTGACAAAAAAAGCCTTCACATGGTTCACTACTCTTCCTCCACATTCAATCCATAATTGGAAACGATTAGAGAGAGTGTTCCATGAACAATTTTACATGGGCCAATCAAAGATAAACTTGAAAGAATTGGCTAGTGTTATGTGAAAAACACTCGAATCTATTGACGATTATCTCAATAGATTTAGACTATTGAAGGCAAGATGTTTCACTCAAGTGCCTGAACATGAGTTAGTCGAAACGGCCGCTGGGGGTCTAGATTATTCTGTCAAAAAGAAATTAGATACCCAACATTTAAGAGATATGACCCAATTGGCCGATAGAGTTCGACAAGTAGAAAGGTTGAAAGCCGAAAAGGCTAGGCCCAATAGGTTTCACAAAAAAAGAAAAAGTTGCATATGTCGATGATAACGGCAGCGACCAAGAATTCGATGTTGAATATACTTCTAACGAAGAAAATGAAGTCAATGTGACTGAATTAAAACCTGGACCTCCCTATGTGTGTAAGTTATTAAAGTCGTCAGATGGAAAGGCCCCAGTCGAACCAAAAAATGATAAATTCGTCGCAAAAACATACACGTTTGACATTACTAAATGTGATTAAATTTTTGACCTATTGGTCACTGATAGTCAAATCATAGTGCCTAAAGGTTTAAAGTTGCCACCAGTAGACCAAAGGAAGAAAAGAGGGATCTGCAAATTTCATAACTTTTTGGGTCATAATACTTCCCGTTGTGTCCTTTTTAGCGACTTGGTGTAGAAAGCACTCAATGAGGGAATATTGAAATTTGGCGACAAGGAAAAATCGCCAATACAGGTGGACTCTGATCCTCTTCCAATCACCGACGCAATGCACGCTGAGCCGGTAGACATCCAGGGTATGAGGTTATGGGAGAGACTCCAGGGGAGAGTTCCAGCAACCCAAAAGAGGTTACTGAAGACCTTATGATGGTACTTGCAATGATCACTGAAGATCAGTAAGAGAAACAATTGAAAGATGTATATCTTAATGCTTAAGAGGGTCTAGTTGCTTTTCTGAACTGTTGTAAGATAAGCAATTCTGAAGTCACGATCTGCCCAAAATGCAGTTCAGTGTTCGACAAAAAAGCAGCAAAAAGCCTCGAAGGAAAACAGTTGGTGTCGAAGATGAAAGGAAAATGGGTCGACAATAGGCCTAAGTTCAGTTTCAATCAAAGAGGGATCCCATATAAGGTGGTGCCTTCGATAAGAACTTATGTCCCATCCTCGGAGACTCCTGTGGGTAAATGGATCTATTCTGGCGGAAAAAATGTTGGTCGTCATTCTTCCACATCAATGAACGAAGAAATTTATCATGTCGACAATAAGTACGCCTACAAAAATGGATACAAAGGAAAGAACCCCATGACCAAAACTCAATGGCGTAGATTCCAACGTCAGAAAAAAGTTGTTGTTGTCGACGGTGTCGGAACTTCTGCAAAAGGGAAGGAAATTGGTTGTCACCGAGATCAGGAAGCCAACAAAAGAAATACTCTTTCCTCCACTGCCCTCCGTCAAAGAGAATCATCCTGCCGAAGATGAAGAAATGGAGTCAAACTTTTCTGATTGTGAGCCAGGCTTTGATGTGATATGCAACGTCATTTCGATTCTACCAATCGAATTTGATGTAATGTCGGAAATCAGTGAGGGGGAAGAATATTTTACAGAAGATATGGTTGAACACAAGCCAGTTTGCTACTATGTGATGAACAATGGTTGCGTCGAAGAACAACAGGCTATGTTCGAAAGGCCTAGTCGAGACATGAGGAACACCTTAAACCTCTGTTCGTCCAGGCTAAGGTGAATAACATTGGGATCAATAAGGTCTTAACGGATGGTGGCGCTGCGGTGAATTTGATGCTGTTATGCCTACTAAAGGAAATTGGAAAGGAAGAATCTGACTTAACATCCCATAATGTGGTGCTTTCGAATTATGAAGGTAAATTTGACCATTCTTATGGGACAATTGAAGTCGAGTTAATTGTCGGAAGTGTCAAGAGGTTGAAGTTGTTCTTGGTGATTCCATCCAAAGCCAATTACAACCTGTTACTTGGCAGAGAATGGATACATGGTGTCGGAGCAGTCCCGTCGACTATGCATCAAAGGATATCCATCTGGAGGGAAGATGGATTGTTAGAGAATATTGAAGCTGACCAAAGCTATTTCAGGGCTGAAGTCAACCATATCAACAAAAAGACTTTTGATAAACATTTGGCGTATATTTTGCCATGTCGATCCTCAGATATTGGTCTAGTCAGACCAGAACTTGTAAAGAGTTCTATCAAACTTCATCCAACCCGTGGTTTCTTTTGGGAAAGGGAGTTAGTCGAAGACGGAAGTTCTTTTGAGGACGAAACCCCACCGGCTAGGTGGGACACCAAACAGTAATCATGTACGTCCCCAGTTCATGGGAAAGAATTACGGCCTACATGGCCGAAAATAGGCGAAATGCGGCTTTGGAAGCTGCCATGCCACAAGAAATGGTCGTCGAGACCATTAAAGATCGTCAGGAAGACGAGCCGATTGAAGATCAGAGGTTGGATTGTATATATGATGATGAACCTTTGGGATTTGAAAAAGATACAATGGGTCCCGCCAAGAAAATTGTGGCACAAGATCCTCTAGAAGAAGTTGATCTGGGAGATGGCTTTGTAAAAAGGCCAACTTATATTAGCGCCAAAATTGGCGAGAGATTCAAAGTTCGAATCATTAAACTTTTAAAGGAATACAAAGATTGTTTTGCATGGGATTAAAATGAAATGCCATTTCTAAGTCGAGACATGGTGGAATTGAAACTACCAATCCGACCTGGAAAGAAGCCAGTAAAACAGACTCCAAGGAGGTTTGCACCCCAGATCTTGTTGAAAATCAAGGAAGAGGTCGAAAGACTCTTACAAAGCAAGTTCATCAGAATAGCTAGCTATGTCGAATGGTTGGCTAACATAGTTTCCATAGTAAAAAAGAATGGAACCCTTAGGGTCTGTATAGATTTTAGAGATCTGAACAATGCCACTCCTAAGGATGAATACCCTATGCCAGTGGCAGAAATGTTGGTCGATTCGGCAGCAGGTTTTGATTACTTAAGTATGTTAGACGGCTATTCTGGTTATAATCATATCTTTATTGCCGAAGAAGATGTGTCAAAGACAACTTTTAGATGTCCTTGGGCCATAGGCGTTTATGAATGGATAGTCATGCCGTTTGGTTTGAAAAACGCCGGCGCCACATATCAAAGGGCAATGTATTCTATGTTTCATGACTTTATAGAAAAATTTATGCAGGTATACATAGATGATATTGTCGTAAAATCCTCGATTGAGGACAGTCATCTCGATAAACTTCGACAGTCGTTCGAAAGAATGCGAAAATATGGTTTAAAGATGAACCCTTTGAAATGTGCTTTCTTTGTCCATGCATGTGATTTTTTGGGTTTCGTGGTCCACAAAAAGGGTATTGAAATAAACCAAAACAAGACAAAAGCCATCTTGGAAACGAAAGCTCCTTCGACCAAGAAAGAATTGCAATCTCTTCTAGGCAAAATCAACTTTCTAAGAAGGTTCATTTCGAACTTAAGTGGCAAGACTCAAGCTTTCTCGCCATTACTTCGACTCAAGAAAGAAGATACGTTTAGATGGGAACCAGAGCATCAGAAAGCTTTTGAAGAAATTAAGTCATATTTGACAAGACAACCTGTTCTTTTACCTCCCCTTAAGAATAGAGTGATGAAATTGTACATAGCAGCGTTAGAGTCATCCATAGGTAGCATGTTAGCCCAAGAGGATGAAAATGGTGTCGAAAGAGACATATACTACCTCAGTAGGATTTTAAATGATGCTGAGACAACTGAAAAGTTATGCCTTTGTCTGTATTTCTCATGTACAAAATTGAAGCAATATTTTAGCCAACACATTGTTACAGCATTTTCAGTATGTAAATATTGAACATGTGCCTATAATGGATAACCAAGAGGCGAATGAGTTCTCACAAATTGATTTAGGCTATAAAGTTTCTGAAGCAAAATTAAAGGAGTTGATAGAAACAAGAGACAAAATCACTCTGGTTTCCTTTCCCCAAACTGAATTTTCAACAACAAAAACTGAGGGGGCAGAGGAAATAGACAGTTTTTCGGTCTAAAATTTTGAAGTTGTGCCAGTGACAACATGGCAGATAACAATTAGCAAAAACAGATTGTCGAATATCTGGAAAATCCTTCCGGAAGCACTAGTCGAAAAATCAAATATAGGGCCTTAAGCTATGTAATAATTGGAAATGAATTGTTCAAAAAAACTCCTGAACAAGTTTTACTAAAGTGCCTTGGAGAAAATGAGGCATATTTGGCAATTTCCAATACCCATAGTGAGATTTGTGGTTCTCATCAAGCAGGCCACAAAATGAAATGGCTTTTGTTTCGACAAGGTGTTTATTGGACTACGATGTTAAAAGATTGTATAGAGTTCGCCAAGATCTGCCAAGAATGTCAAAAGCATGCAGGAATACAGCATGTACCAGCAAGAGAACTACATGCAATAGTAAAACAATTTCCATTCAGAGGTTGGGCTCTAGATTTGATCGGAGAAATAAAACCTACTTCGTCGAAAGACCGCTGTTATATAATAGTCGGGATAGATTATTTCACCAAATGGGTGGAAGCCGTTCCTTTACCAAACGTGGATTAGGAGGTAGTTATCAAGTTTATTCAAGACCACATCTTGTACAGGTTTGGAATCCCAGATACTATTACAACAGATCAAGGATCGGTCTTCACTGGACGAAAAATGGTAGAATTTGCCTCCGAAACTGGTTTTAAATTATTAACTTCGACACCTTATTACGCGCAATCAAATAGTCAGGTTGAAGTTACCAATAAAATTATCATTAATTTGATAAAGAAACATGTGGGTAGTAAACCAAGAAATTGGCATAATACGTTGAACCAAGCCTTATGGGCTTGTCGGAGTTCTCCAAAAGAATCGACCAACACTACCCCATTTAGGCTCACATTCGGGCATGATGCAGTCATACCCGCCAAAGTTTATTTACAATCAACCAGAATTCAAAGACAGTTTGAAATTCCGACATGCCATTACTGGGACATGATGTTGGATGAATTGGTCGATCTAAACGAAGAAACGATACTTGCATTAGATGTCCTCACAAGGAAAAAGGAGAGAGTGGCTAAAGCCTATAACAAAAAGGTAAAGGCCAAATCTTTTGTTTTAGGAGAATTAGTTTGGAAAGTAATCCTGCCTATGGATAGAAAAGACAGAGTCTTAGGCAAATGCTCGCCAAATTGGGAAGGACCATTCGAAATCACGTAAGTCTTCTCCAATGGTGCGTATGAGATAGAAGAGATAGGCGCAGATAATCGAGTTCTACGAGTGAATGGCAAATATTTGAAAAAGTATAAGCCAATGTTGCAAGAAGTCAAAATTACAACACAAATAAAAAGATGACAGGAAATTCGTAATCATGGCACATGCTGCCAGAACATAGTCCAGACTTTCAAAAGAGGTTACACTAGTACATATTACAATTTAAGTGAAGAAACTAAAGCTTAAAAAGTAAAGCCAGCTGTCAGCCTCTCCAAAGCTTTTTTGGCATGATCTAGCATAACTTGGGTCCGAGAGCCATTTTCGATCAACTTGTTGATTTTGTTGTTACACAATTTGGCCTTCTTAAAATTGTCGATCGCCAGTTTGGCTTCTCACCGAAGTTCGACCTCCGAAGGATCCAATGTTTTCTGGAACTCAGCCAACTTTTTCTCTTCTTCTTTGATCTTTGACTCTAAGACCACGATTTGTTCTCTGTAAGTAGCGATGGTTGACTTACAATCCTTCAGCCCGACAGAAGCATTGACATTAGCTAGCTCTAGAGAAGCAATCTTAGTTTTTGATGCTTCAACTAAATTCAGGGTTTCTCTGTGTTGATTGCGCTGTCGTGTTATTAAAGCATCGTTTTCATATTCACGGCGTAGTTCTGTGGCTATTCGATCCAAGAGAGGCTAGAGGTCGATCAGGAAAGCTATCAAAGACTGGTTGTGGGTTAACGTTAGCAACTTATGGACCAAACTTTTGAGGTCGAATGTAAGGCTTGAGTTTAGCTTGATGGCCTGAAGGAGGTCCACCCCAATTCAAATAGGTTATTTTCTCTGTTCTTAGACGTTAGTAGTAGTTAGAAATGTGGATAGGATGGTATAGTTATTTCCCTTAGTATAAATAAGAGTTTTCCATGAGGAAAACATGGTAACAAAATCACATGCATAACATTCTACACACTCGAAGTATCCAAGTTACAGCGAGAAAAGAGTCACGAATCATGTATGATCCTTGTGAACAACCTTTATTTCGAATCAATGTAATTTGTTTTACTCTAAGTTAAATCTTACAATTTACTTTTACATTGTAATTTTCATTCGACAAGTTCAAGCAATTGAACTTGGAAATTACTTGTTCTTTTCTTGCATTCAAAACACATAAAAATCCACAAGAACATGCAAAGGTTCTCAAATAAATTTGACACATAATGGCCTGAGATTACTGGTTGATCTCGCAAGTAATAAACCTATAACCAGCGGTTGTTTACCGAAATTCAAGGTAAACAGGAAGCTGGTCTGATAAGAAGTGTCTCAGGTTTGGAAGTTGCTATGACAACCTGGTGAAGGAGTTTATTGTTAATATCCCTCAAGACTGTGACAGCCCTTCTAGCAAGGAGTATAGAAAGTTGTTTGTTAGAGGAAAATGTGTGGAGTTCTCTCCTGAAGTGAATAATAGATTTCTGGGTAGGAGTGAGGAACCTCAAGCTGAGGTAGAGGTGATAGATAATGAGGTGTGCAAGACTATAACTGCCAACTAAGTTAAGCAGTGGCCAAGGAAGGGAAAGCTGTCTGCTGGAAAGCTGAGTGTGAAGTATGCTGCTCTCCATAGGATTGTTGCTGTTAATTGGGTTCCAACCAATCATACATCTACCATTGCAACAGGTTTAGGTAAATTAATTTATATTGTTGGGACCAAGTCTAAGCTTGACTTTGGGTCCTATGTCTTTGATCAAACCTTAAAGCATGCCAACACTTTTGCTATGAAACTGCCTATTGCCTTCCCATCTCTGATCTATGGTGTGATCCTAAGTCAACATCCTGGGATTTTGAACTCTTCTGATGTAGCAAGCAAGAGGGAATCTCCTCTTTCTTTGCATTATAAGCTGTTTGCAGGGACGCATGTTCCAGATAGTGTTGTGACATCTGGCCAAGGTGCTTCCACCTCATCTTCAAAGGAAGGTATTCTTGCTGAGTTGAAGGACACTTGCAGAGCTCTTGATGAGACCATCAAGGTGTGTACTGAAAAGAAAATCCGCCTGGAGAGCCTTATCAAAGCTATGACTGAGGAAGATGCTGGTGATAATGTGGTTGATGCTGAAGAAGAAGGGAATGAGGAAAATGATGTTGATGATGCTGATGAGGACTCTGATGGTAGTGCTGACATATGAGTTATTTTTTCTGATTGTTTATGTACTTTCCTTTTGTAGGCTATGCCCTGAATTTATTTTCCCGTATGTGCTATGGTTTGTAATATCTATTACTTCCGGATTTCTGTATGCTTTCCTTATGTTTTGCTACTGATTAATGCATGGTGTTGTCATAATTATGGCTAAAAAGGGGGAGTAGATTAGAATAGATTTATTTTTTATTTATGTCATGCCATGTACCTGTTGAGGGGGAGTTCTGCCTGAGGGGGAGTAGTAGTACTTTATTCTGTTTGCTGGATTCCATGATTATAGAATAATGCTAGTTTGTGTGCTTTATGTATGATGTCATACCTGCTGTCCTGACATCCGAAGTGTGAGAATTTATTTTTCTCTATTTGTGGGAGTTTATTTCTCCCTGGGTGGGTTTTTGTGAGAGTTTATTTCTCTCTGTTCTGTGAGGCTGGGTTCCATTCATTTCTGCTGTGTATGCCTCTAAAGTGTGTTTGATGGTGATGTTCCAATTTCTTTTGTGTATTATTTTTGAAGATGCTCTTTTAAAGTAATACTGAAGTTTTACCTTGTTTCAAGATGAAGTTTTTTTTTGTAACATGAAAAAGATATGTTGTGTATCGCTCCTGTTCTTGGTTGACTATGCAAGTTTTTTTATAAATCATGCAAAGGTTGTTTTAGCCAAAATTTGTCAAAGGGGGAGATTGTTGGGTTTTTGTAATCGGCCGCATTTTGTTAAAACAAGTGTTTGAGCAAGATGTTGGACAAGATGTTCTGACATGTTGGTACGACATCATAGCGTGTCTTGTTTCGCATTCTTGGATGTGTTATTTTCACGGGATATCTCTGAAGATTTGATTGAAGAATTCATTCACGTGATTTATGTTCCAAGAGGCGTGTGTTTTCCTGAAGCAGCAAAGATTGATTCAAGCTTTAATGGTGTTTCCTAAAATGATGTCAAGACATTTAAGGAAACAATATATATGCTTTCGGAATATTGTGTTGAAGATCGTGCGGATCAGCTGTGTGATTAGCCCGATTTATTCATCAAGCTCATTCGATTCTCAGACTATTTAAAGGAAGACTGTAAACGTAAGAAGACGACTGAAGCCGCATTTTTGCAATTGTGTCATTTAGGGTTTAAGTTTGTACTTTGTATTTGTGAGCCACTCTTGTATCATCTTGATGCTTGAGCTGGACTTCTAGTTGAGTTGTATTTTGTGAATCACTCATAAGCTTTGAAGCAAAGAGTGAATTCTGTTTATTGGAGATTGTCTCCTTAACTGTCGTTATTTTCTTATCACAGGATGTGTGATTGAGGGGAAGTGAGAGGGAATCTCATATCTAGGAGTGTCTTAGATAGAAATATCACGGGTAGTGTTTAGGTGCGAAGGTTGCAGGACTTCAAACTAAAACTATTGTAGTGGATTTCCTTCCGGCTTGGTAGCCCCCAGATGTAGGTGACGTTGCACCGAACTACGTTAACAAATAATCTGTGTCGTTTTTATTTGCTTTCTGCAATTATCTTATTACTATCTTTTGTTTATTGTGTTATCACGATGTCGTGACGTTGTGCTCGTGTGTCTTGACATCGTGTATAACATCCTTCCACTTGTGCCAGAATTTCAATATATTTGTTATATATTCATCAAATTCAATAAAAGAACTACATATCACTTGAATGTGCTACAAACAAGTGTTCATGAACTCGTAATCGTGCAATTGATGAGATAGGAGATGAGGTACCAAAAAAGTTACATTGAGTTCATGAGAAATTTTGTCAAATGGCATCTTAAAACTGTGTTAGCAACATAACGTCCAATTGTTTGTATTGTATATATCTAAACATTAGAAATGATGATTTCTACAAGTGTTTTAGAACCATTAATCCAAAACCAATACCTAAAAAAGTTGCAATTGAAACACCAAAAATGCCAGTAAGAATTCCAGGAACAACTAAAGATTCCCAGCCTTTAGCCTTGGCCATTCCACAAGCTGTTGTAGGGCCTCCAATATTAGCATTTGATGCTAAAAGTAATAGCTTCAAATCAAGCTTAAATAATTTGCCTAATCCAAGAACAATAAGAAGATGGATAGTAACTTGAACCAATGCAAACATGAATATACTTGGGGCAGTTTGGATAACATTCAATATACTTCCACTAGCTCCAACCACCACAAAAAATACCTGTGAAATGTATGTTAAATATCGTCGGTCACATGATCCTTAAATTTTTACAAGAGTATCATATCAATTAGTACATATGGTGTCGTTTGATCAATGTAATCTATCGAGTGTGATAAGGTCTAGTTGTTGTATCATAACAAGGTGTAACTTAGAAAGAAATTCTAATTTAGAGTGCTTTGAAAGAGAGTCAAACTTTGTATATAGAAACTATTTCTCAAGCAATATGATGTGAAAAGGAAGAAAAGTAGGAAAGCATATTGTACAAAAAGTAAATCAAAGAAACCAAACATTTTTCTCAAGAACAGTCATTAGCTGCCATATAGATTTGATCATAATTCTAAATTGAGGTTGCTGTTGCGAATCTTGATATTGCAGCAATCAAGGGTTCAACATGTTAACTATTGCAAATGTCTTGTAAATTTGTAACTTTGAACACAGTTATAAAATAAAGGGGTGTATAATCAAGAGAGATTTGTATAGTTTCTACTAAAGTAAGTTAGAAAGTACCGAATTGTATCTCACTTTCTGTTTGTTCTATTTTTCTTTTATTTCCATATAGAAAATTGTTTACAATACACTAACATACTCTTTACATAAACCAAGTCCAATTTAGTGAAAACCTTAACATAAATGGTAACAACAAACCCACCAGCATACTCTTTTCAACACACTTTTTTATTAGTCGAAATTTACACAACATCACAAAGTTCACACTAGTCTGTTTAAGGGTGTGTTGCTAGCACTCCTCAAACCTTCAATCAAGCCAACCAAAATATTTGGTACCTAAAAGTTCACTACTCCCTTTCTCTTTTCCCTCCTAGTCCTACTCCCATAATACACTAAAAAAATTACAAAAAGCAAAACAAACAACAAAGTAAAACATATTTGCCAAAGCCTTGACAGTTATTATTGTCAACCTAAAGAATTTACATATTTTACAACTTAGGTTCATAAGATCTATATCTACAGAAACAACACAAATAAAAGAGTAAACATTAATTTTGGTCTTTCGGTATGTCTTTCGTTAGTAAATTTGGTCCTCAAATATTACCTTCATTAGTTAATTTGGTCCCGCTTGTGTCTTTCGATTAGTTAATTTGGTTCATAAAACACACATGGGGATGATTATGTAATTTCAATGCTGACAAATATTATAGTGACAGCGCTTCACACATATAGAGCCAAAAAAGTATTTTGTTACCTGCATCAAGACCAAGGCAACAGTATGACCAGCAGGTATAAGGGGACTAATCAGCTTTGGTGCAAGAGTCGCTAATACGACGATGATTGCAGTTACTCCTGGAAGAGTTCCTCCTTGTATACCGTATAATTTTGTTAAGTATGTTGCAGCTCTACATATTAAAAATGATGTAGCAACTGCAGTAGCAGTCTGCAACACTGGCATGTTTCCCTGATTTTCTGACTTCATATGCATGGCTTCATCTGCAGAGATTACTCATCAAATCAAGATAAAATTTTCCAATCAAGATGAACTGAAACTTTTTAGTAAAACCTCCATAGTAAGAAAATGAATGACTTCATCATGATCATAGTTCTAAATTGTAATACACAACTGTTATTGTAGGCACTATATAAACGTTTTAGAGGTCTCACAACTGCAATTGCAGCCACGTTTGCCTGCATCTTTCCTCGATATCAAAGATTGCAGCTTTAGAACCATAATCATGATAAATATCTATTACTTTCAGTGCATAAATTAATTACTTTCCAAGACTTTCCCATTAAATTTGTTCAGTCTTATTACTTTCTATAGTCCTACAATTTCATATAATACTGAAAACAATCAACACATGTGGATGTTAGGTATTCCTCATAACAACTTATGGAAAAAAAAACCTCCCCCCAAAAATATAAAATATAACGAACTCCAAGGTTTTAAATAAATGTCTGTGGCCACAATCTAAGCTGCAGCATAACAATTTTTTATGCACAATTGAGATTGCATCTTTATTTTTTTTTTGAATGACAAATGTTAGAAGTTAGTTGTTAGATTAATATTTACTCCTTTGTCCAGGTTTGAACACAGGACCCCCAACTCTTTAACCCTTAGCTCAAACCAGTTGAGCTACCCAACCCCCCAATTGAGATTGCACCTTATCATGATTCTCCGCAATATCAAGGATCGTGATACAACCAAAACGTTACCGCAACCTCTATTTAAAACGTTGAACAACTTGAATCAAAATAGAAAATGACCTATCAAATCTAACATGACCAAATATAAAATTATAGAAGTTTTATTCAGCTTAACCCAATTTTTCAACGAATCAACCAGCCAAGCACTTCGTTTTTATCAGAAAATAATTTCACATGACAGTACAAAAGGTCGCATCACTTTCACATTAATCTTCCACATTTGTTTAATCCTCAGTAAGAAAAAAACCATCCCTCTCCATCAATTGATATGAAGTATTCATTCCACAAAATCTGCCTGAAGCACAGAAAAGGCAACAAGAAACGTGTTACATTAAATTAGAAAACTGTTTGAAGAAAACTGTACCAGTGGTTGGCGGTGCAGTCTCTGCAGGTATTTTAGAAGCCAATGCAAACAACACCATAAAATAAACAGCAGTGATAACATTATCTGCTGCCACTCCTGCAGCCAAAACTGATGCTGACAAACCAAGCGCCTCTGAAATGGCAACATAATTAACAGCTACAACAATCGACATGAAAGGGTCAAAGGAAACTCATTAAAGTTTAATTTATACTTGTAAAAATCAATGAATATATTAATTAATATACCAAGCCACCCATCATGAAACAAGAAAATATATACCAAGTCCGGATTTTAATGGCATCAAGTATTCAAATACTTCATCTCTATCTTAGTATGAGTTTGGTTAACTTATTTTGGGACATTATTAGAAAACAAGTTGCCATAGCATCCAACAATCAAGTTGCCACACTTGCAGGGAATATTTTTGGTTTCCCAGAGGTTCTCTTTACTTGAGATAATCCTATTTGAGGCACCGTCGGGCACTAAATGTGGGCAACTCTCCTAGCCGGAATTTGAACTTTGACTTTCCATGTTGAGAGAGACTAGCAGCCCCTTCCACTATACCCATCCTCCGTTGGCGATTTCAGGTAATTTAGGTTCTCTAATTTGAAGTGAAGAGCTTATTGCATAAATTTTACTCCATATATTTTGTCTTCGGTTTAACCATGCTAGCATTTTGTCAGAAACATATTGGTTACTATAGTCGTGTAATGGAGAAACTTCTATATGTATCTAGCTATTAAATCTGTTTTAACTTTTAAAGTTATAGATCTAAAATAATACAGAATACTATAAATATGCAGAGGACAAATTGAAACAAAATATAAATCATAAGGGTTGTTTTATTAGAGTTGATATAATGAATTCAAACATGGAGGAAGTTCAGACATAATTCAAACTATAATGAATTCAAATATGCATTGTATCCAGAAGCAAGCCACAATTAAGCGTGGAGGAAGTTGTGTACGCACTTACATCCACCAATATAGCTACCCATTAGAGCTGCTGCTATTTTCCAGTTGTCAGGACCAAGAGATCTCATAGGCACTATCAGAAATGCGACTAGAGTGCCAATTATAGTAGCAACTGCAATCCAAGACATCAGAATCAGTTTCATTGGACAAATTCAAAAGTCTCATACTGTGCCTTAACATTGATACCAATAGTAATTTGAAAAAAATGAATTGATTAAATGTAACATCGACACATGTTAGACACCAGACACATCTTCAATCTGAACTCGGCCATTTGTATAGATAAATAGATAAATAGAATCACCTGACCCAAGTAAGAAAGCTACTAGAAGCATTCCAGTTGAACGAACTACTTGTTGTAAATTTGCTCCAAACAATAGCAATGGAATAGTAAGAGGTAACAGAAACTCCAAGACAATAGAATATGCTGGTGCATCATGAGGAAGAATTCCTAGATTGCTTGCTGCTAGTCCAACTAACGTGCTCACCAATGCAGCACTCACCATGCTCCCAATTTTAGTCTTCTCCGACCTTGCATTTGACAACATGCATATGTTCATTTACTATACAATATATATAATAATTTACATACAGTAATTTACTAATTCAATTCAATTCTTAACACCAAGTTCTTAAGAAAGTTTTCATAATATACTTTTTAATCTCTTTTGCTTGAATTCAATAATTAAAATATTTAATTGAACTCATTACAATAACAAATATTGTGTTAAACTAAACCATCCTAACATATAATGCTTGAAATTATATTAATCAAACTAGAAAATATAAGTTTGCATCAGACAAAAATGTTTAAGTTTAATTAGCCTAAAGCATTTTTACAAGACTCGTACTTGTAACATAAGGAGTACTCCAATTAGTTTTCACAATACCCTCAATCATGTCCAAAACTAATTGGTGGTATAGGATCGAACATAGAAAAAAGTGATGTACAGCAAATTAAAACATACCCTAAGACTTTTCACTATTTATTTAAGACTAAAGATTCAATTTGCCCCCTCACAACTTTTTCGTGACCGAATTCGGTCCCTAACAAAAAGTAATACTCAAATTAGTTGCTGACATTTTCATACGATAGCATAGTACTCCCTCCGGTCAGTATTATAAGCAAATATTATTTTTTTGAATTCATTGAACAATTGTAGTATCTGGTCTATATTATAAACCAGATACATGAATTATTCAATGAATCTTAAAAGCGAATCTTTGTTTATAATAGTGACCGAAAGAAATAGTCTTAGTGTTATAATGAGTCAAAGTTAACGTAGAGACTAATTTCTCCCTGCTATAAAATGTGAGGACTAATTTGAGTATATATTTTGTCAGCTAAATTGTGATGGACTAAATTAGATCTTAAACGTTATCCTAGTTCTCAATTAACCACATAGAAATTGAGTTAGAAAAATGAGCACTACAAAATTGCACAAAATGAATAAATGTATGTTTGGTATCACTGTGAATATGCCAGAATCAAAATGACTCGCTGTGATCGTGATTCTAACATATCCACCAAACATATGTTAAAAGAATCAACGAATATATAAAAGAGAGAAATTAATGAAGAAAACTACCAAATCCCAAAAGCACCAATGCTGAAGATAGCAGACCAAACACCCCAATGATCATCTGGAGATATGATAGGATATCTCAACTGTGACTTCACCGCAACAACACTTCGACTTATACGAGGTTCCTTAGACAGATACGAGGTTATTGTCGTGGTCGTGGTTTGAGGTTGTAGTACGAGGTTCGGACATGAATTGAGGATGTTGGAGAATCTAGTGCGGAGAGAATGTCGGAGTGATACGTGGCGTGATGGGATTGGTTGTGGTGGATATAGAACAGTGACATGTGGGTGTTTGAGGAGAGACATTGGTGTCTGTGTGTGTGTGGAGATTGTGAAATGATGATAGAGTTGAAGAACATCTGATCATGTATTTATACGATGATGAATGCATTTTCAGAGAGAACCAAACGGAGCATGTATATTAACATGTGCATTGCACGTGACAATGGGAACAAAATATTTAGGTTGTCCGTCTCGGTTCTCAAAAGAATGTGACTCTGATAATTATGAGTTCGACCAAAAAGATAAATAAAGTCAAATAAAAAAAAGTGTTTTACCTAAGAATCTAATTTGATTTCTTACAAATGAAATCATACTAAGAAAAAGGAGAGGTGGAATATATGTGAAACAAAAATTTTAAGAAAAAGATGTGAAAATTTAAGTCAACATGGATAAATTGGAAATTTTAGGTCAAAGAATATTAAATTGACATAAATTTAATTAAAATATTGATAAAAAAAATTGATAATTAATCAAAAATATTGATGTGCATTCATTTTTATCCAACTTTGTATCATAAAAAATCAGGGACCAAAAAGTTCCATAATTTGTAAGAAAAAAGGACCAAAACCCGGTTTCAAAAAAGGTGGGCTTTGTTAAAAAAAAATAGTGGACGATAATTTTAAAAAATAAAAGGTGGATTAAAAGTTAATTTTGAGGAAAATAAGAGGAAAAATGTGTTTAAATTAAATATTGATCTACACTAGTACTAAAAAAACTTAAAAGCTAGCTATCAATTTTAGTTTAATATGTTCTTTACAAATTTACGCTTAAAATACAATTTTTTTTTTCAAATTCAAAATTTAAAATATACATCATTTAGATAATATAAATATTATAAAATTAAAATAAGGCTAAATTAAGTTATTTAATTGTAACAAATTAGTCTTTTAAGTTTTTTTTTGTATCACTTAGGTTCATTAAGTTAATTAATCGTAACAAATTGGTCCTTTAATTTTTTTTCATACCAATTAAGATCTTTAAGTTATTTTACCGTAAAAATTTAAGGGATTTTAGATCTTAAAAATGTAAGTCATTCGGGGCCTTAAAGTTACAATTAAATAACTTAAAGACCTAAGTGGTACGAAAAATACGTAAAGGACAAAACTGTTACAATTAATTAACTTAAAGAACTTAAGTGGTACACAAAAAAAACTTAAAAACCAATTTGTTACCACTAAATAACTTAGAAGACATCCGGTGTAATTTAGCCTATAAATAAATCCCTTAAAAAAATATGAATCAATAAAATAAATATAAAAAAACAGAAAAACGAACATAGAGTTAAAGCTCTTCTCCACAATCCTTGTCCAAAATCATTTAAGCAGCAATCCTAGAAGGTTTCAACACACATTTGACGTCAAAAAATAGGTAATGCATTCTTTAATCGGTTTATATTTGTTGATTATTCTGCCATTTTTTCGTATTTAATGACATGCACCGTACACTACAAGAAAACAGCGTTTTAGCGTCGGCCGAAAACCCACACTAATAGGGTTAAAACGGACGCTAACATGGATTTAGCGTCGGTTTAGCGTCGATGTCGGGGCATTGCTAAAAAAGTTGAAGCTACTGGGTAGCCCCGGATTTATGGCATCCGAGGCTAATATAGAGTCGGCCACGCCGAGTTAAAGTCAGACTCTATTCTCAACCGACGCTAAATTAGGCCACTAATACAAAGTCAACTAAATCACTTAGCGTCGGAATGGCCGACACTAAGGTCAACTAGACCAAAGTCAACAATATCATTTAGAGTCGGACTGACCAACTCTATAGTCAACATAGCCAACGAATCCTTTTGAGTCGGTGTATCCGACGCTAAAATAATCATTTAAAAAAAAAAATTTCGACAAAGAAGGCGTGTCAGACACTAAAATGTACTTTTTTTATTACTCCTGGTCGTGCACCTAACACCCTATTTTGCGCTGAATACTAAGAAATCAGAATAACACATCAAATTTACCACAAAATCATAGTGCATTAACATAACAAAAAATAGGACTTCCAATTACAAATTAGTCTAAAACTACAAAGTCATTTGAATACCAAAAATTATTTTGAAACTACATAACAAGAATGTAATGAGTACATGGCTGTTTTTCAAATCATCATGATAATGTGGATGTGAAGGAGGATGGGAGGCACTACATCATCTGAGTGGTGAACAATGTTCCATAGCTGAAAGATATGAAACAAAAAGATCAATTATGTTTAGTGAATGAATATTAGCAAGGCATGAGATTAGGCTCCAATATTACATGGGCCACTAGCATCAATTAGTCACAGTTTTAGTCATTATCCAACCAAACATTATATGTTCTGGATCACCAAGCCAAATACAAAAGAATGTACAAAATTTAAAAAGAATAATAAATAAATTCTCATAAGAATTGAGATAAGGGTAAATAACATATCAAATTCTCATACAGAAGTGGCGTTTTACATATACAATGATTTATAAAACATGTCCAATTCAAATAGATGTCCTTTCTAACAATCACCTCCATTATTCAATATCAAGTGAAATATCTTAAACATAATCAGTAAACTTGAAAGGATAATCAATCACTAAGTTATGAAGATCATTGTACATAAGGCATCCATGTAGGAATTGATAAGGAAACACAAGTACAACTAATGAGGCGGTACCTGTGATTTATGTACTTTAAGAAGCATTTTATTAAGCTCATCAACACACCTGCATAGGAAGTGATAAAAAATGGAAGTTCTGACACAATTAAATTAAAGCCAAACAATTTAATGATGAAAAATCATATCCATGTAGGAATAGTCAATTGACATTGATGATAATTCAAAATGATTACAAGTTTTAGCATTATAAAGTTAAAGATATTGGCAGCATACCTGGATATCTTTCACATGGATATATAGCAGTGTGACCACACAACCAACGCATGGAAAAAGAATTATGTAGGAGTTATCGAATATATAAACCAAATCAGTATAAACCAAATCATAGAAAATATATAAACAAATCTTAGCCAAATGTAAATATGCATCAACAATCATAAAAAGACATGGTCAAGGTCAAGCAAGCAAAAAATCTCTCATACCTCTTCATGTTCAATTGTATGTCCAAGAGGCATGATTGCTTGATTGACGGTGAACCTCGTAGACCTCATTCCAGGATAGCCATAGGAGCCAGCTTTAAGTGATGCAACAGAAAAGGCATCAACACTAAAATCAGCCCACTCCGAGCGATGCTCCCTCAGAAAGCGAACTAAAACAGCAGGAGTGGTGTTCTGCAAGTAAAGCAAAGTGAAAACTTTCAGTGTAACAATTAGAAGAACTAAATGTTAAATTATAGAAGGACCGTTTACTGCGCCGTGCAAATGGATTTACGCACTTACTTGGAGTAACATAGAAGCTTTTGCACAGACAATTTCGCCAAGGAGTGAAAGGGAACTTGCAGGATTAGAAGTGCCACTCAAATTCTTGATTGAATTCACTGAAATAGTAACACCTTCGGCACCATCACAGTTCAGAACAGACCAGCCATCATCATTTAATCCACTGACAGCGTCATTGAAACCTCTGCAAGAATGATGTTTCTATTTATTTTTACCAACACAACAGATCATTCTGTAAAAAGCAGGCTGAAATAGGTTTAGAGGCATAAATTTATTTCATGTGACGTACCTGCTCAACCGTTGGCTAAAAGTTCTAAGAACTGCAGGTTGCCGACCCATGCTATATACCACTTCACCACTTGTTTCTTGAGCTACTTGCCTGATATAGCGAAGTGCCTGCACAAAAGCCATAGTATTGATCACATTAGTCAACCAAAGCTTGCAATAGAATCATACGTTGTGAATTAATAATATTGTGCTTACCGCAATTGTCAGTCTCTGAGCTACCATTTGCGACGATTCATAGAGCGGCTGCAGCACTTCTGGCACACTCCATGCCTAGAAGAAAATATTAATCATGTTAATTAATGTATATGAAAAGAAAATAAGAATATAGTAGGCATTCTAGCTAGTGGTCAAGAACTCAAACCTGCAGGTTTAGGTGGTCTACAATGTGGATGATCGATCCTCCACCTTCACATGGTCGAATCAAGTAGCCACTAGGGAGCATTTCAGCCCTCGCAAACTGTGAGGCGGCTGCAGCATTAGGGCCGGCACCAGAACCAGACAGTGACCTTTCACAAACCTTCCAAAGTGCAATTATATTAAATTGATGCAGCTAGATATATAATCCCATGCAACAATAGTAATGCATTTGATAACAAACATACTCACCACAACACTGCCATTTTCCAAATTTGTAGTGTATCTTAGAGTCCAGAAATCACGAGCAGAAGCCAACGTCATTGGAGTATATGTCTGCAGCAAACTAACCGTTTATGCACAATGCTCAATAAATAATAAATAAAAGATCCTATTTACATTTGATTATTCACCTGTGTGTAAACAAGTTCAATTGTTCCTCCATGTTGAGTATTTTGGTGTTGGCTGCATATTTTGGCAAATCCAATGTGTTGCATAGAAGCATTTTTATGTGTAGAACAAATCTTCAGTTGCAAGTTTTTCATTTTGAAGTCATTCAGAAGCTGAAATCACCTTCAGAAGCTGAAAGTTACTTCAGAAGCTGAAATGTGCTTCTGAAGCATCAGACGCACTGTAGCAGAGTTGACTTTCGTTGACTTCATCAGAAGCTGGTTTTTCTGATTTGTTTTGGCACGAATCTTTGCGAGATTTAACAAGGATTTATTCAAGCATGTTGATTCTAGAAGGCCTGATTAAATTGGAGAAGATCTTTGAAGATTTGGCTCGTGTTTATGAATGTTCTTATTTTACTGAAGCAATCTTTGAGAGATATGTTGCAGTTTTATTTGTTTCCTTTTCAAGCCATTCATTATTCAGAATCATATCAATTCAGAAGATTGGATTCATATTTATGAGAGCTGCTGAAGTTTATAAAAGGAGAGATGCTACCATTATTCAAGATATACGAATTAGAGAGAAAAATTCAGAGAATTGAGTCTTAGTGTTTGTAAGCTTTAAGCTTTGTTTGTGCACCACTCTATTGAGTTGGTTTAGTGTTTTTAATTGAGTTGTAATCACTCTAAGCCTGTAGGTACGAGTGCAGTCAGATGTATTGAAGTTGTTCTTCAAAACAGAGTAGTTTTTGTTAAGGGGTTCAGTAACAGGTTTGTTACTTGAATAGGAAGTTAGTGGTCTCTAATACTCAACGTGTTGGGTAGAATTCAAGACTAGGAGGAAGTTAATTGCTTAGGCTGGGAACTGGGAGTCAGTGTCTTGAGTCATAAGGATTAATTCCTATAGTGGAATTCCTTCCTGGATTGGTATCCCCCAGAGTAGGAGGTGTTTACTCCGAACTGGGTTAACAAACCTTGTGCCTTCTTTAGCTTTCCTGCACTTTTAATTTCTGCTGATTATCTGTTGTTAATTGTGCTAAGTTTAGTTCAGAACCTGTTTGGTTCAGAACCTGTTTACTCTTTGTTATTGCCTGGCCAGAATTTCAATTGGCATCAGAGCGGGCACCCTGCCTGTGTTTTGGGTGAGATCCAGAGGAGTTAAATTCTGGCAAGCATGGATAGAGAAGGAGGCTATGTCAATAGACCACCCCTACATGATGGCACAAACTATGAGTATTGGAAGTCTAGGATGTGTGCTTTTCTAAAGTCTATTGACAGCAGGACTTGGAAAGCTGTGATTAAGGGCTGGGATCATCCTGTGGTTTTGGACAAAGATGGGAACAAGACTGAGATTCTGAAGCCTGAAGAAGAATGGACCAAAGCTGAAGATGATCTGTCATTGGGAAATTCAAAAGCTTTGAATGCTATTTTTAATGGTGTGGACCAGAATATGTTCAGACTTATCAAGCAATGTACAATTGCAAAGGAGGCCTGGGAAATCTTAAAAACAACTCATGAAGGAGCTTCTAAGGTGAAGATGTCCAGATTACAGTTGCTGACCACCAAGTTTGAGAACCTGAAGATGATGGAAGATGAAACTATTCAGGATTTCTACATGAATGTGCTTGACATGGCTAATTCTTTTGATTCTCTTGGGGAAAAGATGTCTGATGAAAAGATAGTAAGAAAAGTCCTCAGGTCCCTGCCCAGAAGATTTGATATGAAGGTTATAGCCATAGAAGAAGCTCATGACATCACCACCATGAAGGTTGAGGAGCTGATTGGGTCTTTGCTTAATTTTGAGACTGCATTCTGCAAACAGCCTGACAAGAAAGGGAAAGGAGTAGCATTTGCAGTTAATTCAGGAGCTGATGATCAACAAGAGCCTGATGAGGAGGATAGTGATTTATCAGAAGCTCTAGTGTTGCTTGGAAAATAATTTAACAAAATTCTGAAGAAGGTTGACAGAAAATCCAAGAACAAAAGTCAGAATTTTAGATTCAATAACAAAAAGCAACAAACTGAGGAGAAAAGTAACCAAGCCAAAGGTGTGCAGTGCTTTGAGTGTGAGGGCTATGGGCATATCAAGTCTGAATGTCCCACTTTTCTCAAGAAGCAGAAGAAGAGCCTAGTTGTTTCATGGTCAGATGATGATTCTGAAGAAGATGCTGCAAGTGAATCTGCTAAAGGTGATACTAGTCTTATGGTAAGGACAGAAGCTCTTACAAAGTCTGAAGATTTTTTAGAGTCTGAGACCTTATCTATGTCTGACTCAGAGTCTGAAGGTTCTCTAGTGTCTGAAGCCAGAGCTGAAAAAATCTCTTATGATGAACTGGATGACACTTACAAAAAGCTATACATCAGAAGTGTAGATGTTTGCAAGGAAGTTCTGGATCAGAAGGAGACAATCTTTCAACTAGAGGCTGAAAAAGGAAAACTTCTAGTACAGAATTCAGAATTAAAAGAAGAAGTGAACCAACTAAATTCCCAACTTGAGCATATGAAAAAGCAGGTTAGAATGATGAATACTGCTACTGATGTGTTGGAGGAAATTTTAGAAAGTCAGAAACAAGGAAAAACTGGTTTAGGATTTGTGGATGAGAGTCTGAACCTCAAGCAGAAAAATCCAGTTAAACAGTTTGTTCCTGCCACTCAAAATGTTAATCCTATGATTGGAACATCTAAGATGAGACCTCAGAAACAAGCCCAGATACAAGGCCAGAAGCATGGTCAGATGCAACCTCAGAAGCATGTTCAGATGCAACCTCAGAAGCATGTTCAGATGCAACCCCAGAAGTTCAACAGAAGAAGGAGGAATCATACCTGGACCTGTCATCATTGTGGTAAGAAGGGTCATATTAAACCTTTTTGCTTTAAACTGTATGGGTATCCTGAACACTTTCAATATAGAAGAGTGCAACCAGCTGCACCCAAACACAATGTTCAGAAGGTGTGGAAACCTAAGGTTCAGAATGTAGGCCTTATTGCTCACACCTCATTGAGAGCCACTTCTAGAGAGGACTGGTACTTTGATAGTGGTTGTTCAAGGCACATGACTGGTGTGAAGAAGCTGCTGAGCAATATCAAACCATACTCCAGAAGCTATGTGACATTTGGTGATGGAGCAAAGGTGAGATACTGGGTATTGGTGATTTAATCAGTGAAGGTTTACCTAGATTGAATGATGTGCTGTTGGTGAAAGGATTGACCTCTAATCTGATCAGTATTAGCCAACTATGTGATCAAGATTTAAAAGTGAATTTCAACAAGCAAGAGTGTATTGTGACTGATCAAGAAGGTAAGGTTCAGATGTGGGGCTGCAGATCCAAAGATAATTGTTATTTATGGGTGTCTGAAGAAGAAAGAAGCCTGACTTCTTGTCTCATGAGCTCAGAAGAGGAAGTCAGACTCTGGCACCAGAAATTGGGTCATCTGCATCTGAAAGGCATGAAAAAAATCCTAAGTACTGAAGCTATCAGAGGTGTACCTAATCTGAAGATCAATGAGGTCAGTGTTTGTGGTGATTGTCAAATTGGGAAACAAACAAGAAAGTCTCATCCCAGATTAGTTCACCAGGTAACTACTAAAGTACTAGAACTTGTTCATATGGATTTAATGGGGCCTATGCAAGTAGAAAGTATTGGAGGTAAAAGGTATGCATTTGTTATGGTTGATGACTACTCAAGATTCACATGGGTCAGTTTTGTTAGAGAAAAGTCTGATACTTTTGTAGTATTTAAAGAGCTGTGCATTCAATTACAAAGAGAGAAGGACTGTGGTATTGTCAGAATCAGGAGTGATCATGGCAAAGAATTTGAAAACAAGAGTTTCTTAGAATTCTGTACTTCTGAAGGTATAAAACATGCGTTTTCTGCACCTATAACACCTCAGCAAAATGGTGTAGTTGAGAGGAAGAATAGGACATTAGCAGAATGTGCAAGGGTTATGCTGCATACTAAGAAACTGCCTTATATGTTTTGGGCTGAAGCCATGAATACTGCCTGCTATATCCATAACAGAGTTACTTTGAAGAAGGGAACAACTTGTACCTTATATGAATTATGGAAAGGGAGAAAGCCAACTGTGAAATACTTTCATGTGTTTGGGAGCAGATGTTACATTTTGGCTGACAGAGTTAGGATAAAACTGGATCCTAAGTCTGATGAAGGTATATTTTTGGGATATTCAGTAAACAGCAGAGCCTATAGGGTGTTTAACTCAAGAACTAAAGTTGTGATGGAGAGCATAAATGTGGTTATTGATGATCTGTCTGCTGAGAATGAAAAGAATGAATCTGAAGTTATTCCAGAGCCTGAAGCCTCAGAAGAACAAACTTCAGAAGCAGAAAATCATCCTGAGTCTGAAGAAGCAGAAGTGCATCCAGATCATGATTCTGCTGCTAAAGGGCCATCAATTAGAGTTCAAAAGGATCATCCTAAGGAGCTTATCATTGGGAGTTTGGATCAAGTGATCAGAACTAGGAGATCAGACTCAGCTGCTACTGATTCTTGTTTTATGTCTAAGTTTGAGCCCAAAAATATGAAAGAAGCCCTAACTGATGAATTTTGGATTGAAGCCATGCAAGATGAGTTGAATCAATTCAAAAGGAGTGAAGTGTGGGATCTGGTTCCAAGACCTGAAGGGTTGAATGTGATTGGCACTAAATGGATATACAAGAATAAAACAGATGAAAATGGTACTGTGGTCAGAAACAAGGCAAGGTTAGTTGCTCAAGGTTATACTCAAGTAGAGGGATTGGATTTTGATGAGACCTTTGCACCTGTGGCCAGACTAGAGTCCATAAGATTACTGTTGGGTGTATCCTGCATTCTCAAGTTCAAGTTATTCCAGATGGATGTGAAGAGTGCATTTCTGAATGGATATTTGCAAGAAGAAGTATATGTTGAACAACCTAAGGGTTTTGTGGATCATCAGTTTCCAGATCATGTGTACAAGTTGAAGAAAGCCGTATATGGATTAAAGCAAGCACTAAGAGCATGGTATGAAAGGCTGACTCAGTTTCTTGTTGCTCAAGGATACAGAAAAGGTGGTTCTGATAAAACTTTATTTGTGAAAGATGAGAATGGAAGCCTGATGATTGCTCAGATCTATGTAGATGATATAGTGTTTGGTGGAATGTCAGACAAAATGGTTAAGTTATTTGTTCAGCAGATGCAATCTGAATTTGAAATGAGCTTAGTTGGTGAACTGACATACTTTCTTGGACTGCAAGTTAAGCAAATGGAAGATACCATCTTTATTTCTCAGAGTAAATATGCTAAAAACATTGTGAAAAAGTTTGGTATGGAATCTGCTGCTCATAAGAGGACACCAGCTGCTACTCACCTGAAGTTGACTAAGGATGAACATGGAGTTTCAGTAGATCAAAGTCAGTATAGGAGCATGATAGGAAGCCTATTGTACTTGACTGCAAGTAGACCTGATATCACATTTGCTGTTGGAGTTTGTGCAAGATATCAAGCTGATCCCAAGATGAGTCATTTAACTCAAGTGAAGAGAATTCTGAAATATGTGAATAGCACAAGTGATTATGGAATCATGTATTCTCATAGTTCAAGTTCTGATTTAATGGGTTATTGTGATGCTGACTGGGCTGGAAGTGCTGATGACAGGAAGAGCACATCAGGAGGTTGTTTCTTTTTAGGAAATAATTTAATTTCCTGGTTCAGTAAGAAACAAAACTGTGTTTCCTTATCAACTGCTGAGGCTGAATACATTGCTGCTGGGAGTAGTTGTTCACAACTGGTTTGGATGAAGCAGATGCTTGAGGAGTATAACATTAAACAAAGAACTATGGCACTTTATTGTGATAACCTCAGTGCAATTAACATCTCTAAGAACCCTATTCAGCACAGCAGAACTAAACATATAGATATCAGACATCACTTTATCATAAATCTTGTGGAAGATAAGATCATTCAGCTGGAACATGTGGTTACTGAAGAACAAGTTACTGACATTTTCACAAAGGCTTTAGATGCTAAACAGTTTGAAAATCTGAGGAGCAAGTTAGGTGTTTGTTTACATGAAGAATTATAGCAATTACTGCAAACTGGATGTGAGGAAGATAGAGTACCTACCAGTTGTGCTCATGCTGAGTGTGATCCTGCATCTGAGTCTGATAGTTTTTCCAGAATCTGTGTTACTTGTGTAGTTTTTATTCCCTATTTGAAGTCTGAGATTTGTCAGAATTTTATGGCTAAAAAGGGGGAGAAAAACTTGAAGTTGAGCTGTTCAGTATCAGAATGTGCTAAGTGTTCAGAATGTGTGCTGAGTTCAGTTTTACTCTTGTTCAGAATTCAGGAGTTTGTGACTAGTTTTGTTCAGAATTGCAAGAAATTTTTCAAGAGTTGTCAAGATATGATTGAGGGGGAATATGTGTCTCAGGGGGAGTGTATGTGTTTTAAAATACCTGAGTGTGAAGTATTGCTTCAAGTTTCAGAAATGTGAAGTTCAGAAGTCACTGCAGTTCAGAAGTGAGGGGGAGTTGTTTTATGTTTTAGTGAGTTGCAGGGGGAGAGTTCAGATGCTGAATTGGTTGTTCATATGTTTGAGTGTTTGTGAAGCTTCAGGGGGAGTATTCTATGTTGTTTAGTTATCCTGAAGTGATGTTGAGTTTGTTCAGAAGCTGAAGCTGTTGGTTTAACATAGCTCAGAGTGAGTTTATCCGCTGCCTATCTTTTGATATGTTATTTATTTGTGGAGTTCTTCATTGCTGAGATAGTCTTATGGGAGATTGAAGAGCTTGTCATGTGTGAACATTGGTTTTAGCCAAAAATTTGCCAAAGGGGGAGATTGTTGAGTATTTTGGTGTTGGCTGCATATTTTGGCAAATCCAATGTGTTGCATAGAAGCATCTTTATGTGTAGAACAAATCTTCAGTTGCAAGTTTTTCATTTTGAAGTCATTCAGAAGCTGAAATCACCTTCAGAAGCTGAAAGTTACTTCAGAAGCTGAAATGTGCTTCTGAAGCATCAGACGCACTGTAGCAGAGTTGACTTTCGTTGACTTCATCAGAATCTGGTTTTTCTGATTTGTTTTGGCGCGAATCTTTGCGAGATTTAACAAGGATTTATTCAAGCATGTTGATTCTAGAAGGCCTGATTAAATTGGAGAAGAACTTTGAAGATTTGGCTCGTGTTTATGAATGTTCTTATTTTACTGAAGCAATCTTTGAGAGATATGTTGCAGTTTTATTTGTTTCCTTTTCAAGCCATTCATTATTCAGAATCATATCAATTCAGAAGATTGGATTCATATTTATGAGAGTTGCTGAAGTTTATAAAAGGAGAGATGCTACCATTATTCAAGATATACGAATTAGAGAGAAAAATTCAGGGAATTGAGTCTTAGTGTTTGTAAGCTTTAAGCTTTGTTTGTGCACCACTCTATTGAGTTGGTTTAGTGTTTTTAATTGAGTTGTAATCACTCTAAGCCTGTAGGTACGAGTGCAGTCAGATGTATTGAAGTTGTTCTTCAAAACAGAGTAGTTTTTGTTAAGGGGTTCGGTAACAGGTTTGTTACTTGAATAGGAAGTTAGTGGTCTCTAATACTCAACGTGTTGGGTAGAATTCAAGACTAGGAGGAAGTTAATTGCTTAGGCTGGGAACTGGGAGTCAGTGTCTTGAGTCATAAGGATTAATTCCTATAGTGGAATTCCTTCCTGGATTGGTATCCCCCAGAGTAGGAGGTGTTTACTCCGAGTTGGGTTAACAAACCTTGTGCCTTCTTTAGCTTTCCTGCACTTTTAATTTCTGCTGATTATCTGTTGTTAATTGTGCTAAGTTTAGTTCAGAACCTGTTTGGTTCAGAACCTGTTTACTCTTTGTTATTGCCTGGCCAGAATTTCACTCCATTTCCAGCTGGGAACATTGTGAAAACTTCTGAACTCCGACAATCACAATACCAAGTTAGGCGATCTTTTAGGATCTCCATAATCTATTGAAATTTTTCAGCAATTCAAAATCCAGACAGCTTACAAACTTTATAACTAACATCAAAAGAAATTACTGAAAATATAAATCTTTATTCCCCTTTTTAATTACCTTTGTAGATTCTAAACTTACAAGACCACATGCTCGAGCTGCCACTCCATTGCCACCTTGAGAAATGGCAAATATCGCAACCGAATCCGGACCAGGCTAACAAACAATGGTTGAAAGTAAATATAATATGAGATATTAGTGGAAGGAAATTAACCTCCATGTTGTAATCATCACTGTATCAAAATTGTAAAAGCAAAAAACCAATTATTCACTAGAAGCATGATTCTCTACCCTCATCCCAGGCATCTGGACCCAATCGACAGCAGTTCCTGTAGCCTTAGTGCAGTCAACACTCACTACACTCATTTGAGCTTTAAGATCTCTATTCAATGGATTGGATTAGACGAACATAATGCAGTGACTTTAAGAAATTTTAACTCCAAGGAACCAAGGTTCATAAGCTGCATAGTTCTTTTATGTTGAGCTGCATTGAACATTTGCAGATTGAAACTCAAACACAAGCATGGATAAACTTTGGAAGCTGTAATGCATAAGAATAAGCAATTTTCCAACATAGTGTTGTCAAATAACGATTATAGCAGTAATGAACAATTCTAATTCTGAAATATAAGCAATTTTCCATAAACTATTCTACACAACACAAATAGCCAATAAGCAATTTTGAACAATAAGCAATTATCATAAACAAGCATCATGATAAGAAATTTTCCAATTACGCAATTTTCCAATTAACAATTTCGAATTCTCAATTCTGACACCCTAAAACAATCCCCAATGCCCAATTCTGAAACCCTAAAACAATCCCCAATTCCCAATTCGGAAACCCTAAAACAATTCACAATTATCAATTCTGAAACCCTAATACAAGCAATTGGAAAAGGAAGAAGAAATTGGTGAATGAATTGGCTTACCTTATCTGACAAGAGGCGAGAGAGACTAGAGGTGATTGTAAATAAGAGAGAAACCAGCGGAAGAGTGAGAACTGAGACAAGATTGAGTCAGTGAGAAGAGGAGAGATGAGAGAACTGGCCTGGCCACTGATTTTATTTCGCGAACAACGACGAACAAATGAATGATCTGCGGCTGGGTTTGCAATCGAGCCAAAATTTAGGGTCTCACAGAGGGGAAAATATTTGTTTTGCGGATTAACGTTATAGCTAGTTCGAGAACGACGGCGAAATGGATTTCAACCATGGATTCAATGAGTTTCAGCGACGGCGATGTAAAGGATCTCTACGAGTTCGAGAGAGACAAATCAAATTTTTGAGAGAGGTGTAATGGTTAGCTTCAAAAGAGAAGAAAAAGAAATTGGGGATAGTATTTTAGATGAGTTTGATGAAAAGTAGTGATAGGGTTTTTAGATGAGTGGTGGATATTTTTTGGTAAGTGATTTAATATAATTAGATAGAAATTAAATTTTATTAGCAAAAACAGTAGAGTCGGCTAAGCCGACTCTATATCTGATCTAAAAATTATATGTGGGTCCTACTTGAGAAAAAAGAGGTAATAGTAATTTTATAAAATTAAATTTTTATCAATAAAAATAATAGAGTCGGACAAACCGACTCTAAATATGCTCTAAAAAGTCTTATGTGGGTCCCCTAACCTTTAGCCTCGGCTGGGCCGACTCTAAATTTTTAAAAAAATAAAGGGAAATTAGAAATTGTGGTAGAGTGCGTTAGTCCGACTCTAAGTGGACGCTATTAGCGTCGGTGTCGGTGGCCGACGCTAAATTTTGAGGCTAAAATCATGTTTGCAGCGACAGTATACTACCGTTGGGATAGCGACAGGTAACTGTCGTTGCGATCCTTTAAAATTGTCATTCCCTGCCTATTTTTTTTTTTGGTTTTTTTTTGTTAGGTTGAAATAATTTTGAATATAATGTTATTGCAATAGTAAGTTGTTTATTCATAGTTATGTGTTGTTTATTTATAGTTATGGTTGAAAACGCGGATGATAATCTGGTTGAGACAAAACCTATTTTTGTCGATAATTCTGAAGAGGTTACACCTCCTAAGGATGAAGCCAAACCAAATATTGATGAAGCTTCCATCCATGTTGAAACTTCATTATATGTTGACTCCGGTGTCGTCCCACTTGATGTTAACGAAGTTGACATAGCGCAATTTTTTTCAAGAGAAGTTAAATGGAAAGATAAAGATGACTTGCTTAATTGGGTACGTCATCAAGCAAATAGGGCAGGATATATAATTGTTATACGTAGATCCAATTTGATCAATACAATGTTGCAATTGTTGTGTGAAAGGAGTGGCGATCACAAAGTGCCAAAAAAACAGATTGAAGCATGAGGCAACGGGCTCAAGAAAATGTGGGTGTATGTTCATGCTATGTGGAGATCTTAGTAGGGAAACAAATTATTGGAGATTGAATATTCTTAATGGAGTTCACAACCATGAGATGAAGCCAAGTTTAGAAGGACACATTCTTGCGGGTAGATTAAGGGAGGATGACATGAAGATTGTACGTGACTTGACCAAGAGTTTGGTGTAACCAAAAAATATTTTGATAAATTTGAAAGGAAAAAAACAAGAGAGCATGACAAATATCAAGCAAGTATACAATGAATGTCAAAAAATATTCAAGTCAAACAGAGGTAACAAGACGGAGATTCAGTATCTAATCTCAAAGTTGGAGGAGTACAAATATGTTTATTTCACCAGAACACAAAGTGAGAGTACTACAATTCAGAACATATTTTGGGCTCATCCAACATCTGTTAAGTTGTTTAACAATTTTTCAACAGTTTTGGTTATGGACTCCACCTATAAAATCAACATGTACAGGATGCCACAGTTTGAGATAGTTGGGGTCACCTCGATCGATATGCATATTCTGTTGGTTTTAGATTTTTGACAGCTGAGAAAGAGGACAATTTTATTTGGGTTTTACAGACGTTGCTTAAACTTCTTAACTCAAAGAGTGATATGCCTAAGGTGGTTGTGACTGACAGGGATACAACTTTGATGAATGTCGTAGCAACTGCTCTCCCTAAAACTAGTGCAACACTTTTTTATTTTCATGTTGGTAAAAATGTTAGAGCCAAGTGCATCATTGACTGTAGAGTGAAACCAAAGGATGTAAAAAAGGATGGGAAAGAGGTGAAGTCAAGTGACATAGTTAACAAGATAATGAGAGCATGAGATGTTGTTGTTGAATCACCTACACAAGAATTATATGCAAGTGCGTTAATGGAATTCCAAAATGTTTGTAAAGATTTTTCGAAGTTTCTTAGCTATGTCGAGAGCACCACATTGCATACTGTTAAGGAGAAAATAGTGAGGGCATGGACAGACCGTGTCTTGTATCTTGGTTGCAGAACCACCAACAGAGTTGAAGGGGCTCATGGTGTGCGCACCTCGTTTTTTTTTCCTGAGAAAAAGACGCGCAAATCCTCCGAGGTCGTTCGTAAACGCTCGGAGGGCCTTGTGAAGTCTCCACCAAAGTTTTTGTGTAAAGGGAACGTTGATAAACCCTTAAGTTTTTTTTTTGTTTAAAGGGAAACGATAATAAAACCCTTTGACGATGAGGAAAGGATGGTCATCACAACCATTGTTGGGTTCGGGAGTCGATTACGCAAGGGGAAGGTACTAGCACCCCTCACGTCCGTTGTACTCAACGGGAACCTTCTATTTGGCTAAAGCTTAAATTGTTTTTAAATGTTTTGCGCGCATGCTTATTTATGTCAAAATATAATAAAGGGGGGGAAAGAGATAAAAACAAACGAAAGAGAAAAAAAAGTTTTTTTTATTATTGCGCTTGACAAGATGTCGATCTTGCTCCTACGTATCTCCCGGTAGTCGGAGAACTCAAAGCGTACGTAGTTCTTTCGTAGAAAAACGTACATGTGTTGGTTAATTTTAAATGGACGATGTTTTAACCGAATTCTTGCGATTAAAACGTAGCTTGTATGCTCGCGCTCGGGAGACTTATTAAGCGTTTGTTCACGAATCGCACTAGAATTGTTAAAAGGTACGTCCGCTAGGGTAAAAGGGTTCGAATTGGTCGCTATGGGACCAAAAGAGGTGCAATGGACTCAAACAAGTCAATCATTGACCGAGGGGACTCCAACGAGTCGGGCGATTGTTCGATTGATCCACTGAGATCAAGAACAGGTACAATGGACTCGGACGAGTCGAACATTGACCGAGTGGACTTAAACAAGTCGAGGGATCGAATCTAATTGCCACGGGGGACCAAAAGGTTCGGATTGACCACAAGGGGCCAAGATTTGGTTTGGTTATGGTTGGATACGTTGGAAAATGGAATGACGATTGTCCGAACGACGAGACATACGTCACGCATTCGTACAATCGGGGCAATGGAGAGACATACGTCACACCATCCCTTTTTCATTCATGTTTTTGGGTAGAATTCTTTTAGAAATCCCAAGGTATATCAAAACATTTGGTTTGAAAACCCAAAATGGAAAGATTTTAGCAAATTGTTAGAAAACGCACAAGTTCGGCTCATTTTGCGAACGGTTTTGAAAAGCGAACAAATTCGGCGTATGTTCATGTTTGGGTTTTGAAAATCATGAACAATGTTTATTGTTCAAGTTTGGATTGAAAATGATGAACATAGCTTGTTTGTTCATGCTGTTTTGAAAGTTTAGGAACATAACTTGTTTTGCAAGTTATCCATAAAATGTCACCCGGACTTGCGAATTTTCCAATATTGTGCAAAATCCTTGTTATGGTTTGAAAAACATGGGTTTAAAAACTCTTAGGTTCTGAGCTCTTGGGCTAGAACCTCAAAAATTGGTCATTTGGACACCTAAACTCAGATTCTGAGTTCTGTCATGGTCGCTCTGCGACCATGACTTCGCACTGCGAAGCATGCGAATTTTTGAGTTCAGAAGCTGTTTCTGAACTTTTGTTCAGAAACAACTTCTGAACACACTCAGGACCTTTTAGGTGAGTGAAAAGCTTTGAGTTTTTGGGATGAAAAAGGCTGGACAAACCAGTTTTGGTGTTTTGAAAACCTTGGGATTTCTTTGAAATTCAAAAGGGGTTTTTTAGAAACAAAAGGTTTTGAATCAAAATTGCTATGCAAACACAAATGAAAATGCAAAACAAAAGCTTGGAAACTTACAGAGATCCTTAGCAAAGCTCCAGCTGCAATGGATTTGAATTGATTGAAGGTTCTTGCAAAAGGTTTTGAATGTTGGTAATGGTTTTGAACTTTGTGAGGCTTTGTGTTTGGATTGGTTTTTTTCTGGTTATTTGTAAGTATTTGTAAGCTGGAATGAGTAGTGTTTCTGCTCTTGAAAATGTTGTTATCAGAAGTGCTTGTAAGCTTGGGCATTGCCTTCTATTTATAGGCCAAAACCAAATCAATTTCATCATTAGAAATCCCCAAAATCCAGCTGATTTGTGGGCTAGGATCAGGCTGAATCCCTTTGCATTAAATGCTAATGGATAGAGGCAACCTTGCCTTGTGCCAAGGGTTAAGTCTTTGACTGATTTCAGCCACAAAATCAACTAATTCTAGAAGGTAATGATGAGAAACATGGCTGAATTGCAATTGGCCAAGCTTGGGGATCAAACCTTGCAATCTCAATGGTTGATCAATGAAAACGTGCACTGTGATGTGCAGAGATTGGGGGATGAAAAAGGCTACCTATGGCTGGTGTGAGAGGGTGAAAAGCTGCTGCAAAAACAGGGTAGGCACTCATGGCTTTTCAAGTGAAAAATCCAGATGGTTTGACTGGTTTTAGGGGAGGCAAGCAGGAGGAAAGTCATCAAGCAGGTGGCTGGCAACCTTGGGGTGGTTAACAGGTCACATGGGAGGGACTAGAGCTGCCCAAGGGCAAGCCCACTTGCTTGTCACATGCTAGGTTGGAAGAAAAAGCTTCCAACCTTGGCATTAATGGCAAGTCTCTCATTTCTGGTTTTGCTTGGCCCAAATAGCCATGAATGCTGATTAAAATAAATATGGAAATGATATGCAACAAAATCTGGAATTAAATCAAAGAAACCAAAAATCTGCAGAAAAATCGCAGACTTCGCAGTGCGAAGTGAGCTTCGCAGTGCGAAGTCATCATTTTTGAAATGTTGACTTTTCTGTTGACTTTTGTTGACTTTGACTTTTTCTCCCTCTTTGATTTTTTTGTTTTAAAAGGCTTAGGACAAAATTGGGGTACTACACATGGTAAATTGAAGAAATATTTGATGTCTAGTGTGGGGGATTTGGGTACTTGTATGGAGAAAATACATGATATGTTGGTGATCCAGTTAACTGAGATACACACATCATTTGGGAGGAGTTGTATTGTATTAGAACATAGATACAAAGACATCATTTTGTACTCTGGGTTTGGGGGTTAAGTGTTTAGAGCTACCTTGAGCTTTATTTTTGAGGAAGCAAAACGTTCCAAGGAAATTGGCATGTACAAGAAAAGTTGCGGTTTTGTGATAAGGACATCGTATGAGCTACCTTGTGCATGCATCATTGCTATGAAAATCTGTCACAACAAGCCTATTCGATTGGATGAGATAAACCATCATTGGCAAAGGTTGTATTTGGTTAAGAATGTAATGAAGATGGTTTTTCTGTCATGGAGGAGCGGAATGGTGTTCAGGAATATCTCAAGAAAGTCCATTATCAAATGAAACTAGAAATCAAAGAGGTTTTGCGTCAATTAGCATTTCCAGAAACCACAATGTTGTCTCCACCTCCAAGAAAGGTACTAACCAAGGGAGCCAAGAAAAAAAGTGAGGTCTAAAGCAAATGAAGCATCGACTAGTCGAATCCCTTCTTCATGGGAGCGTGTTGATTCCCAATTTTCGATAGTCAATCGTCACCAACTATGTCATCATTTTCTAAAAGAAAAGGTGCTCGTATTTTGGCAATTCATCACGTTCCCCACTTCTAACACCTACTTGGTATCCAAAGCCTACTCGGTTTCCAAAGCCTATTCCGGTTCCAACGCATAATATTGTTTTGAGCCCTATTGATTATATGCCAAAATTCATGAAACCATTTATTGAAAAAATCGTGGATGTTAAAGGCGATGTGAATTGTGGTTTTTGGGCTATAGTTGAGTTCTTGGGTTTGATCGAAGAAAATTATATCATGGTTCATAGACATCTTATTCAAGAGGTGAAAGATCATATAAATGATTATGTGCGGATATTTGAGAGTGGGGATTGTTTTAACTACATCTTAATTGGCTTGCATCCTCCACAAAACAGTAGTGGTATTGCACCTGTAGATAAGTGGTTAACATTTTCGGACATGGGTCACATCGTTGCACCTTATTACAATAGGCTTGTAGTAGAGTTGAAAAATCACGAAATCAGAACTTCAGAATCTTTTTTTCCCAATTAGAGGGGTGCCGCCGCTTAAACAAAAAAACCCCATCATGTATCTTAGCTTAATTCTCAATCATTTTGTTCTTGTATTTTTGAAAGATGGTTGTCCACTACCTCCATCATCTACGGAGTGGAACATACATAAGAGTGAAGAGGCATCATTGTGGGAATTTGAGTATTTTGATCAACAAACTAGGTTCCGAGGCCTCATGAACATTGAAAAAGGAGACAAACTGTCACTACCAAAAAAAGAGTCAAACCAAGCCAATCCAATTTTGGTTTCCGAGACCTCACCTAAGGGCAGATAAAGATGAAGACACGTGGAAAACAGTTTATTATCCTCAGGTTGTTCGTGACGACGACATAGAATTTATGTTTAGGTCAATGGTTGAAAATAATATGTTATATCTATGTGTTCGTTCCAACTGCATGTGCCAAAAATGTCAGTAGAGATTTCATGTAATGTTGTGTAATGTGTTGTTATTTACACCTACTACTGCTCTTTTGTTGAATTTCAAACATTCATGTAATTTTAACGAAATGTCAAATTGATTTAATTTTGGTCAATTGTGAAAGATGGTGTATTGTTCTTGCTTATGAATGATTATAATTGGTGTATAGGTTGTACTGCCTCTGGAATTGTTGTTTTGAATTACAGGTAATAAACAGACTGAATTTTGGCTTGGTTCTTATAACAGAACCTGCTGTCTGCAAAATTGATCGCAACGGCAATTAGCTGCCGCTGAAAGCTAACCGGCGGTAGTTAACTGCCGTCGGCGGCAATGCCGATGAGGTTATATTCGTAATTTCATGGTGTTTCATAGCAAACTTTGATGTGGGTACAACAATTTTCAAAATCGTATGAGCACGACATTTGAGCGTGCACACATCATATTATTTTATTAGTTCGGACTTTGTGATCAGAGTTTGAACTTAGACCTCTCTATTTATGTGTATAAGTTTGAATTGTTATCTGCTATTTCTACTATCCACCAAAGATGTTCGTCCAAAACTTTCTCGACGAAGAGATGGTACAACACAATTAAGAAAAACAAGGCTCATGAAGTTTGTGAAACGTTGAAGTTATTTTGTCAAATTAAAAAGTAGTAATAAAAGGCTAGTACACAATCTTTTTGAAGAGTTTAATCGGTATATACTTGCATATTTTAATCGGTAATAAAAGGTTTTTTTTTTAAATAGCTGGAATGTTATTAACCATTTGAAAACTCACACACAAGTAGATGATTATGAATTCAAATCTGGGTCACAACATTCAACCAGACAATTTTGATATTTGTCAAATGAGTTGAGTTAGGACTTGTAACAATTAATGTAATTTATAACCACTTTCATAATCGTTGGGAGATGATAATAAACTTTAGTTGGATGCTAGCGTTAAAAAACAAGTAAATGTAGCTTGAGAATGAAGGTGTCCAAACACATACACATTTGATAACTTAGAAAATTCGGCAACGTGAAATTTTAATACAACTTGGCTAAAATGTGGTTTTGGTCCCTGCAAATATGTCCAATTTTGATTTTGGTCCCTGGTAAAAATTTTTTTGAAAAGGGTCCTTGCAAAATATTTTGTTTTTAAAAATGGTCCCTGGCCCCACTTTTGTGATGATTTGTCACATTTGTGCATACATGACACTTGCTGATTGTGCCAAGTTGTCCAGCTGGCATCTACGTGGCAAGCCACTTAATAAAAAATCATTTTTTTCAATTTTTAAAATAAAGGGCAATATATTTTCAGATTTTTAAAAAACATTTCATTTTTTAATAATTAAAAAACAAAATAAAAAAGCACAAAAGGGGGGAAAATGTTAGGGTTTCTCATTTTCCCCCTTCTTCCTTCTTCCTTCAATCCTTTAATCGCATAAGCCACATTTTAGATCTGTTTGTTTCTCTCTCATAACCCACACCACAAATGTTACACATTCTTACCCCTCCACAACTCACCATCGGCGACCACCGTCGTTCTCCTCTCCGATCTATTTTCTCTGCAAAAACGAATCCAGAAAACATAGATCTGAAACAACATAAGCACAACAACGCAGCGGCCGAGAGAGAGGTGACGACCGGTGAGAGGACGATGAAGGTCGTGGTCGGCGTGAAGGAGAAGAGGAGGTCGCGATGGATTGAGGCAAGATGGTGGTGATGAGGACGATGGTGGTGGTGGTGAGTGATGATGAGGTGTTGTGGTGGAAGCGTGAAGGATTGAAGGAATGAAGGAATGGAAATGAACAGTAGAACAGTAGAACAGTGGGTTATGTGATTGAAGCCTGAAGGAAACGAACAGTGGGTTATGTGATTGAAGCCTGAAGGATTGAAGGAATGGAAACAAACAGTTGGAACAGTGGAACAATGTTTTTTAATTAATTAAAAATAAATGTTTTTTTAAAATCCGAAAATATACTTTTTTTAAATTAAAAAAAAATGTTTTTTTATTAAGTGCCTTGCCACGTGGATGCCAGCTGGACAACTTGGCACAGTCAGCAAGTGCCATGTATGCACAAATGTGACAAATCATCACAAAAGTAGGGTTGGGGACCATTTTTAAAAACAAAATATTTTGCAAGGACCTTTTTTTAAAAAAAATTTACCAGGGACCAAAATCAAAACTGGACATATTTGCAGGGACCAAAACCACATTTTAGCCATACAACTTCAATACACGTCATTACACCTGGTGTGGATTCTAGATCCAATTTTTATATTGCAATCCTTAAATTGTGTGACTCAAAAAACTTGTTCTTTTCTTTTCAAAACCTTAACACAAGTTCAGAACCAGGTTCTGAACTGTGATCAGAAGTTAATGCAGCGGATAACAAGTTAAAATGAGAGTGAAAGAGAGAGACACACAAGATTTATACTGGTTCCTTCTCAATGTGAGAAGTAGTCCAGTCCCCTTGTTTTCCAACAAGAGAGTTCCACTATAATCAGTTCTGATTACAATTGCTCAATCACTAAGAAAGAGACTTCCAGTTGCTCAATCACAAAGAAAGAGGCTTCTATGCTCAACCACCAAGGAAGAGGCTTCCAATGCTCAAGTCACTAAGACAAGAGACTTCCCAATGCTCAAGACACTAAGTCAAGAGGCTTCTGACTCAGACCACAAAGGAATGAGGTTACAAATGCTCAGTATACAGACTGAGACTTAAGGGACCAAACTGGTTTACAAATGAAATAGTTTGGGATGAACACTTGATCAAATATCAGAGGTGTTCTCTTAATACAACACAGGTTAAGACTCTTAACCTTAAGAAATTCTAAGTTACAAGACTGAAGAATTTCTAAGAGTTTTGAACTTGACAGTTTTTACACAGAAAACAGAGCAAGGTTTCAGCAATTTGATTTCAAGAGTCTTAGACAATTTCTTCTTCAAATCTTCTTCCTTTTATAGATGAAATATAGCTGTTGAAGATTTGCTTGATTTGAGGAAAGAGCCGTTGCAAGCTAAGCTAGAATTTCTGCAAATGTGTGCTGCACTTTTTCAAACAAAACAGAGCAGCAGCCATTTTTGAAATGGCCTACCTTAAAAGCTGGAGAATGTTTGGGTCAGGGAGACAACTGTTCCATTGAGTTGTTCTGACATATCCAGGCATTAAATGCGCACAGTACTGGTCACTTTCCATGCCATATCAGCTTCAGAAGCTTCTCTGTGAACAGTGCATCAGAAGCTGCTGCATCAGAAGCTGCCTTGTACGGATCAGAAGCTGGCTTCAGGAGTTGACTTTGCGTTGACTTCTTCAGAAGCACCCAGACTTCAGAAGCTGCCTTCAGACTCAGAAGCTGCACTTCAGGAGCACCACTTCAGGACCACTTCAGGACCATTTCAGAAGCTCTACTACAGGAGCATTTCTTCAGGAGCACTTCTTCAGACCCAGTTTCCCTCTAGCTTTGCAACATTGCTTCTTGGCTTTCCTTCCTTGCTCTAAGCTTGTTCTTCCATAACCATTCTTAATAAATAATCATAAAGCACATGGTTCTGAAATCACTTGAACAAAGCATTAGCAAATAACCAATTTTCTCTTTAATACTTTGTTATCATCAAAACCATAAAGAGAGATATGTTTACACATAAATGTTTCAACAATCTCCCCTTAATTCATAAGAGACTTGTTAAACACATTTTGTTCCAACAATCTCCCCCTTTTTGATGATGACAAACATAAGTATTAAATCAGAAAATTGTTGTTAACTTAATTAACAAGTAAACTACAGGGTGTGAGGTTTGTAAGCTCCCCCTGAGTCTTATCCAAGTTAATTAAGCTTAACTTAAGACAATATAGTGAAATTAACACTCGGAATTCAAAATGACTTGTTGACTTCAGGTTCTGAGGTTTGTAAGCTCTCCCCCTCAGTCTGATAATCCACAGGATGAGTTTTGTAAGCTCCCTGAGTCTTATCCAAGTTATTTTAAATTCAATTTACTCACTAAGAGTAATGTATCTCACAGAATTGTATCAGAGCCAGAATTCACTTCAGAGGCTAAGAGTTAAAATCTGTTCTCATAAGTTAAATTCAGTCAGAATTGTATCAGAGCTTAACTTATGTAGGGGGGGTTGAATTGTTCAATAGTTCACACAAGAACCTTAGGCTTTAATACCTTTTACTCCCCTTTCATAAGTTAGGCTTAACTGACAGAATTTTAACTAATATTTGAGCCCAGGTGCTTTAATACTTGTTTTACTTTCTCCCCCTTTTGTCATCAACAAAAAGTTTTACTTACTCCCCAACACAGAAAATTTCTCCCCCTTTGTCAAGAGAGTTTGAAAATATATCTGTATCAGAGCAGAAAAGGATTTTAAAAGAGTTTGAAAGCATGTATCAAAGCAGTTCAATTTCCCCTTTTTAAAAGAGTTTGAAAAACATTTCAAAGAAAAAGGTTCAGTGTATATAGGAGGGGGTTGAACAAAAGTTTGTGAGATATTTATGCAATCATATGGATAATCAAGCAGCAAAGATGAGTATCAGAGCATACTTGACTTTCAATGAGTATATGACTTGCATTAAAAATAGAATGCTGTTCAGAAGCAGAAAAAAGGTTTAGAGCTTCTGATCAGGTCATTCTGTGTTCAGACATGACTTGTTCAGTACAAATGGTTCAGTATCAGAACAAAGCAACCAAAAGTGTTCAGTATCAGAGCAAAATATGCAAGAAGGTATCAGAGCAATTCTTGCAAGAAGGTATCAGAGCAAATCTGAGCTGGTTTAAAGAAAATAGTTCAGATCAGAGCAGGTTTAACTCATTTTTAAAGCAAAATTTTCAGATTAAAGACCAACTGATAGGTTATATCAGAGCTTGATACCAATTGAGGATTTTATCTCAGAGTCTGATACCAAAGTACAGTTTTTAAGACTGCTGAACTTGTATCAGAACCTGATTTCAAAACATGAAGGTTTATCTCATAGTCTGATACCAAATTGACATTTTAGTGCTGATACCAAGATAAAGTAAGTTCTTAAGACTGAACATGTCTGAAACACTTTGAGCATTAAAAAAAATGTGTCTGTGCTAAACAGTTTGAAAACATACTGATATCAACTGAAAATTGTTTGACAAGCATTTTTAACATTCAATATCAGAGCAGGAATTCACATTTTTTAAATTGATGACTTTGGGAGGATTAGAGTATAACTTTCAAAGCTTTAATCATCATTGCCCATAATTATACTTATCAGATTCTGACCAACATCAGATTTTTATCAGATTCAGAAGGCAGAAAATCCAGGTTCTGATCCTTCAGACTCTGAAGTTTTTCAGGCTTAACTTTATTCAAACTCTCAGAACATGAGTGTTTGATAAGTCTTAGCTTATGATAAACTCAGAATCAAGGATTTCATTCAGATTCAAGCACATTTTCAAGAGATAAAATGCATGTTCAGATTCTTTTTAATAAAATTGAATCTTTCTTCTGTTAGGGGTTTTGTGAATATGTCAGCCCATTGATGATCAGTATCAATGAACTGAATATCTAAAACACCCTTCTGAACATAATCTCTTATAAAATGATGTTTTATTTCTATGTGCTTGGCTCTAGAATGCAGAATTGGATTTTTAGACAGACATATAGCAGCAGTATTATCACAATAAATAGGAATATTATCTGCATGAATCTGATAATCCTCTAATTGATGTTTCATCCAGAGCAGTTGTGTGCTACAACTTGCAGCTGAGATGTATTCTGCTTCTGCTGTTGACAAAGCAATGGTTGCTTGTCTCTTGCTGGCCCAGGATATCAGATTCTCACCAAGAAACTGACAGTTTCCACTGGTGGATTTTCTTTCAATCCTGTCCCCAGCATAGTCAGCATCACAGAATCCAACTAGCTTGTAATTTAGATATTTCTTATACAGAAGTCCTAAATTAGTTGTTCCTTTCAGATACCTGAAGATTCTCTTGACAGCAGTCATATGAGATTCTCTAGGATCTGATTGGAATCTGGCACACATACATACACTAAATAAAATATATGGCCTAGAAGCAGTTAAGTATAGGAGAGAACCTATCATACCTCTGTACAGCTTCTGATCTACTTTTGAGCCATTGTCCTCTTTGCTTAAGGTGCAGGTGGGATGCATTGGTGTTGTCATCAGCTTGCAATCATCCAGCTGGAACTTCTTCAGAAGCTCCTTGGTGTATTTTGACTGATGAACATAAACACCATCTTTGCATTGGTTGATTTGAATTCCCAAGAAGAATTTTAGCTCACCCATCATGCTCATTTCAAATTCATCCTGCATTAACTTAGAAAATTCCTTGCAAAGAGAGGCATTAGTAGAACCAAATATGATATCATCAACATAGATTTGCACAATTAAGATTTCTTTCTTAACAGTTTTCCTAAAAAGTGTATTATCAACTTGACCTCTTACAAAATTATTTTTAATTAAGAAGTTGCTTAACCTTTCATACCAAGCTCTGGGAGCTTGTTTCAGACCATACAAAGACTTCTTAAGTTTAAAAACATGATTTGGATATTTAACATCTTCAAAACCAGGAGGTTGTTTTACATACACTTCTTCAAAAATTACACCATTTAAGAAAGCACTCTTAACATCCATTTGATATAAGATGATATCATGATTAACAGCATAAGAAAGAAGTAACCTGATTGCTTCCAGTCTTGAAACTGGAGCAAAAGTTTCAGTGTAGTCAATTCCTTCTTGCTGGCTGTACCCTTGAGCTACTAATCTAGCCTTGTTTCTGATCACTTCTCCTTGTTCATTGAGCTTGTTCCTGAAAACCCATCTTGTTCCAATGATGTTCTTCTGATCAGGTCTTGCCACAAGATCCCATACATCATTCCTTTGAAACTGGTTCAGCTCTTCTTGCATTGCTACAATCCAGCCATCATCAGCAAGTGCTTCATCAGCAGTTGTAGGCTCAATCATGGAAAGCAGGCCAAGCATAGACTCATTCTGAGTGAATGCTGATCTTGTCTTCCTTGGACTGTCCTTGTTTCCAATGATTAACTCCTCAGGATGTGAAGACTTGTACTTGAATGAGGTTCTGGGTGGATTAGCTTCTGAAGAACCATCAGGGATTTGTTCAGAGCCATGCTGATCTTGATTAGCTCCAGGAGTAGTGTCATTGTTGGAGAGTTTCTCTGATTCTTCATTGTTTTCAGCTTCTGAACCTTCATCAGAACCTAAACTGAGTTCAGGTTCTGAGGGTTCTTCTGAGATTCTGACATCTGCAAAACTCTCAACCAGCTCTGGTATTTCATTACCAGGCTTCTTATCATCAAACCTAATATGTATAGCTTCTTCAACAACATGTGTTTCAGAATTATACACTCTGTATGCCTTAGATCTCTCTGAGTATCCTAAAAAGGTACCCTTTTGAGCCTTGGCATCAAATTTCTTTAGGTAGACCTTATTGTTTAGTATGTAACATGTACAACCAAACTGATGAAAATAAGAAATACTTGGTTTTCTTCCTTTAAACAATTCATATGCTGTTTTATTCAGAATGGGTCTGATGTAGATCCTGCTCTGAATATAACATGCTGTGTTTACAGCTTCTGCCCAAAAGTACTTAGCAATTTTAGATTCATGGATCATGGTTCTGGCCATTTCTTGTAAAGACCTGTTCTTTCTCTCTACAACTCCATTTTGTTGTGGAGTTCTAGGAGATGAGAACTCATGGAGAATTCCATGATCTTCACAAAAATTTTCAAAAGGTTCATTTTCAAATTCACCACCATGATCACTTCTGATTTTTAAAATTTTCAAATCAGTTTCTGTTTGTACTTGTTTGTAGAATTTGAAAAACACATCATATGTTTCATTTTTGGTTCTGAGGAATTTAACCCAAGTCCACCTACTGTAATCATCAACAATCACAAGTCCATACTTCTTCCCATTGATTGAAGCTGTTCCAACAGGACCAAACAAATCAATGTGAAGGAGTTCTAGAGGTTTAGAGGTGGAAACAATGTTCTTTGGTTTAAAAGAAGTTTTAGAAAACTTTCCAATTTGGCATGCACTGCACAGTGCATCTGAGTGATAGTCAATGTTGGGTAAGCCTCTGACCAGCTGTAACTTGCTAAGCTTAGAGATGAGTCTCCAGTTAGCATGTCCCAGCCTTTTCTGCCAGACCCATTTCTCATCACTCACAGACAGAAGGCAAACTACCTTCTGCTGAACCAAATCAGAAAAATTTATTTTGTAAACATTGTTTTTCTTGCTGCCTCTGAACACTACAGACTTATTTTCAATGTTGATTACAGTGCAAGTGTTCTTATTAAACATGACTTCATAATCACTATCACATAATTGACTTATGCTAAGTAGATTATGTCTAAGTCCATCTACCAGCCAAACATTATCAATGTACAGGGAAGAATTACCTATCTTACCAGTACCAATGATCTTTCCTTTCTGACTTCCTCCAAACCCCACAGTTCCTCCCTCTTTCAGAGTTAGGGTTTGGAACATAGACTTGTCCCCTGTCATATGATGCGAGCATCCACTGTCCAGGTACCAGGACCTTTCCTTTTCTTTGGATGTTAAGCATATCTGCAATTGAAATTATCTCAGACTTAGGTACCCAGATTTTCATGGGTCCTTTGGGGTTAGTCCTGAAAGGTTTTGGCTTTTTAAACTTGTGTCTGAAGTTATGATGTTCAGACTTGTTCTGATACTTTGGATATGAATCCTTGTATTTTGAATAAGTCTGAGTTTTAGAACCTGAGTGTCGCGGTGATTTTCGGATATCAAGCTATTAATTAGCGTTGACTCACATTTTTGAGATCACCACCGATCTTTTATTTTTCCGAGGAAAAGGGAGAAAGTTCGAAAAACCCTATTTTTTTAGAGATCAAAGTCCGGGGGTTGGTTACGCAAAGGGAAGGTATTAGCACCCTAAACATCTATAGTACTCTATAGGAACCTCTTGTTTTTAATTATCTTTATGCTAAATTGATTATTTGTTTGTAAATAAATGCCTAATTGTAAAAAGACTAAAGGGATGAGTTAAAAAGAAAGAAAATGTTTTTGTTATTTTTATTGATTTGGAAAGACAATGTCTTTTGCCTACGTACCCTGAGAGGGATCAAAATCACGTAGTTCGGGGTAAAAAAGCCGAGTGATTTGTTTGATTGATTTTAAAGTTTTGAAAATGTTTTTGAGAAGATAAGAGGCCGAAAAGGCATAGAAGGATAAAGTTGTGAGTTTGATTGATTTTAATTGAAGAAAGGTTTGAAATAATTAAAAATTGATTGAAATTGTTTTTTTGAAGAAAATGTAGGAATTAATTGACTTGAAAATGAAATTTGATTGAGAAAAGATTTTTTTTGGCTTTTTGTTATTTGAAATGTTTTTGATTTTTGATTAAGTTAATTAACAAAAATAAACTAAGTGGTAGTCGAAATGAACTAAGCGCGAGGGTTTTCTCACAAAGATGTTAAATCAAAGTGATAGTCCCTTTTCCTCGGATACGCTCGTTACCTTTATGTTTTATCGTTTTTTGACATAAAACGGAATAAATAAATGTGTGTGTCGGTGCAATATTCTCATTTATATTTACATTGTTCCTAAATACATTCTAAGTATCAATAATGAAATAATAACAATAAAGCAATAAATAAAGAAAAATAAATTGCAAGTGCATAAAAAATAAATAAATATGCAAAATAAACAAAAATAAATAAAAAAAAATGCATGAAATGGATTTTACATTAAGCAAACATGCTGCATGAAATAAGAAAGAAAATAAAAATGCATTGGAATAAATAAAAAATAAAGATGTATGATGTGCAAGGCATTAAATAAATATGTTGCATAAATAAATAAAAGAAAATAAAAAAAATGCATGACAATAAAAAGAAAAAATAGAAATAACAATAAAATGCATGAGATACTGAAATATAGAAGCTATGAAATAAAGTGCATGAAATGGATGGAAATTAAAAAATAAAAAGCAAGAAATAATAAAAAGAAAGAAAATAAAAATAGAGAAGGAAAGGGGGTGCAGAAGTAGAAACAGGGAGGTGTGAAAAAAAAGCAGAAGAGAGAAAACGGGCTTAAGGAAATGGGTGCTGGGCCTTCCAGATTGAATCTGGACCGTTGATTGATCAACGCTCCAGATTCAATCTGGAGAACAGGCTATAAATAGCCTTTCTTACCAAAAAAATTCATTTTTACAAAACATTTCTCTCTCTTCTCTTCATTTCTCAACCGATCCTCTCTCTACTCTCCTCCTTCTCTCTTAAAACTCCGGCCGGAGGTAGGTTTCCGGCGTGGTGGCCGGCCGGCCCTAGGGGCGGCGCCACCGCGCCGGAGTAAAAAAACTCCTCCCTTTTTTAAAATTTTTACCTTTTTAAAATTCCTTTTTCTTCCTTTTCACGAATCAAAACTCAAATTTTTCAAAACTTTTCTAAAGCACCCTAGATCTAGGTTTGAAATATTTTGAGAAAACTACCTTTTTGTGTGGTTCGGCCTTGGTTTATGTTGGTGTGTGTTTGGGCTGGGTTTGTTGGTGTTATTGCTGGGTTGTGCGGCTGGGTGCTATGTTGTGTGTGGGTTAGTGGGTGCTTGCGTGAGATGCTTGCTGTTAAGTTTGGGCGTGGGGGTTGTGAGGGCTGGTGTGTGTTGTTTTGTGTGGGTTGAGTTTGTGTTAGGGGGTGGTTTGTGTGAGATGCTTGCTGTTAAGTTTGGGCGTGGGGGTTTGTGAGGGCTGGTGGTGTGTTGTTTTGTGTGGGTTGAGTTTGTGTTAGGGGGTGGTTTGTGTTGGTGATGAGAGTGGGACGCTGGGACGTGCGTGGCTGGGTTGTATGGTGTTTGCTGGATATGTGGCTTTGGAAATTTTGTTGTGTTATTTTGTGTTTGCAAAGAAAAATCTGTTTTGTTTAAAATTTCTTCTTCTCTTCTGATTTTTTTGGGTCTCTGTTTATAGGCATATTGGATTTCATATGTGATGATTAAAAATGGGCAGGAAATCTATGCCTTTCTGAATTTTGGTGAAGGTTTGTGTGAAGCAATGAACAAAAGGAACAGTGGTTTGGTGAAGGGGATGGGCGCAGGCTGAAGGCAGTGTACAGTGTACACTGTACACTGTAATGACTTTGACCAAAAAATAGTTAAAAAAAGAATTTAAAAAAAGATAATAATAATAAAAAGGAAATAATTAAATAGTAATAATAATGATAATAATAATAATAATAAAATGGAATAAATGAACAATGAATGAAAACTGAGACTAAAAAGTAAAATGAAAAAATAAACATAAAAAAAAAAAGATAACAAGTGGCCCTAAAACGAACCGAAAAAAAATGAGGTATTTTAAAATACCTCCCTGCCGAAATTTCGTCTGAAACGACGAGAATTTCGGGCTTAAAAGGACGAGAAAAACAAAAATGAAAATGGGTCAAAAAATGGGGTATGACAGATGCCCCTATTTAAGTTTCTTCGTTACGGAGATTTAAAAGTGAAATTTTTAATTCGACGGGTCGAAGAGACTTAAATACAGAGTACACCATTTTTGACCAATTTTGACAGGAGAATGCTATGGATGCAATGTTATGCTTGCAATGCTGCGAATGCTCGCGATGCAGGTATACATGCAAGACGGCGAAGATGATTTGACTGGGGACAAAACAAAACAAAAGGACACCTGAGCTTGCTAAAGAAATGGGATCCGACTCCACTGGGGATTATGTGGTTTGACTGGGGGATAAGTGTCAGCTGTTCGGGTTGGTGCCGAACTTGCCACTGACGACAGGATAAGAGGATAAATGTCAGCTGTTCGGGTTGGTGCCGAACTGCCACTGACGACAAGAAACAAAGGTAAATGTCGGATGAAAGGTGAAAGCTGGATGAAGAGATAAATGCTGGATGAAAAGTAAACGCCGGATGAAAGATAAAACTGGATGAAAAATAAATGCTGGATGAAAGATAAATGCTGGATGAAAAATAAATGTTGGATGAAAGATAAATGCTGGATGAAAAATAAAAGCTGGATGAAAGATAAAGGCTGGATGAAAAATAAATGCCGGATGAAAGATAAAACTGGATGAGGAAATAAATGCTGGATGAAAAATAAATGCTGGATGAAAGATAAATGCTGGATGAAAAATAAAAGCTGGATGAAAAATAAATGTTGGATGAAAGATAAATGCTGGATGAAAAATAAAAGCTGGATGAAAGATAAATGTTGGATGAAAAATAAAAGCTGGATGAAAGATAAAGGCTGGATGAAAAATAAATGCCGGATGAAAGATAAAACTGGATGAGGAAATAAATGCCGGATGAAAGATAAAACTGGATGAGGAAATAAATGCTGGATGAAAAATAAATGCTGGATGAAAGATAAATGCTGGATGAAAAATAAAAGCTGGATGAAAAATAAATGCTGGATGAAAGATAAATGCTGGATGAAAAATAAAAGCTGGATGAAAAATAAATGTTGGATGAAAGATAAATGCTGGATGAAAAATAAAAGCTGGATGGAAGATAAATGCTGGATGAAAAATAAAAGCTGGATGAAAGATAAAGGCTGGATGAAAAATAAATGCCGGATGAAAGATAAAACTGGATGAGGAAATAAATGCTGGATGAAAAAATAAAAGCTGGATGAAAAATAAATACTGGATGAAAAATAAAAGCTATATATAAGCTGTTTGCTAAAAACTGCCACTTGGCATAAAGAAGATGACATTTCAGGACCAGACACACTGGGGGCGACACTTGAGGGGAAGAGAGTGTTACAAATTATTCACGATTGATTGGCATGGAAAGATATTCAAAACAAGACTCAGAGTAGGGAACGCAACCATGTATCAATGATATTGTTTGCACGTTGTATGTGCATGAATGCGTATATGCATGAATGTATGAATGCATGAATGACGACACGACTTGTACGACTGGCATGACTGATTAACTTGTGATTGTATGAAGGATTGACTGGTATGGTTGTATGAATGATAAACTTGATGAGACAAGATTGGACGGATAAGATGGAAAGTGACCCGACGTCGCATCACAAACACTCGGTAGTCTTCAATGGGGACGATGCCATTGGGGGCATATCAAAACAATGACAAGGTAAAGCCCGACATATACAACAACTGATGGGGAATAGACACTTCCTGGGGAGAACGTGCCAATCCAAAAACCATGGTAGAAGAACTGATGCTTCTGTGGTCATGCTTATCTTTTGTTCTTTTGAATCCCTAACTTTTGCCTGGACCGCCCTTTCGGGTTTTCGATCCAGCGGGAATATGTTCTTTTGTATGTCCCTAATTTTTGCCTGGACCGTCTTTTCAGGTTTTCGATCCACCGGGACGCTCATTTTTGCCTAAGCCGCCCTTTCGGGTTTTCGACTTACCGAGCTCTTTCTTTTTTCTTTTTCCTCTTTTTGATTTTTTTTTGTATTTGACCAAGTTAAATCTGCAGAGTTTGCTCGTTCCTGAGATGGATGTTGATATACACTTTACTTATTCATGAGTACGAAGAAAATGCAATTGTTTGTTTACACTTTTCAAAAGGCATGAAGAAGATTTTATTATTTAAAAAACTTTACTTTCAAGTATTGCTATCAATAATAGAAGAATTTTTTTGAAAAATAGAATAAACGAGACTTCCAAACAAGAGGCACAAGCTCAAATTTATTTAATAGAGTGGTGGCCTGCCAATGGCGTGGTTCCACGGATCTCACAAAGTTTGAAAAAAATGGTAAATAAAGGGGGAGGTACATTGAACACAATAACCGTCATTCTCCCTACCCACTTTGAATTCCACCGTTTAGATGCTTCAGATTCAGAGTTTCTTTGACAGCTAATGTGCCCCGAGTGAGTCATGGCTAACCTGATGCAGTTACTTTGTCTTTTGATCCTTAATTTTTGCATAGACCGCCCTTTCGGGTTTTCGACCTATCAGGATGACTGTTTTTTCTGTTTTATGTCTCTAATTTTTGCCTGGACCGCCCTTTCGGGTTTTCAGCCCACCGAGACGCTCATTTTTGCCTAAGCCGCCCTTTCGGGTTTTCGACTTACCGAGCTGTTCTTTTTATTTTTTAGACAAAGTATTTCTTGACTGCATCGGTGTTTACAGGACGGGGAAGCTCATCACCATCCATGGTTGCGAGAATCATTGCACCACCGGAGAAAACTCTCTTGACAACGTACGGGCCTTCGTAGTTAGGAGTCCACTTGCCCCTGGAGTCGGGCTGAAATGATGGGATCCTTTTGAGCACAAGATCTCCTTCTTTGAATTCACGGGGACGAACTTTCTTGTCAAAAGCTTGCTTCATCCTCTGTTGATATAACTGACCATGGCACAAGGCCGCCATGCGTTTTTCTTCGATTAAATTCAACTGATCATATCTGCTTCGACACCATTCAGCCTCGGATAACTCAGCTTCTATCAGGACTCTCATTGATGGGATCTCGACCTCTACGGGAAGAACTGCTTCCATGCCATATACCAAAGAGAAAGGGGTTGCCCCTGTTGAAGTGCGTACGGAGGTACGATACCCCTGCAAAGCATACGGTAACATTTCATGCCAGTCCTTGTAGGTGACTACCATCTTCTGCACTATCTTCTTGATGTTCTTGTTTGCAGCTTCGACTGCGCCATTCATTTGAGGCCTGTAAGGAGAGGAATTATGATGTCCAATCTTGAACTCTTCGCACAACTCTTTCATCATCTTGTTGTTCAGATTGGTCCCATTGTCTGTGATGATTCTGTTAGGCACACCGTAGCGGCAAATGATATGATTCTTGATAAAACGGACCACCACTTGCTTGGTCACATTGGCGTACGATGCAGCTTCGACCCACTTGGTGAAGTAATCAATCGCCACTAGGATGAAACGATGCCCATTTGAAGCTTTGGGTTCAATCTTGCCAATCATGTCGATGCCCCACATGGAGAAAGGCCAAGGAGATGAAAGAACATTCAGAGCAGTTGGCGGCACATGAATTTTGTCAGCATAAATCTGGCATTTATGGCATTTCCTGACATGTTTGTAACAATCTTTTTCTAAAGTCATCCAGTAATATCCTGCTCTCAAGATTTTCCTAGCCATCGTATGTCCACTAGAATGAGTTCCAAAGGAACCTTCGTGTATCTCATGCATTATCCGGTCTGCTTCTTGCTCATCCACACATCTGAGCAGCACCATGTCAAAATTTCTCTTGTACAACACCTCTCCATTTAGAAAGAAATTGCCAGCCAGTCTTCGCAAAGTCTTCTTATCCTTGTTAGATGCCCCAAGTGGGTATTCCTGCCTTTGAAGAAAACATTTGATGTCGTGGAACCATGGTTTGTTATCTATCACCGCTTCAGCTGCAAACACATGTGCGGGCCTCTCTAGGTTTTGGACCTTGATCGTTGGAATCTCATTCCTACGGCTGACCTCGTACATAGAAGATAAGGTTGCCAAAGCATCCGCCATCTGATTCTCGTCCCGAGGGATGTGATGCAGCTCGACCTTGTTGAAGAAGGTTAACAAACGCCTTGCGTAGTCTTTGTAAGGAACCAGGCCGGGGTGGCGAGTTTCCCATTCTCCTTTGATTTGATTGATCACGAGCGCTGAATCTCCATAAATGTCAAGGTTTTTGATCCTTAGGTCAATGGCTTCTTCGATTCCCAGAATACACGCTTCATACTCTGCCATATTGTTTGTGCATTCAAATAACAGTCTTGCAGCAAAGGGAAGATGCTTGCCCTCAGGGGTGACAATAACTGCCCCAATTCCATTACCATAAACGTTAACTGCCCGTCAAAGATCAACTTCCACCTAGACTCAGGATCTGGACCTTCTTCAGGTAATGGTTCGTCACAATCCTTCATCTTCAAGTACATGATTTCTTCGTCGGGAAAGTCAAACTTGATTGGTTGATAATCCTCAATCGGTTGATGAGCCAAATGGTCGGCAATGATGCTGGCTTTGATGGCCTTCTGAGTGCGGTATTCAATGTTATATTCTGACAACAACATCTGCCAACGAGCAATTCTCCCTGTTAAAGCGGGCTTTTCAAAGATGTACTTGATTGGATCCATCTTGGATATCAACCAAGTAGTATGATTAAGCATGTAATGACGAAGACGCTTGGCGGCCCAAGCTAGTGCGCAACAAGTCTTCTCAAGTAGGGAGTATCGAGACTCACAATCTGTAAATTTCTTGCTCAGGTAGTAAATAGCATGCTCCTTCCTACCGGTCTCATCCTGCTGTCCGAGTACACAACCCATGGAGTCTTCCAACACCGTCAAGTACATAATCAAAGGTCTTCCTTCAACTGGAGGGATAAGAATTGGAGGTTCTAGCAAGTAATTCTTGATGCTGTCGAAGGCTTTCTGGCAGTCTTCTGTCCATTCTATCTCTTGGTTCTTGCGAAGTAATTTGAAAATAGGTCCACATGTGGCTTGTAAGACCCTGGATTTTGTGTACAGTGGTTTGTAGAGCGTTAGCGGTGGCTACGTGTCTTAGAGTTTTAAGGTTAGTGTTTTGTGTTATATTTTGTGTAATATAACTGTTTTTGCTGTTTTTGAGCCTGTTTCGCGCTTGTACGCCGAAAAGGAATGAGATTTGGTTTATGAGTTTCTTTTATAAATAGGAAGTTTTCCATGAAAATAGTTTTCGGAGGTTTGACTTTATTTGAGTTTTTGATAAACGAAGAGAAGATTTTTATCAGTCGTTTAAAATTTTGCAGACTCCGAATTTTGTGAAAATTTAGAGATGAGTTTTATATATCGACGCGAGTCGGAAAATACTTTCAGAAAAATTTTAGAAGGTACGGTTTAAAAGTTCAGTCGGAGAAACTGTTTTAGCGATAAATTTTGGAAACGGAATAATGTGGACGTTTATTCCGTATACTGTTATTTTTGTATGTTTTGCTTGTCGCGACGCGCGAGAGCTGAGTACGAGGGTGTTTTTCCGAGAGGGAAAAATATCTAGAGGTGTGTGTTATGAGGACTTGATCTAGAGGGCTAGGGATTAGCCATGGAAAGTGTTTTTTGATCCAATGGGTGAGATTGAACAAGAGGAAATAGTTGGTAAGAGTAGTAGACTTTTGGGGACAGAGAGAAAATTCATTTTCCCAACACTCTATCTTCTTCTTCTACACGTGAGTTCCATTCCTCTTTCTAGAGTTTCACAAAAATTTTATTTTCTCCATTGTTGGACCTTGGAAGCTTGGAAAAATTCTAGAGAAAGTTGTAGAAGTTGTTTGCTAAGGTAATAACTTCTTCCTTTACTTTAGCTGGCCAAACCATTAAGGTTTGATGTATTGTTGGAATTTTATTTGTTGAGAAAATTGGTAGAATATGGCTATACTATGTCCTAGGCCATGAGGATGATTCATGAGTGAGTAGTCATCATGTTTGTGACTAGTTGTTTTAGTTTCATTAAGTTTCATGAGTTTTGGATAGTTAGGGTTTTGAGGAAAAGTCATATTGATCAAGAACATGTTTTGATTTGTATTTGAGAAAAATGATAATGGTTTTTGAGTTTATGAGCAATTGGTTTTATGTAGAAAAAGTTTGGTTTTAAGGGTGTTGCAAAAAGTCTTGTGGACTTAGAGAAATTTGTGAAAAAGTTTTGTGTTTTGCATTGGATTTGGTTTGAAAATGTTATAAGTTTTGGGTTCATAAACCAACTTGAGTTGTGTAGTAAAATTTTGATTTCAAGGATGTGGAAAAGTTGTGGACTTAGAAAAATTTTGGGAGAAAAATCTTGAGTTTTGTATTGGTTTTGGTTGGAAAGAAAATGGTATATGTGTAGTGTTTTGAGAAAGGAAATGATTTGTTTTGGAGTTAAACAAACCAATTTCAAAAGTGTGCCACTAGTGTGGAAAAAGTTTTGGGAAAAACTAGGAAATTTCACTAAGTGTTTTCATGTGAATTTTTATGGACTTTCTGCACAACTTTTCCGAATTTGAAACGAAAACTGGTATTGATCGGTACAGAATTGGCCTTGGGTGTAAACATGAAGGTTTTAGATAATTTTGTTAGCTTTCCAGTGGCTTTGGTTTGACGTGAAAATGACTTTTAGTTTTTGAGTTATGATGAAAATACTCCAAGGAGGTCTTAGTGAAATTGTACAGTGACAGCATTCTCTGTTTCATGTTTTTGCGTCTTTTTCACACGTCTCTGTTTTAAATTGGTCTTTGGTATAAACATGTGAAATGTTGTAATGTGTTTTGAAAACGAGAAAAATGACGAAATCGATTTCGTGAACCTTGATCAATATAGAAGGGGTATGAGCTAGAAGGGGTATCCTAGCTAGAAGGGGTATCCTAGTTAGAAGGGGTATGAGCTAGAAGGGGTATCCTAGCTAGAAGGGGTATCCTAGTTAGAAGGGGTATCACCATTTGATGGTTATATCGTATGGAAGTGTTTATTGATTTATACGCTGCTTGTTTTAGGAAGCGCGTTGTGCGGTTTTGAACGAGTTTCTGTTGTGGATAATTGCCAAGGTAAGGGCTCCACTATTTATTTCCGTCTTTCACTGAAATTGGACATGCTTGAATTATTTTGTTGTGGTGTATTCTTGAGTGAATTACATGTCTAATTTCGTGTATTCTCGTGATGAGAACGTGTTAGAATTATATGTGCTGTTTACATATAAATTGGGAGAAATATGTATGCATATTGAGTTGATACATATGCTTGAGTTAATTGCTTTACACATGTCTAGTGGAATGTATGTGTAGACTTGTCGATGTGGTAATTACATATTAAGAGAATAGGTGTATTGTTGCATTAGTATATGTAGAGAGGGCATATGCTCATGCATTCATGGTTATGCGTTTCGCCAAGAGGGCTGCGCCGGTGTTATCCCACCTTATTGAGTTGGTATAGAAGAGCTATACCCGGTGTTATCCCACCGTTATTGAGTTGGTATAGAAGAGCTATACCCGGTGTTATCCCACCGTTATTGAGTTGGTATAGAAGAGCTATACCCGGTGTTATCCCACCGTTATTGAGTCGGTATAGAAGAGCTATACCCGGTGTTATCCCACCGTTATTGAGTTGGTATAGAAGAGCTATACCCGGAAAAAAAGTCATGCATGTGGAGTCCAGAGAGAGCTGGATGACCACGATCATTTTTAGAGTCCGCATTATAGGCTATGTGTGCATTGCTTATAATATGCTTGAGTATCGCAATTGCTATGTGTTGTGCCTTGATTTAAGGAACCCGTTGGTGGGGAGTATTATGTGTTTATAATGAGTTTTCTCTATTGGTAAATGAGCTTTGATGTGGTATGTGTATAAATCTCTCGCACCGGATATATATATATATATACTTGTATTTTGTGGCGACCCTTGCATATTTGTATGAACGGGATTATCCCACCCCAGGTGTTAGGGATCCGTCTGAGACGTTTGGAGATGAGGGTGGTGGTTGCAGTGGCCATCAGAGTTAGGAGGGAGCTGGAGTCTCGTTAGCTAGACTATGCGCCGGTGTTAGTGTACACCGTGCTTTTGTGTATAGGCATAGATGCTAGTTTTATTTTGAGATACTTGTGCTTGATGCACCTTTTTATTTTGGACTGTAATATATTCAGGTGTACACTTGCTTTGTGAAGCCCTATGATATTTATATATCAGTTTTCTTTGTACATTTAAATGCCGGCTCAATTAAATGTTTTATGCGCACTCTGATCGAAACTAAAACGATGTCAAAGTTTGTTTTATTTGAAAAAAAAAAAAAAAATAATACCCCTTTTTGAGTTTAAGAAAACGGGGTGTTACATGGCTGTCATATGAGATATGAATCTGGAGATGTAGTTTAAACGTCCTAGAAATCCTCTCACTTGTTTCTCGGTTTGTGGAGTAGGCATTTCTCTGATGGCTTTGACTTTGTCGGGATCTACTTCAATACCTTTCTGACTGACGATGAAACCTAGGAGTTTTCCAGATCTCACACCAAACGTACATTTGTTAGGATTCAGGCGAAGCCGATACTTTCTCAATCGTTGGAACATCTTCAACAAATACTCGACATGCTCATCTTCAGTACCTGATTTGACAATCATGTCATCGACATAAACCTCAATTTCTTTGTGCATCATGTCATGGAAGAGAGTGGTCATGCCTCTTTGGTAGGTAGCACCCGCATTCGTCAACCCAAAAGGCATCACTTGATAACAGAAAGTACCCCAAGGTGTGATAAAAGACGTCTTTTCTCTGTCTTCCACTGCCATTTTGATCTGATTGTACCCGGAGAAACCGTCCATGAAGGAGAAGACTTTGGACTTAGCGGTGCTGTCAACCAATACATCGATGTGGGGTAGCGGGAAATCATCCTTTGGACTAGCCTTGTTCAGATCTCTATAATCAACACACATCCTGACCTTACCATCTATGTTGGCCAACCACTGAGGATATTCTGATGTAATAAGAAAACCTGCATTAATCTGCTTTTGCACTTCCTCCTTGATCTTGAGGGCCATATCAGGGCGAGTTCTTCTCAGCTTCTGCTTGATTGGAGGACATTCAGGCTTCAAAGGTAAACGATGTTCCACGATCTCAGGGTCCAACCCTGGCATATCTTGATACGACCATGCAAAGATATCTACATATTCTTTGAGAAGCTCAACCATTCTTTCTTTGACAGACGCATCCAACAATGCCCCAATCTTGACTTCCTTCTTGTCCTCTTCAGAACCTAAGTTAATAATCTCCACTGCTTCCTCGTGAGGCTGAATGGCCTTTCTTTCTTGTTCTAATAAACGTCTAATCTCGTCAGGAACTTCTTCATCATCCTCCTCTTCAGCTTCATAAACGGGAGACTCAAAATTGGGAGGAAGCATAGGGTCACGGTGTTCAACAGGCTTATTGATGCTTAGTCTGCATATGATTGATGATTGATTTTTTAGTAAATGAGTGAATGATGCAGACTTTTTGAAATCGATCGAAAAGAAAAATAAAATGTTTTTTTTTTGGTTTTTTGTGTTACCATTTTTTCAGAAAAAGCAGTAAAAATAAAAATAAATGTCGTGGAAGAAAACGACGATTTTTCATTGATAGCAATAACTTAAAATCAAAGTTGAGCCCTACATGACTTCACTTTCGTCTTGGGCGAGACGAAAGGATTTTTGGAAAGAAAGTAAATCAAACAAACACATTACTTAGACACATGGATGGCAAGGGGCACGTCAACAGCATTCCAGTTGCGGGCCGAACTTTCTGGCGTCACAAACACAGGTGCCACCTCCTCCGGATCGTCCTCCAGGATAGCATTGGTTTCCGGCGGGGCGTGAATAAACCCAGCGCTATTGAATGCGACGTTGGTGGGCTCCAAACCCATGCTGGCCTTAAGGACACTTGTTGATGACGCAAAACCCAAACCTTCTCGGTTCTTGTTCTTGGGTATCTGTACTAGTTTTCCCCATCTTCCCGCATCTCCTTCCTTTAGAACCTTCTGCGCATCTCTCAAAGATGCCATGGATTCCTTGCCTGAACTCTCGCCTTCTATAGAAAGTCCTTGGAAGGACGTTCCATCTATCTCATCTGCACTGATGAAAGAAAAGGTCGACAAATGGCTTACTAGCAACGCTTCTTCACCATTCACAGTGATCAGCTTCCCATTCCGTACAAACTTCAACTTTTGGTGGAGCGTGGATGTGACCGCCCCTGCTTCATGAATCCAAGGTCTTCCCAACAAGCAGCTGTAAGAGGCTTGAATGTCCATGACTTGGAAAGGTATCTGGAAAACCTGGGGTCCAATAGTAATAGGCAGCACTATCTCCCCCATCACTGACTTTCTTGATCCGTCAAACGCCTTCACAACAACCCCACTGTACCTCAAAGGCGCACCTTGGTATGACAACTTATCGAGTGTAGTTTTTGCCATCACATTCAAAGACGACCCGGTGTCCACCAACACATTAGACAGAGCGTCCGTCTCGCAGTTAACAGAGATATGCAAGGCTAGGTTATGATCTCTTCCAGCTTCTGGGAGCTCTTCATCACTAAATCCCAGATTGTTGCAAGCGGTTATGTTGCCAACTAATCCTCCAAACTGGCTAGTAGTCACGTCATGGTCAACATAGGCTTGGTCTAGCACTTTCATCAATGCCTCTCTGTGAGCATCGGAATGCAATAACAAGGATAACATTGAGATTTTTGAAGGTGTCTACAACAGTTGGTCGATGATCTTGTAATCACTTTTCTTTATTAATTTCAGCACTTCATCTGATTCTGAACATCCACTCCTGCTAGCTGGCACTGGATCAATGACTGGAGTGTTGATCTTCTCTTGCACCATGGTCGGAAGAATGCGTCCACTTCTCAATACTTTGCTACTGTCTGCAATGTTGCTAACAAATGATAGAGGAGGTATAGGGGACTCTTGTCCATCGCCCAGGATAGTTGCATTGTACTTGTATGGCACCGCCTTCAATGATGCATGCGGTAAGGCTCCCGGTAAACAGATCACCAAGGGAGTAACAGCAACATTCTCTTGATTACCAAGGGTTAATTCTAAATGTTCTGGGATGTGAAATTCGGGCGTTATCACACAAACATTCTCACTTTTTCTCGTCACAGACAACTCCTTGTGGTCCAATAAGCCTTGGATGTCATCCTGTACTTGCGCACATCCTTGGGTATCCACAGAGCAAACCTTACACTTCACATGATCATGTTCGAACAAACCTGCTTTACACATCTTTGTGTGCATCGGGACCAGAGGTGTCCTGATGTCTTGAACATTGAAAATAGAGCAACCTTCTTGGTCATCTTGGACCATATTAACAGAGGACCCATGGTTAGGTAAGGGATTGGCCTGGACGTTGGGACTTGAGTTGGAATCTTTGAAGGTCAGAAGTTTCGCCCGGATTAGCCTTTGGACCTCGGTTTTAAGAGCAAGGCAATGCTCAACATCGTGGCCAGGTGCTCCTTGGTGAAAGGCGCAAGTCAAGTCATGTCGATACCAAGGAGGTAAAATATCTGGTGTACGGAGTGGTGCCCTAAGCTGGACAAGGTTTTTGGTGAGTAATGCAGGGAGCAAGTCAGCATACTTCATCGGATTGGATCAAAGGTTGTTCTTTGGCGGTTTTGTTGGTGATATGGTTGCTGAGGGGTTTGTGGTCGATTTTGTTGTTGTTGAGGGTATGATGATTGTGGGCGAGGCTGTTGGAAATTTTGTGGGTAATTTTGTGGGTAATGGGAGGGTGGTCTTTGAGGTATTTGGAAATTTTGTGTTACGGGTGGTGAAACATTGGCGATGTGTGGGTAAGTTGGGTACTGCAGCTGGGGTCCTCCGTAGGCGACCATACCTACCTCTTGCTCCTTCTTTCTCAGATAGCTACTTCCGAACCTCTTAGCATTGTTAACAGGGGCAATTTCCTTCACTAACCGTCCTTCTCGGACACCTTCCTCGATTCTCATCCCCATCCCTACCATCTCTGTGAAGTCATTGGGAGCGCTTGCAACCATTTTCTCGTAGTAGAAAGGACTAAGTGTGTTAAGGAACAGCTTGGTCAATTCTTTTTCTTCTAAGGGAGGGCGAATCTGCGCAGCCAACTCTCTCCATCTTTGTGCATATTCCTTGAACGACTCCTTCTCCTTCTGAGTCATTGCCCTGAGCTCATCTCTATCTGGGGCCAGATAAGAATTGTACTTGTATTGTTGTATAAAGGCATTTGCGAGGTCATTGAAAGTACGGATATCAGCACCATCCAAGTCCATGTACCATCTCATAGCAGCGCCAGTCAAACTGTCCTGGAAGTAATGAATCATAAGCTTGTCATTGTCCGTCTGCGTGGACATCTTCCTCGCATACATCACCAGGTGTGCCCTGGGACAAGAATTCCCTTTGTACTTCTCGAAATCTGGGACTTTGAATTTGTGCGGGATTACCACATTGGGAACTAGACAAAGCTCGTGAGCATTTGAGCCGAACAACTCTTTTCCCCGAAGAGCTTTCATTTCCCTTTGCATCTCATTGTACTTATCCTGCAGATCGTCCACCCTGTCGAAAGCTGCGACACTTTCAGTATGAAAAATAGGTCCCTGATCCTGAACTGTGTGTACTAGAGGCGCGGAATAAGTCATCGCAGCTTGGGGAAAAGGCGGGCCGGGTTGAGGAACCGGTGTTGATTGTTGAACGAAGGGAGGCGGAACTTCTGTTACAGCGGGTTGGAGACTTTCACTAACCAGGGGAGGCATTCCCCATGAACAGCCCGGAGGCATAAACAATGGTTGGGAAACTGCAGTGGAGAGTTGAGTGGTGCTTACAAACGGTTGTTCTACAGCAACAGCAGCGGACTGAGAACCCTGAGCAGACAAAAGAGAACTCATCATTTCTGTTAATCTGTCCATCCCCTCTCGCAGACTGGCGACCTCTTCCCGAAGGTTCTGATTTTCCTGCTCGACAAGATCCATCTTCTTCCTCTGATTAGCTCGAGTATTGTAAACGCGAGTAGACTTGCGAAGAATTCGTCGGGCCACTTTCTTCGACGGCGGCTGATTAACCTTTAATTGATGAACAAAGTATGAGACTCGATTTGGAAACTATGAATGCAGGATGATGCATGATTATGCCTTAAAAAAAAGAACAAATTATTATCGAAGGACTTGTTAGAGTAATTGTAAACGTCATAAACTGAACACTTCACTAAAGCATTGAAATATTACAAAGAGTTTTTTTTTGTTTTTTTTTTGTTTACAAGTCAAGCGATTTTGGAAGCTAAAATCTAAGCATAAGGTCCTAAGGACTTCAAACTCAAACTCCCGGAGCAGATGGATCCTCGGAATCTGAATGTGCACTAGAGATCGAATCCATAAACCTCCTCTTCCTCCTAGCGTCTTGGCGGAGCAAAGCATCCTTCCGACGAAGCAAGTCATCCTTCTCAATTATCTTCTGGTTCTGGACGAAAAGCTCATGGCTCTGCTGGGCTAGCTTCCCCTTCAAGGTCTCATGCTCGAGCTCGAGTTCCTGGTATCTCCTCTTCCAGGTTTCCTTCTCTTGCTTTTCTTTGGTTAGCTGCTCCTGAAACTCCTCCTTGGTGTCAAAGGGGATAGGCAAGGATGATGGTGGGATGGTGGAGTAGGTATCTAGGTAGGTGGTAGGGTAGGCCAAAACTCATGGTCCTATCAATGACCCACTGAGTATAGGATTCATGCACATAATCAAACTTCTTCCCTAGCTGACTTCTGTTAGGCCTGCGGATGGCGCTCCAAGCTCGTGCAAATCTCTCTCTCCTGTTTGTGTGGTCTTCATGATAAAGATAGAACTCACTAGTCAAGGCAAGATTGTTTGGTTTTGTTCTCATCGGGTACCCAAACTGTCGACGGGCTAGAAGAGGGTTGTAGCTAATCCCGCCACGCATACCAAGAAGAGGTACATTGGGGTATTCACCACAACTGACAATGACTTTCCCCACGTCACAGGCTGCCTGATACCAAACTATATGAGGGATGGAGGGCCATGATTCTTTGGGACCAAGGAAGATCTTCAAGGTTAGCTTTGAAAGTATGAGTTTGAGGTAGGTGGGAGATAAACCATTTGTAAAGCAGTGGTGCACAGCAAAGAATGGTTCCACGGCCGGCTAGGGTACGGTCATGGGTGGAGTGGTAAGTATCAGCTAGTAGTGTGGGTACAGGGTTCTTGGAGAGGAAGATTTTGATGGCATGGATATCGATGAAGTTGTCAATATTTGGGAAGAGTGCGAGGCCATATATAAGGAGGGCTAGGGTGGAATGAAAGGCGTAAGTGCTACCTGCTTCAGCGAATATGGAGGCTTGTTGGTAAAGGAAACGGGTGGGAAGACCTTGGAGGCCTCCTTTAGTGGTAAGGTTTGCTTGGATGAGGGAGGTTTCAAGATGGAGAGCGGCTGCGATGTCGGAGGGTTTAGGGGTAGGTTCAAGACCGTGGAATGGTATCTTGTCTGGCACAGGTAAACCGACTAGGTAGGAGTACTCTTCAAGTGTGGGAACAAGCTGATAATCAGGAAAGGTGAAGCAATGGTAGAGTGGGTCATAGAACTGAACCAAAGTCTCTAAGCATCCCTCCTCAACATTTACTCTCAGGATACTAAGCAACCTCCCATGATGAGCTTGAAAATCCGTAGGATCACTTACTAAAGATCCTAGCTCCCTTAATTTTGACAAGTCTGGTTTCTTGAAAAGATACTTCTTAGTGCTTCTTCGTGGAATGTCCATATCTACAATGTTTACAAAAAGTTTGTTTAAGTCCTTCGATGTCTTGGATGAAAAAGAAAAGAGTTTATGCATGGATGCATGTATGCATGATTATGCTAAAGAGCGGAGAAAACATGGTGAGTTTAGGTCCATAATGTTGGAGTCAAGGGTAAACACGCCATTTGGTAAGGACTATGGTTTCACATGTACCTGTATCACGGGCTCTACCAAGTTCCCAAAGTCCTCAACCCCTTCCAATTATCGTCGGGTTACGAGATTGACTCCCGGTCCGATAATATTTGTAAGAAAGTCTCGTTTGAGTGTAGTATCGCGTATCAACTAATTCAAGATTACTCTTGGTTAGCCACCGCACTACGTCCTAAAAGGCCAAGATGGGTTAAAGGTAACTAAAGGTCCTCAACTCCATAGGTCACTTGAAAATATCAATGCCGAACACGACTTACTCATGCCAACATAGTAATACTTCCAAGATTCCTCCATTGAGTGGGGTTATCACATGTGCCACATCCGAAATTTACCCTCGGAAAGACACTTTGATTATACCACCATCCTATCTTATGTTTCCCTCAAGTCCGGGTGTAGGACTTATCTCACCACTCACGTAAAAAGATAAACACCTAAGCACGTATTTACAATTACAAATAAGAGTAAAACATAAAGATAAAGAAAAGCAAGATAGGTTTAACCCACTTAGGATTTTGGTCCCCAGTGAAGTCGCCATTTCTGTCGCGGTGATTTTCGGATATCAAGCTATTAATTAGCGTTGACTCACATTTTTGAGATCACCACCGATCTTTTATTTTTCCGAGGAAAAGGGAGAAAGTTCGAAAAACCCTATTTTTTTAGAGATCAAAGTCCGGGGGTTGGTTACGCAAAGGGAAGGTATTAGCACCCTAAACGTCTATAGTACTCTATAGGAACCTCTTGTTTTTAATTATCTTTATGCTAAATTGATTATTTGTTTGTAAATAAATGCCTAAGTGTAAAAAGACTAAAGGGATGAGTTAAAAAGAAAGAAAATGTTTTTGTTATTTTTATTGATTTGGAAAGACAATGTCTTTTGCCTACGTACCCTGAGCGGGATCAAAATCACGTAGTTCGGGGTAAAAAAGCCGAGTGATTTGTTTGATTGATTTTAAAGTTTTGAAAATGTTTTTGAGAAGATAAGAGGCCGAAAAGGCATAGAAGGATAAAGTTGTGAGTTTGATTGATTTTAATTGAAGAAAGGTTTGAAATAATTAAAAATTGATTGAAATTGTTTTTTGAAGAAAATGTAGGAATTAATTGACTTGAAAATGAAACTTGATTGAGAAAAGATTTTTTTTGGCTTTTTGTTATTTGAAATGTTTTTGATTTTTGATTAAGTTAATTAACAAAAATAAACTAAGTGGTAGTCGAAATGAACTAAGCGCGAGGGTTTTCTCACAAAGATGTTAAATCAAAGTGATAGTCCCTTTTCCTCGGATACGCTCGTTACCTTTATGTTTTATCGTTTTTTGACATAAAACGGAATAAATAAATGTGTGTGTCGGTGCAATATTCTCATTTATATTTACATTGTTCCTAAATACATTCTAAGTATCAATAATGAAATAATAACAATAAAGCAATAAATAAAGAAAAATAAATTGCAAGTGCATAAAAAATAAATAAATATGCAAAATAAACAAAAATAAATAAAAAATGCATGAAATGGATTTTACATTAAGCAAACATGCTGCATGAAATAAGAAAGAAAATAAAAATGCATTGGAATAAATAAAAAATAAAGATGTATGATGTGCAAGGCATTAAATAAATATGTTGCATAAATAAATAAAAGAAAATAAAAAAAATGCATGACAATAAAAAGAAAAATAGAAATAACAATAAAATGCATGAGATACTGAAATATAGAAGCTATGAAATAAAGTGCATGAAATGGATGGAAATTAAAAAATAAAAAGCAAGAAATAATAAAAAGAAAGAAAATAAAAATAGAGAAGGAAAGGGGGTGCAGAAGTAGAAACAGGGAGGTGTGAAAAAAAAGCAGAAGAGAGAAAACGGGCTTAAGGAAATGGGTGCTGGGCCTTCCAGATTGAATCTGGACCGTTGATTGATCAACGCTCCAGATTCAATCTGGAGAACAGGCTATAAATAGCCTTTCTTACCAAAAAAATTCATTTTTACAAAACATTTCTCTCTCTTCTCTTCATTTCTCAACCGATCCTCTCTCTACTCTCCTCCTTCTCTCTTAAAACTCCGGCCGGAGGTAGGTTTCCGGCGTGGTGGCCGGCCGGCCCTAGGGGCGGCGCCACCGCGCCGGAGTAAAAAAACTCCTCCCTTTTTTAAAATTTTTACCTTTTTAAAATTCCTTTTTCTTCCTTTTCACGAATCAAAACTCAAATTTTTCAAAACTTTTCTAAAGCACCCTAGATCTAGGTTTGAAATATTTTGAGAAAACTACCTTTTTGTGTGGTTCGGCCTTGGTTTATGTTGGTGTGTGTTTGGGCTGGGTTTGTTGGTGTTATTGCTGGGTTGTGCGGCTGGGTGCTATGTTGCGTGTGGGTTAGTGGGTGCTTGCGTGAGATGCTTGCTGTTAAGTTTGGGCGTGGGGGTTTGTGAGGGCTGGTGTGTGTTGTTTTGTGTGGGTTGAGTTTGTGTTAGGGGGTGGTTTGTGTGAGATGCTTGCTGTTAAGTTTGGGCGTGGGGGTTTGTGAGGGCTGGTGTGTGTTGTTTTGTGTGGGTTGAGTTTGTGTTAGGGGGTGGTTTGTGTTGGTGATGAGAGTGGGACGCTGGGACGTGCGTGGCTGGGTTGTATGGTGTTTGCTGGATATGTGGCTTTGGAAATTTTGTTGTGTTATTTTGTGTTTGCAAAGAAAAATCTGTTTTGTTTAAAATTTCTTCTTCTCTTCTGATTTTTTTGGGTCTCTGTTTATAGGCATATTGGATTTCATATGTGATGATTAAAAATGGGCAGGAAATCTATGCCTTTTCTGAATTTTGGTGAAGGTTTGTGTGAAGCAATGAACAAAAGGAACAGTGGTTTGGTGAAGGGGATGGGCGCAGGCTGAAGGCAGTGTACAGTGTACACTGTACACTGTAATGACTTTGACCAAAAAATAGTTAAAAAAAGAATTTAAAAAAAGATAATAATAATAAAAAAGAAATAATTAAATAGTAATAATAATGATAATAATAATAATAATAAAATGGAATAAATGAACAATGAATGAAAACTGAGACTAAAAAGTAAAATGAAAAAAATAAACAAAAAAAAAAGATAACAAGTGGCCCTAAAACGAACCGAAAAAAAAATGAGGTATTTTAAAATACCTCCCTGCCGAAATTTCGTCTGAAACGACGAGAATTTCGGGCTTAAAAGGACGAGAAAAACAAAAATGAAAATGGGTCAAAAAATGGGGTATGACACTGAGTACTTCAGAACCTGAGTTCTCAAGGGTTTAGACTCAGATTTCTTCAGAACCTGGGACTTGAGAGTCTTTGGTTCTGAATCCTTTAGAGTTTGAACCATTGAGCACTTTGGTTCTGATCTCTTCAGAATTCTTACTTTGTTTACTTCAGGCACAAGGCAAGCTTCAGTTTTGCCTTTCTTAAAACAGTTAGAAGCAGAAAACTGATTGGTTTGCTTTTGCTTGCTTTTCTTAACATTCTGAGATTGAAAATGTTTTGAGTTGACTGGTTTAATAGATTTTGAAGTTTTAATAAACTCAGTCTTAGAAGAATTTGAATCAGATTTATTCAGATTCTGAGACTTGCTAGTTTCAGGTTCTGAACACTTCAGATTCTGAACATTATCAGGTTCAGAGTCTGATTTCCTCTTACTCTTAGGCTTGGGACCTTTTGGCTTAGATTTAGGCAAGGTTTTAACATGTGCCTTCATCTTACCTTTTGGTTCAGAAGCTTCAGAGTCTGAGTTGTTCAGAACCTTAGACTTAGTCTCAGATTCTGATACTTTCAACTTCTCAGAATTATCAGAAGTAGGCACAAAGCATATACCATTGCCTTTTAAAATATCTTCAGAACATGAAGGTGAGTTTAATTCATTTGAAGGTTTAATTGAATCATAGCCAATGCCTTCACCTTTGTTTCTGATCATATTATACATCATGGAGGCAATTTTAGTTCTATTGAACCCAGTTAACATGAAATCCTGAAGAGCTATTTCTTGTTCATTAGGAACCTCTTCAGATTTCTTATGAGCCTCTTTTCTGAGTTCTTCAACTTCTTCATCATATTCAAAAATTTGATTCTGAAGTTTAAGATTTTCCTCAGACAGCAGGTTATTTTGATTTTTCAAAGATTTGATTTCTTTTAACTTGCTTTTAAGATGACTCATAAGATCATTAACTGTTTCAATCAATTCAGATCTAGAGAGTTCAGAGTATACCTCATCTTCTTCATCAGAGTCTGAGCATGATTCTGCATCAGAAGATGCAATTGCCATCAGGGCCAGGTTTGCTTCTTCTTCATCAGATTCTGACTCATTATCCAGATCATCCCATGTTGCCATGAGACTCTTTTTGAGCATATTTCTGAAACTGCTGGATTTTGAGCTGGACTTCTTTGCTTTTTCCTTTGATTTTTCCTTCTGAAGATCAGGACAATCAGCAATGAAGTGGCCAGGCTTTTTGCAGTTGTAGCAGCTTTCTTTCTGGATATCCCTCTTTGAACCAGAACTAGATCCTCTAAAGTTACTGCTTCTGTTAGAGAATTTTTTCTTTCTGTTCATCAGATACTGAAGCCTTTTAGAAATCATTGCAAGCTCATCAGCATCTGAATCTTCATCAGAATTTCCCTCAGGAAACTCTTCTTCAGATTCAATTGCTTTCAAAGCTTTAGCAGGTTTTCTTTTAGACTTCAGAGCTAATGTTTTTGGCTCTCTAACAGACTCATCCTCATTGAGTCCTAGTTCATGCACCTTGAGGGAGCTTATAAGATCTTCAATACTTAAAGTATTCAGATCCTTAGCTTCCTCAATGGCAGTCACTTTAGGTCTCCATTTAGATGGCAGACTTCTAAGGATTTTATTCACATGGTCAGCTGTGGTATAACTCTTTTTTAGAATCTGAAGTCCAGAAACTAGAGTCTGAAATCTTGAGAACATAGTCTCAATATTTTCATCCTCTTTCATTCTGAACAGTTCATATTGCTGAACAAGAATGTTTGCCTTAGCTTCTCAAACTTTCTTATTACCTTCATAGTTAGAGCAAAGGGATGTGAAGATGGCTTTTGCCGTGGACTTGTCACTCAGCTTCTGATACTCAGTGTGAGGTAATGAGTCCACAATGATACCTCTGACATGGTGATGCTTCCTATAGATCTTTCTTTCTGCATCACTTAGAGCTCTTCTGTTGACAGCAACACCTTCTTCATCAACTGGAATGGTGATTCCATCTTCTATGATGTCCCATAGTGAATCATCAACCCCAATAATATAACTGTACATTTTACTCTTCCACCAAGAGAATTTTTCTGGGTCACCAGTAAACATAGGAGGTTTATTGTGTGACCTAGACTTCTTTTCTTCAGTACCATAGTCATATTGTACATTTCTTTGATTTCTGGGAGATGGTGGATTTCTGGGAGAGGGTGGAGGTGAACCACTAGTTGAGGTCATGTTTTTCTCAAGATCCTACTGACACACTGTTAAGTGTTAATATCAGAACCGGAGCTCTGATACCAACTGAAGGTGAGAAAAATACACACAAGAAGGGGGGGGTTGAATTGTGTGACTCAAAAAACTTGTTCTTTTCTTTTCAAAACCTTAACACAAGTTCAGAACCAGGTTCTGAACTGTGATCAGAAGTTAATGCAGCGGATAACAAGTTAAAATGAGAGTGAAAGAGAGAGACACACAAGATTTATACTGGTTCCTTCTCAATGTGAGAAGTAGTCCAGTCCCCTTGTTTTCCAACAAGAGAGTTCCACTATAATCAGTTCTGATTACAATTGCTCAATCACTAAGAAAGAGACTTCCAGTTGCTCAATCACAAAGAAAGAGGCTTCTATGCTCAACCACCAAGGAAGAGGCTTCCAATGCTCAAGTCACTAAGACAAGAGACTTCCCAATGCTCAAGACACTAAGTCAAGAGGCTTCTGACTCAGACCACAAAGGAATGAGGTTACAAATGCTCAGTATACAGACTGAGACTTAAGGGACCAAACTGGTTTACAAATGAAATAGTTTGGGATGAACACTTGATCAAATATCAGAGGTGTTCTCTTAATACAACACAGGTTAAGACTCTTAACCTTAAGAAATTCTAAGTTACAAGACTGAAGAATTTCTAAGAGTTTTGAACTTGACAGTTTTTACACAGAAAACAGAGCAAGGTTTCAGCAATTTGATTTCAAGAGTCTTAGACAATTTCTTCTTCAAATCTTCTTCCTTTTATAGATGAAATATAGCTGTTGAAGATTTGCTTGATTTGAGGAAAGAGCCGTTGCAAGCTAAGCTAGAATTTCTGCAAATGTGTGCTGCACTTTTTCAAACAAAACAGAGCAGCAGCCATTTTTGAAATGGCCTGCCTTAAAAGCTGGAGAATGTTTGGGTCAGGGAGACAACTGTTCCATTGAGTTGTTCTGACATATCCAGGCATTAAATGCGCACAGTACTGGTCACTTTCCATGCCACATCAGCTTCAGAAGCTTCTCTGTGAACAGTGCATCAGAAGCTGCCTTGTACGGATCAGAAGCTGGCTTCAGGAGTTGACTTTGCGTTGACTTCTTCAGAAGCACCCAGACTTCAGAAGCTGCCTTCAGACTCAGAAGCTGCACTTCAGGAGCACCACTTCAGGACCACTTCAGGACCATTTCAGAAGCTCTACTACAGGAGCATTTCTTCAGGAGCACTTCTTCAGACCCAGTTTCCCTCTAGCTTTGCAACATTGCTTCTTGGCTTTCCTTCCTTGCTCTAAGCTTGTTCTTCCATAACCATTCTTAATAAATAATCATAAAGCACATGGTTCTGAAATCACTTGAACAAAGCATTAGCAAATAACCAATTTTCTCTTTAATACTTTGTTATCATCAAAACCATAAAGAGAGATATGTTTACACATAAATGTTTCAACAATCTCCCCTTAATTCATAAGAGACTTGTTAAACACATTTTGTTCCAACAAATAAAGTCCCTAGAATAGTTGGTTCATGTGATGGAATATTAAGTGTGACTTAATTATAAGATTACATCAACAGAAAGAACACTATTCTTAAAAGTATCCGTAGTCAAGCTTTAATATGAATTGGGATAAAAATAAAGCATGGAGACTATTATGTATGTAGACTGATGACCATATCTCATAGGTCATGAATATGAGATATTAAGTCTATACATAGGTATGAGTATTAGGAGTAATATTTATACTGGATTGACCCATCATGAGAATACTACATAGTATGTTATGAAATTGTCATAAGTTATTCTCATAATGATAATAGTGTATATCACTCTTAGACCTGAAACCATTGTGATCCCTAGATGTGGACTCAAGTGTTTTATTGTCATTCAAACGTTATCTGTAACAAGATAATTATAATGTTGGTTAATGGGCACTCGACGAATCATGCTAAGGGACATGAGTGTCATAGATGGGATTTGTCCCTCCTTCATAACAGGAGATATATCTTTAGGCCTCTTGATGAAATATGACAGGAAAAATGCATGGCCATGCCGAATTAAGTCAATATGAGATATTGGACTTATTCGTTATTCAGTATATTTCGGGATCAAGAAATATAAATATTGAGCTAAACAAGGGTGACGCAATCTATGCCTTGTGTTCAATAAAGATATTAGGACAAAGGAGTAATCGTACACATAGATATTATCATGGAAAAGGTTTCGTCAGATCACTTGACATTTTTGTCACTTGGGTAGCAGTGATGTGTTGCTAGATACCGCTCACTGTTTATAATATTAAATATAAGATTTAATATTATTGTCAACGTTACAAGAACCTATAGGGTCACACACAATATAACGGTCAAAAGGAGAAATATAAGATGGGGTGCATTTAGCAATTGAAGCTAATTAGTTAGCGGAAGCTGAGCTTACGGAAGCCCATTATGATTGCTGATTTCGTTTAGCAAGGAGCTCTATAAATAGAACTCTAGTGCTGAAATCAATAGAGCACTTTTTCGTCTAACCCTAAGAGGCAAAACTGAAATCCTTCCTTTTCTCCCTAACCTCTGATCGCTTGGCTAGCACCGGGAACCAGAGGAAACTGTTCGTGTGGACGAGTAGAGGCTTCGCTTGCTTGCTTGGCTGTGATCGAAGAAATCGTTTCTGCACTACAAGAGGTAACAACTCCATCACTGATTCATGTCATATTCGTAATGATCCAAGGAAAGAAAATCGAAAATTTTAAAATTCCGCTGTCTTATCTATGTCGACTTTCCTTCAAAATTTCTTTCACAGTGCCACATCATCACAATTCTAGCTTAAGCTTAGATAGAATAAGAGAGAGAGCAATAAGTTTTTCCAAGAGTATCACGTCATTACAATTCTAGCTTAAGATTAGTTTACAATATAGTATAGATTGCACAGTCCAAAAACATTGGCAATGTGGAACTCAAATACTTCATATAAAAGCCTACTTAATCTAGATTAATTTTCATACTTTTATGGTTTTCTAGACTACAGTTAAATCTAATTTCCTAAATTTACCATTTTCTTAGCAAAAAATTAAAACATGAAAACTGAAGGAAAAAAAATGAACTGTTCTTAACTATTATTTGAAATGTCAATTTGAGAATAAAAGAACTGAACACAAACTTGCCACTACTGAACTCTAAGCTCAATTAAATCCTTTGACTTTTTTTTACACTCAGAAAACAACGGTCCATTCCATTCAGAATTAATATTCCAGTTTCCACCTCAGATTAGAGAAGACCAATACATAATGTTAAGGTAAAACATTTCCCAAGCAGTTACAATCTTGGCTTTAGATCTAAATTGGAAAAAGTAACCATAGCTCAACGAAATATATAAACTGCAATTAATTTAATAGTGTTACAAACAACTGAATCACATTCAATTTATAAGCTACAGAATATTCCCCTGATTATACAGATTTTACTATAACATTATTGATTCAAGATATATTGTCACTCAGCTTCTGTTTCTTGGTCTTAGAGTTATCCTCCTCTAAAGACTTCAACTTGTTCTTAATTGCTGCTATTTTCGCACTTCGACTCGTCTGTCCAATGCCACCACCAGTGGGATGCAACTTGTGCCCTTCACCTACTGCTTTTGTAGAGCTATCTGCCTTTTCCAGCGCGTACCTCTCACCCGCTAGGCGAACAACCAATGGCCGGCTGCAAGCTAACTTCCCGTGCATTTTCTCCTTGGCCAATATTGCTTCCTGCATTCTCACTTTAAAATTGGAAATCAGAAATTGCTTGAATGTGAAATCAACAAAAGTATGCTATCAACGTACCTCATTTGTTTCTATCAACAAAAAAAAACGTACCTCTTTTGTGCTATACTGGATAAAAGCGAAACCGCGTGGCTCCCCTCGTTTCGGGCCACGGGTGTGCCACAAGAAGTCCTCAGACACGATCTTTCCATAAGGAGAAAACATTTTGAGCAGAGCAGCTCTGGAAAATGATGGAAACAAAGAAAAACGATAAGAATATGCATAATAGTACAAGTAAAAGAGACCAAACAGGTGTGCCACGAAATCTAGGTTTTTGATGTATTCGTGACCATAATTGAGGTCGAACCAGTCGCATTTGATTGTCATTCTCACAGTAGCAAGGATCATGATTCAACTGCGATTGTTACCGCAATTTAAAAACTTGATTCCTGCTACCGTTTGTCATGGCAATGATTACTGCATGTTTCGATTTCTGTTCTGAGGAACTCAAACCTATGTTTGAATCTCTCTCGGCTGATCAACTCAAACATACGTTTGAGTGTTTGAGCGGTTTCAATTGAAATCCATACATGCTTTACGAAATTGAGAAACAGAAAGTGTTAATTTAAAAAACAGTAATTAATACATTGGTAACTTAAAAAGCCTATACTTTTCAATGCACACTTTCCATCTTTGATTCCTTAACAAGCCTTCATAAGAAATGTTAGCGTTTGCCAAAAAAAAAAATTATAAAATTAAGCCATGTTGAGGAGTTAGTGAGTCTCACTCTGTAATTCTGAGATCAAGATTGCCAATGTAGAGTCTATTTTCACACTTATCATCAACAGAACCATCAGGATCCTGCATTCAGTAACACATACAAATTACTTTCATAATACAATGAGATTGGAAATATCAAAATCCACCAGATCAATTTTGGATACTATCATGTTAAGTAAACTCTATCAATTTCAAAATATTGTCATTCTTTTTGCAAACATTTTCCAGTCCAATAGAAGTATTTCTACACAAACTTTTTCTTAGAAATGTGGTTGGGCCTAACACAACCCCACAAAACCGGCTTGTGAGGTGGGATTGCCCCCACTTATAAACACTTACTCGGGTCATCTCTCATCCGATGTGGGCCTCTTTAACACTTTTGAAAGAATTCACAGAAATGCAAAAATATACACACAACGCTTAGACAAGAAAAATTATATTGACAATTCAAAAACAAAACAAAATTTTGCCCACTCAGACAAGTATACTATTTATAGTATTAGACACAATCTCTTTAACAGTCGTAAACAGAAGGATTACAAAATTCCTAACACCAAAATTTAAATCGAATTTCATATAAATAAAATATATAGTTAAACAATGTTGCCAATTGTGGATTGTGGAAAGAAGCAGTTTGTTCAAATTTTGCTTTGCTACAACATTATAGTGCTGCAATAGCCACTATTTGACAACACTTTGTAGTTTGTAGTTGTACTACATAGTGGATCACATACCAATAGCAATTTGTTCAAATTACGCTACACTATATTGCCGCTATTTGACAGCACTGAGTTAAAGAGATCAAACACTGAACATACCATGGCAGAAAATTAGGCGAGTGAAACTTCAATTAAAACACCGAATCATCCAATGTGCATCACCCTGAAATTGAAAAATCAACCATAAAAATCAAGTCTTTACATCTTATTCAAAACAGCATGTTCACAAAATCCATTGACAGAACAACGGGTAACTTAGATACAGCCAAATAAATGCAGTATCACTGTACAATCCTAAGTTGCACCGATACTTCTGATCGAAAGTGTGTATGATACCTGACACGTGTTTGTGTCTAACACCGAAATGGCACATGTAGTTACATTCAACCACTTCAATTTTTTTGATTATTACTGGTGTCAATGTGTCAGTGTCGTGAACGGTGTCTGTGTTTGTGTGTGTCGGTGCTTGCTTCCTATACAACTATCACACAGATAACAAATGATCATCATTCAATTTTCAATTACAAGATCACAAGCTGCAAGATAAAAAATTAATTTCAGTCGAAACCACATTCACCAAAAAAAAAAAAACAAATTACTTGACTTTAACTTAATGATGATAAAAAAAATTAAAAAATTGGAAGTGATCAAATTTTCAATTTTGCAAAATGGGCTTTTTATTTCAAGAACAATATCACACCCAAAATAAAATTTTAGAAATAAAAAATAAAAAAAATCTAATTTCATTTAAACACAATACAATTAAAGAAAATGAGCAACTACACAAAGAATTAACAAATAATTACCGTATTGAAGAATAAAATCGTTGGTTGTATTGTAGGAAGCAGATGCAGAACAAATGAATTAGGGTTTTACTCTCTTTTCTGTTCTCTGTGTCTTTGTGTTTGTCTCACGCAAACGAAAGGACAAAGAAATAAAACAAGGATAATTTCAACTTTTTGTCTTTGATATTCAACGGTTGAGATTTGTTTATTTCATAATGGTTATCAACTTTTTGGGACATAGTTTTAAAAAAATAAATAAATAAAGATTAAATATGTTTTTATTGCGATAAATATACTACTAGCTTTTTGATTTAATCTTGTTACAAATTTTCTTCAATTTTTAGTTATTTAAAAGTTTTCTATCATTAATTTTAATTTATATTTTAAGCCAATTTATATGTAACATTTATCATTCTGTATGAAATTTTTTTAGGAATGTTTAGAATGTATAAGAATTTCTCAAAATTTTTTTTTAAAAAACATGAATTAAATATGAATACTAACATTAAAAAAATATTCCTACTTTTAACATGTGCACGAGACATTATGGGAAATGTTAACTAATGTCCGAGCACTAATTAAGAAGATTAATATAAAAATTTTACATTGAAAAATAGTGAAAAGTAGAATGTTTCACTTTATGAAAGTAAAAAACTTATTGTTTTTAATGAAAAATTTTTATTTTTAACTTTCTCAACTAGTGCTCTGGAAACATCGGTTAACGAGACACTTTTGACATTTACAAAGATTCAAACATTAGTTCTTTAATTCCTCTAACTTCAGCTCAAACTAACTGATGAAGCCGTCCATTCTAACTTTAAGTAATGGAAGATGAGTGAAATTTGTCAATATTGAGAAATTGTGAATTTGTGATAAGCTAGACATGTTGGAAAGCCGCCAGCTAATAAGAAAAAATTCTGATAACATTCATTTTTCAACCACCTAAAGGAAATAGGCCAACCAAACTATTGATCTAGGGAGACATTAATGATTGTTAATTAGACTATATGCAAATCAGTACCATTTCCACTTCCACTCCTGAAAATTGAATGAAATTAGCTCTAATATTTTTTTTGAACAAACAAAAATGGGATATATATAACTAGAAGAAGAGCCTCTAAATTAGCACAAGGTGTGCCAACCCAGAGCTCCACCAAAAATCAAATACACAGTTCACCAAAGCATCCAAGAGTCGGTTAGCCAATGCCCATACAAACAAAGGGGCTCGACCACCAACAATGAGAATTATTACGAACATTAATATTACAAGTTTTCACCCACCAAAAAGTATGAGCTTTTACTTTATCTAATAGTTGGTAGATGATGCTCTCCTTATTGTTGAAAAGTCGGTTGTTCCTTTCAGCCCAAATGACCCACACGGTACAAAGCCACACGAGCTGCAAAAAAGAACGGCTAGATCGCAAACCACCGGCTAAAGAAACAAACTGAATAAAATGATCCTTAACATTGGACGGATCAACCGATAAAACACCGATCCAGCCCCGTACCAGACTCCATAAAGGGCCAAAACACGAACAATTGAGAAATAAGTGCTCAGCCGATTCGAAGCCCCCACACCCAGTCACACAAGCCAACAGATTATCTTTAGATGGCAAGCGATTTTGAACCAACCGCCAAGCCAAGATAGACACCTTCAAGGGTACCTGTTTGTGCCAAGTGAGATCCAAACAATCGTCAACCGGAGGAGACTCCTGTTTAGAGAGCATCTGGTACACACCACGAACGGAATATCCCCCACTAGAGTCAAGCTTCCACCTCCAATGATCTGGAACATTATGCTGCAAAGAAATGTCAAGCAATAAAACCCTAAGCTCTGCTAACAACTCCTCCTCCCACGCCCACAACCGTCTACGCCGATTTTTCAATAGTCTTTAGCAAACATTTCCTCAAAAAAAAAAAAAAAGTCTTTAGCAAACATAAGACTGTCATTTTGACTAACTAACATCCTTTATTTTTTATATTGAAAAAAAAACTTCTTTAATTTTATTTTTTTTACCCAACATCTTGAAATTCAATATGAGATAATTATTTTCTTTCAAAAAAAAAAATATGAGATAATTATTTGAATAAATGGTCAATTTTGCCTCTAAAATTGTAGTGATGTTACCGGTCTAGTCTCACATTTTTAATATTCTAAAATGATTAGTGAAGTTGTAAAATGTTAATCAAATTTATTCTTCTTCATAGATCTGATATCAATGTATTAATTTTTTTTTTTTGACAAAATATCAATTGTATTATTATCACCCTCAATCTTTGTATTCATCTTTTTATTTTAATATATAAAATTCACTTTCGCTTCATTTTTTTTTTATGATTGACATTATTCTCTTTTAGATGCATCTCAATATTAACAACATAATGTTTATTTTTGAAAAAAAAATTATATTTATTCATTTAAATTGATAGAGTACATCAAATATAACCACATATTCATCTTCTCTAAAAACGTAAAAGATAAATATGTGAACAAATTCACAACATCGAAGTTGGTAACATACAACTATAAATGCAACAAAAAATATGATAAAATCAAAATGAACGGAATACTCATGCCTCCTGATCTGCAACGTTGATACCCAAAACATTGATTAATCAGTAAGTGATGTCGATCTTTCATTAGGAACCAAATAGACATTACAACAAAACAAGAAATCAAACAACATCACACAAGACGACGAACAACACTGCACTGAAATGACAAAATCATAAAAAAAACACCTAGATCTATGTGAAAATCACTTATTCATATTAAATTAGAGAGAAAAAGATGAAAATGAATGATTTTGGTTTAAAAATTGACACAAAACCATCCCTCAAAAAAGAAAATAGAAGAAAAAACATAGAGAGATAAAACTATGGCTAAATTGTTTAACTTGATTATTTTGTTGTTTTAGAGTACTGTCTCATCATGATGTTATTATAGTCTCTATAAGCATCTCCAAAAAGATTATGTTAGGAAGCTTGGTAGAGTGCAACAAAGAGAATCATAACATAAGAGACATAAGGAATTTGGAATTGATAGAATGAAATTAATTGATATAATATACTTTATATAGTAACTAATATAATCAACCAGCGGTTAATTATAACTAAACTAACAACTATCTTAATCAATACTAACAAACCTCTAACTATATATTTAATTCATTTTTAGATTCATTCAATAACTAATATATTTGATTTTTAATTGAGACTAAATATATTAATTATTGAATGATTTAAAAAGTAAACTTTTGCTTATAATTTATAAGCAAAAATTCACTTTTTAGATTCATTCAATAACTAATATATTTGGTTTTTAATTAAAACTAAATACATTAATTATTGAATGATCTAAAAAGTAAACATTTGCTTGTAATTGAAAGCGAAAAGTATCTAACAACTCCCACAAGTTGGAAGTATGGATTAAAAGTTCCAACTTGAGAAGAACAATACAATAAAAAAGAAAAATGCAATGTAACTAATACATGAAGATTATAACAAGAATACAATGTACTAGTAACTAATACAACCGACCAACTAATTACAACTAACTAATAACTACCTTAATTAACACTAACAAATCTCAACATCCAACAGATGAGATTTCACATATTTAAAAAATTAAAATTTTATTTCAATTTCACATATTTTAATCCCCCCAAAAAAGATCCACTAAATGTCTCTACCAAACAAACAGCAACAATAATACCAACCTGAATCTAGTACAACTAATTCTAGATGCATCAAAAGAGGTTGTTTCTAACTCAAAAACATTACCACTAATAAAATGAAGTTAATGTCAACAATCCCTTTGACTTGTATACTAAACCAAATTCATGTTCATGTACTGTTTCTTTTCCTCCTCTCTTTATTACTCTTCACTGCAAAATATCTTCAGTTTCTACCTATTCTTGATGTGAGTTTCAAAAACCATAGCTTTTTTCTTCTTCCATGGAGACTCATAATCTGAGTATACATTTCATTCTGCTCATTTTCATTCCCTTTTCATCAACTTCTTTCATTCCTATAGATAACTACCTTCTCAACTGTGGATCAAATAACAGTGCTACCATTTTCAATAGGCTTTTCATAGGTGATGATACCACCAACAAAGGCTCAAATTTTCTGTCTGCAGACAAATCAATCTCCTTAACCAACCAAAACCCATCTCCAAATTTGGCTACTTTGTATCATACTGCAAGAATTTTTACCAGCAAGGGAAGCTATAGATTCACCTTGAAACAAAATGGTACCTTCTTTGTTCGTTTTCATTTTTCATGTTTTAAGGCTCAAGGTTTTGATCTAAAGTATGCAAAGTTTAATGTCTTGGTTGGTGAGAAATTGGTTCTGAGTAATCTCAATCTCAAGCCTAGTAATGATACAATTATTAAAGAGTTCATTTTGAAATTTGAGTCAAATTTGCTTGAAATTGTGTTTAGACCTGTTGGTGATTCTGGTTTTGGTTTTGTCAATGGTATTGAAGTGTTTTCTGCTCCTGAAGATTATGTTGTAGATTATGGAGCTAGGTTTGTTGGTCCTTTTGGTGTTAGGGAATACAAGAACCTTTTTAATGTTTTAGAAACTATTTATAGGATTAATGTTGGAGGTGTGAAATTAACTCCTCTTAATGATACCCTTTGGAGAACATGGATTCCTGATAAGAATTTTCTGGTTTTTAAGGATGCAGCTAAGGCTGTAGTGAGCACTCACACACCAGATTATCAGAAAGGGGGTGCGACTAGAGAGATCGCACCGGATAGTGTTTATATGACTGCTCAGGAGATGAATAGGGATCATAATTCAATTTTAGCTTCACAATTCAACATAACATGGAATTTTCCAGTGGATTCTATTGGTGTTCAACATCTTGTTCGGTTGCATTTCTGCGATATTGTTAGTACTTCTCTTAATTTGCTATACTTTGATGTGTATATCAATGGATATTCTGCGTATAAGGATGTTGATTTGTCGTCCCTTACATTCCATATGCTTGCATCTCCGGTTTATGTGGATTTTGTTGTTGATTCTGATGATTCGGGTGTTATTCAAATAAGTGTTGGCCCTTCTGATCTTAGTAGTTCAATGAGGATGAATGCGATACTTAATGGTGCAGAGATAATGAAGTTGTTGAATGTTACGGATTCACATGTTGCTCCTAGGAAGAAAAAGTTGTTGGTATTGGTTGGTTCAATTCTAGGAGGAATTGTAGTTTTACTTTTAGTTATAGCTGTTTTTCTAGTTTGTCGCAGACGCAGGAAGATGAAAACGAAACAAAGGACGGTGGGAAGTATTGTATGGACGCCTTTACGCGTGTTTGGAGGGAGTTCTCTTAGTAGAATGTCGGAAGGGACAGCTTATCCGTCTCCCCGTTCATGTGGATATTTAGGCTTGAAAATATCTTTTTCTGATATACAATTAGCAACTAACAATTTTGATGAAAGTCTAGTTATAGGATCTGGTGGATTTGGTAAGGTTTACAAAGGAGTGTTAAGAGACAATGTAAAAGTTGCGGTCAAGAGAGGCATGCCTGGATCAAGACAAGGACTACCAGAATTCCAAAGAGAAATATCGATTTTATCCAATATTCAACATCGCCATCTTGTTTCGTTAGTTGGATTTTGCGAAGAAAATTCCGAAATGATACTTGTCTATGAGTATGTTGAAAAAGGTCCACTCAAAGATCATCTATATGGTTCAGAAGGACTTCAACCATTGTCTTGGAAGCAGCGTCTCGAGATATGCATAGGTGCAGCTCGAGGTCTACACTATCTTCACACCGGTTTCACACGAGGAGTCATCCATCGCGACATTAAATCGACCAACATTTTGCTCGACGAAGATCATGTTGCTAAGGTTGCTGATTTCGGTCTTTCAAGATCCGGACCTTGTATCGATGAAACTCATGTGAGTACTAATGTGAAAGGTAGTTTTGGTTATCTTGATCCAGAGTATTTTCGAATGCAACAACTAACGGATAAATCAGATGTTTATTCATTTGGAGTTGTGCTTTTCGAGGTTCTTTGTGTCAGACCTGCTGTTGATCCACAACTTGATAGGGAACAGGTGAATTTAGCAGAATGGGCTCTTAAATGGCAGAAGAAGGGTATGTTGGAGCATATTATTGATCCTTACCTTGTTGGAAAGATCAAAGTAAGCTCATTGAAGAAATTTGGTGAAACAGCAGAGAAATGTTTGGCCGAATACGGCGTTGATAGGCCATCAATGGGTGATGTATTGTGGAATTTGGAATATTCACTTCAGCTTCAAGGATGTGATCAAGAAGTGAAGGTCATTGCTAATGCAGAAGTGAATGTTACATCTACTATATAGAAAGAGATTAAGGTAACACTAACAATTATTCAAATATAAGTGCTACCAAAGTTTTTTCTCAGCTAATGACTAGTGAAAGAAACTAGAGATAGGAACTCTCTTAGGCTATGTTTGGATATTGTAAAACAAGCAAAATGGAATAAATCAGAGCTTTCATCTATTGTTTGAGTATTTTATAACAAAACTGAACAAAGTTCTCATTCCATTCTTGATGTAGTTTTTCACATGGTAAAAGAATTGTAATAGGCAGTAAATGTGCTTTTATTAGATATTCTTTCATTATAGATTTTATTTTCTTTTGCGGAAGCTATGCCAAAACGAGCCCTGACATGTACTTATGGGATGCAGTGATAGGAAATTGATAGTTTCTTAAAAATGTTTGGATAAGCACAAGATTGTTCTTAAAAACAAGATTTTTCTTGATCATATATTTAATGGTAGGATTATATATTTTTCTTGAAATGTTAGAATGATGATTTAATCACATGTGAGATGTTTTCAAAATATAAGTTTAGCATGTTGGATTATTTGAATGTGCAAATATGGGATTGTAATTGAGTGAATTTGCGGAGGGAAAGTGATGGCATGCCATCTTACGCTATTTTTAACATATTTTTCAGTAATTTTAGTAACAATTTGAGTCAATAAAGAGGAGTTCTAGAAAAGTTGCTCATGGTTTAAGAGATATTTTGTAATGTTTTCATATCGAGTAATAAGATTCTAGTTCTTCCCTAAATGAAGCAATTCATAGGTGTTTTTGAAGTATTTTATTGTAAAATCATGTAATTCAGGAAATCAAGACACCTCATCGAAAATAGATGACATGAAATGAAGATTTAAGAGGCCTCTGAAGACATTACAAGTTGGGGAAATTCTATCTTAAGTCCCAAGACCAATTCGAAAGAAGAAAACACTCAAAAAGATGAAGAAAAAGGCAAAACGACACCGAGAGCTAAAGCCATACGCGAGGCCCGTGCCCAAGGTGCGTGGAACATAGAGCAAAAACTATTTGTTTAGTTGTCACACGCGGTGTGCATCCTCCCATGCGCAGGGCGCGTGCGGTGTAAGGCCCCAATCCCCGAGAACATAATTAAAAGATAAATCACGCATTTATCATACATTAGGGTCTTATTACTTCAACATAAACTCATATCAAATATTCAATATAAAAATTTCACCAAACATATTTGTATCGCAGCGGAATAAAATCATATTCGGCATCATATAAATGTCATGTATTGATTCATAACATACAACTCAACAGAATATAACAGCAACAGTTTGATCATAAGATCTCATAGCATAAAATCCAACAAAAGAAAATTCCGACATCCTAGATCATAGCACCTAAATCTAGACTCCTCGAGAAAAGCAGATAAATATGAGTAGGCTCCAAGCCGTCCTCATCAACTCACAAGCAAGGTGCTACTCCTCAACCTGCACGACGTCTACACCACAAGGGTGAGGCGACAAAAGTCAATGGGGGTAAGATATATGTTCAGCATAAGAGATTAATAAACGCATGTAAGTTCAGGCAACAATAACATCAATATCTATACATCCATATACATCACAAAAGTTTGGTTACATTAGTATATATTCATAAGATGTTCGCATACAATCATCATCCGGGTTACCCCACAGTTATATACATATCAAGAATTCATACCAAATCATGTTCGTATATAATCATCAACTCAAGTTAAATCAATTCAATCTCATCACAATCACCAAGTATCCAATTACCAATTAGATGCACAAGTTCATACCAAAATATTGCCACATACGACGCTTCATGTGTATGCAATGCGCCTAAGGACTCTACATGCATGTGGTACCATAGTGATCTTAAATCACCCACTAATTTATTCTTGATCTTAAATCAAGCACCAATATTTATTCTTGATCTTAAATCAATGACCAATTTATTCTTGATCTTAAATCAAGCACCAATAACTGACTATGAATGCATGAACACATATATAGACTCGACAATATACACCAAACATACTCATCATCGTTATACAATTTACACCATCATATAACATACATCACCAATCGCATTGTCAAATCAATAAGGTCATACATCAACAAGTTAAGTAATCAAACATCGCATCATCGCATTCATTCATTCACCAATATAACATAAGCATCATACAAGACATCTCCGTATTACTTTATTCGCAAAGTCCACAATACACATTTAATTAGCACGGTATCATGTATCAAGTATATAAACAGCAACATATCATAATCATCACAACATCATCATGTTTACATTCTTCATCATTCACATAATTCACATTTCATGATTTAATCTTACAATTTACATCAAACCATCATTAATCCACTTATTAAATCATGCTACAACAACATTCACATCATCGTAAACATTTGACATACTTGCATGTATTTTATGGCTCAAAATAAATCTCCAAGTTCATTTCATAATTTATCGTTTTCGTCTCAAAATAAATAATTCGACTCATTTTAATGTAAGCAATCAACACCCATCAATAATTCGTCAAAACAGCATCAAAACAGTACAAAAAGAATGTCCAAGGATGTCCGGAAACATCCCCAAAGGACCAAAATGTGCAGAACAGCTGATGTTGTCACTGCTAAGGTTCCTTAGCGACCATATACTTCGCTTAGCGAAGTCATGTTTTCTAGGCAACCAGAAAACAGGGAAAACCTCCAATTTTCCCCAAAAATCTCATTTTTCATCTCAATCAACCCAAAATTGTTGTATAAACAGTACACGTAGTTAACATACTTAAAAGGAACAATTAAAACACAACAACACATCAATTCAACATGGATTCTCATGGTTTTTCACTTAATTACTCAAAAACTCATTTCTACCAACAACTTAACAACCAAACATGGCATAATAACAGCAACAACATCCTATTTATACTTAACACCTTCATGAGTACTCACTTCAAATGATATGGCAGCAACTTATTCATTTTCACACCAACTTATTCATTTTCACCAAATTAATTGACAACAATTCACATAATCAACATAATCTTTTCATCCTTTAAATGAATCATGGCAGCAATACATCAACTACAACAACTTAATTCATTTACATTAAATTAATCATGTTATTCATCAAAATTATCAAAATTGACAACTTATCAATTTAATATAACAAACCATGAATTTTGACATTAATAAAACATGAATTTACCAAATTTAACATATTCAAATTCATCATAAAAAATGGAGCACGAATTTCACATAATCAACATCAACAATTATGAAATTAAGCATAAGCTAAAACACCCAAACAACCCATTTGTTTCTTAATACCCAAATGATGAAAATAATCTTCCAACTTACCTTAATTCTTCACCAAAAGTGCTTCCTAACTTCAATTCTTCACTTCCTAGTGCTTTCCCTCTTCTCTCTCCTTAGCCTCTTCTCAAAACTTTCACAAATGATTTGACATAGTTCACTAACACTACCACTTCTATTTAAATATAATGGGTATGAGTCACTTACATTAGTGAGCTTAGTTATATCCAATTCTCATAAATAAAACACTACACTTTTCCTATACTTAAACCTCCCCTTTTTCTATTTACCACAACTCACCAAAATTAGAATTTCAAACTTCTAACATATTACAAAAACGCCACTAACTCTTTAATAACTAAAATACCCTTAATCATTGAAAATTCACCAATCCACCGAAATAAACAATTAACAGATATAATAATCAAACAATTAATAATAAACAATAACAAACAATTCTAATACTAAAAATCAAGTTGTTACAACTCTCCCCCTTAAAGAATTTTCGTTCTAAAAAATTTACCTAAAGGAAACAACTCTAGATACGATTCCTTCATCTTACTCTCCAACTCCCAAGTTATGTTCTCTCCCATAGGACCTTCCCAAATCACCTTCACCAAAACGATCTCTTTCCCACGCAACTGCTTAACCTCTCGTCCGTCAATATTCAATGGCAAAGTCTCAACGATCAAATTCTCTCTTACTTCCAAATCGTCCACTTGGATCACATGCGATGGGTCATACACATACTTCCGCAACTAAGACACATGAAACACATCATGAAGATTTGACAACGATGGCGGTAACGCAATCCGATACGCTACAACTTCAACTCTCTCCACAATCTGATAAGGTCCAACAAAACGCGGCGTCAACTTCTTCGACTTCAAAGCTCGCCCAACACCCATAACTGGATTCACTCTCAAAAACACATGATCTCCGGCTTGAAACTCAATATCCTTCCTCCTCCTATCATGATAACTCTTCTGCCTACTCTGAGATGCCTTCATCTTCTCCTGAATCATCTTAACTTTCTCCGTAGTATGTTGAACTACCTCCGGTCCAATCAAAGCACTCTCACCTGACTCAAACCAACACAACGGTGTTTTACATCTCCTACCGTACAACGCTTCAAAAGGTGCCATACCAATACTCAAATGAAAACTGTTGTTGTAAGTAAACTCAATCAACGGTAAACATTCACTCCAACTTACACCTTGCTCCAAAACACAAGCTCTCAACAAATCTTCCAAAGACTGAATAGTCTTCTCCAACATACCATCAGTTTGAGGATGATAAGCATAACTCAATCTCAACTTAGTCCCCAAAGCTTTTTGCAAACTCCCCCACAACTTTGATGTGAACCTCGGATCTCTATCTGACACAATGCTAGACAGAATACCATGCAACTTCACAATCTGCTCATTGTAGATCTCCGCCAACTTCTCCAAAGACATACTAATCTTGATCGGAATAAAATGCACTGATTTCGTCAACCGATCAACAATCACACAAATCGAATCACTACCCTTCACAGTCTTCGGTAAACCACTCACAAAATCCATAGAAATGCTATCCCACTTCCACTCCAGCACAAACAACGGTTGCATCACTCCAGACGACTTTTGATGTTCAACCTTGGACTTCTGACAAACCAAACAAGCATAATCAAACTCAGCGATATCCTTCTTCATTCCTGGCCATCAGAACAACTTCTTCAGATCTTGATTTATCTTCGTCGTTCCAGGATGAATACTCAAACTACTCTTATGACCTTCTTCCAAAATCTTACTCTTCAGCTCGGGTACATCCGACACACAAACTCGACTATAAATTCTCAGAACTCCACTCTCATCCAATCCAAAGTCTACCTCTTTGCCTTGGTTAACCAACACCAAATGATCCACAAGCTGCAAATCCAAGTTCTGACCCTCTTTGATCTATTCAAGAATGTTACTTGTCAGCTTCAACATCCCTAACTTCACACCATTCGGAGTCAGCTCACTCATCAAACTCAGATCTCGGAATTGCTCATTCAACTCCAACTCTTTCACCATAAGCGCCGACATGTGCAACGACTTCCTACTCAAAGCATCCGCTACCACATTTGCTTTACCAGGATGATAACTCAAATTAAAATCATAGTCCTTCAAGAATTCCATCCAACGCCTCTAACTCATTCAACTCCTTCTGGTCAGACAGATACTTCAAACTCTTATGATCACTGAACACCTCAAACTTCGAACCAAACAGATAATGCCTCCAAATCTTAAGTTCAAACACCACTGTCGCCAATTCCAAATCATGGGTCGGATAATTCCTCTCATGAACTTTCAACTGTCTCGATACATACGCCACCACTTGACCACTCTGCATAAGCACACTGCCTAAACCCATCTTCGATGTGTCACAATACACCACAAAAGAATCCTTCGAATCTGGCAAAATCAAAACAGGTGCAGTCGTCAACCTCGTCTTCAACTCTTGGAAACTCTCTTCACAGTTAGAATCCCACACAAAAGCTTGTCCCTTACGAGTCAACTGCGTCAACGGCAAAACCAACTTAAAGAAACCTTCAATAAACATCCAATAATAGCTGGCCAAACCCAAAAAGGAGAATAGGCGTGATGTCATCCTCAGCACAACTCACCGAGCACTACTCCTCAACCTGAAAGTCTACATCCACAAGGGTTGAACCCACGAATGAGGCGACAATAAAGCCACTAGAGGGTAAGATATACATTCAACAAAAGGATATAATAAACGCATGTAAGTTTCAGGCAAAACATCACTTAACATTTAAATATTCATCAAGACAAAAAGCCTGGTTATTACTCATGCATAATTCACAAATCATGGCATACCCTCATCGTTATATATTTACCAACTTAACTATACATCGTCAACAGTTAATTCATAATCTCGACTATAATTCATCAACAACACAATTATGAATCATTCATAGTTTCCACTATTCAACAATTAACATTTACCACATAAATGCACAAGTTCACACCAAAATATTACCAAACACGACTCATGTGAATGTAATGCGCCTAATACGACTCTACATGCATGTGGTACCATAGTAATCTTAAATCACCCACCAATTTATTCTTGATCTTAAATCAAACACCAAAGTTTATTCTCGATCTTAAACCGAGCACCAAAGTTTATTGTTGATCTTAAATCAAGCAGCAATTTATTCTTGATCTTAAATCAAGCACCAAAGTTATTCTTGATCTTAGATCAAGCACCAATTTATTCTTGATCTTAAATCAAGCACCAATTTATTCTTGATCTTAAATCAAGCACTTACAATGACTATGAATGCATGGAATGTTCACGTAAAGACTCGACAATGCACATCACCATAAAGCATGATCTTAAATCATGCTACATTTCATCACCATTTTATTTGCATCATCAAATCAATACATTCCACACAAATCATAATAACACAACATCACCATTTAATCACAACTATAATGCATTAAGCCACATTCAACATCATTCACTTCATATTAATGCATTTCACCAAGTTTAATCATAAACACGTCATTCTTGCATTTATTCACCATAAATCACATAATCTACATTTCATGAATAAATTAAGTAAGGTTACCTCAACCTATTACTAGACCACATTATATTCATGATTCAACTTCATTCATACTTCTGTAACTGATTATTAAGTCAATTTCAACAATTATCAAGTTTCACAAAATTACCAAGTTCGTCTCAAAATCAAACTTTATAATCAATCCATTGCAAGCGATCATTGTCCATCAACAAATAGTCAAAAAAGCAGCAAAACAGCACAAAAGGAATGCCCGGGGGTGTCCGGAAACATCCCCAAGGACCAAAACGCACAGAACGGCACATGCTGTATTTGTCATGATCGCTCAGCGACCAGGGACTTCGCTAAGCGAAGTCATGTTTTCTGGGCAACCAGAAAACAGGCTATTCACTACGGGAAGACCCCAATTTCCACCCAAAAATCTCATTTTTCATCCCAATTGACCCAAAATCATTTTACAAACAATACCTATGATCAATACACTTAAATTGAACAATAGATACATAGTGAAACATCAAATTGACAAGAATTCTCAAGGTTTTTCGGTTAATTTCAAAGTTCGTCTCAAAATTCCATTTTCACCAACAACTTAGCAAATAAGCTTGTATAACAACATCAACAGTATTACATCAAGTTCAACATCACCATAATCACCTATTCAAACTATTCCAACAACAACTTATTCATTTTCACTTAATTAAGCCATTTTAGCAAAACACCACCACCACCAACAACAACAACTTAATTCTCATCAAAGCTACACAACCAACATAATAGTTTCATGCTTTTCATCATATGGTAGCAACTTAATCAAAATAGTAGCAACTTAATCAAATTAACTTAATTAATCAATTTTCTCAAAATCACTTAAATCACAACTTATTTAACATAACTTCATGATTCCTCAAACAAAACACATACCCATGCTCACAATCAACTTTATAATCAATAAACATCAATATCAAGATCATCAAAATTCACAAAGGTATCAATTAATCATAATAAAACATGAATTTTGACATGAAAAAAATGCAATTTCATCAAGGTTTAACATGCTTAATTTAATCAACAAAAAGGAGCACAAAATTCACCAAAATCAGCAACAATTAACATGCTATTAATCATAATTTAAAACACTCAAACCTCATAATTGCTTATTAAACCCATTTGGTAAAAGTAATCTCCCCTCTTACCTTAATTCTTCACTTCTCTTGCTACTTCTAGTTGAATTCCCCTCTTCCCCTTGAGCTCTTCTAGTTTCCTCTTCTCCAAATCTCTCCTTTCTCTATTCTCTCACTTGCCTCTCAAAATTTTGTGTTAAAATGTTTAACCTAATTGTCGCGGTGATTTTTGGAGATCAAGCTATTGATTAGCGTTGACTCACTAATTTTATTTCACGACTGAACTTTTAATTTTTTAAAAGAAAGGTGGAAAAAAGTTCTAAATTACCACATTTTTAAAGATTAGGGTTCGGGGGTTAGTTACGTTTAGGGAAGGTGTTAGCACCCTAAACGTTCGTAGTACTCTACGAGAACCTCTTGATTTTATTTATTTATTTTGGCTATAACTTGCTTGTTTTTTTTTAGAAAGAAAAGAAAGAAATGGAATAGTGAGAAAAATAAAAATGTTTTTTGTATTTTTTATGATTTGGAAGGACAAAGTCCTCTGCCTACGTACCCGTGAGGGATCAAAACCTCGTAGTTCGGGGTAAAAATGACGTTTGATTTGTTTGGTGTTTTTTATTAATTTTTAAAAAAAGGTTTTAAAGATAAGATAAAAGCCAAGTGGCTAAATAAGATTGATTTGTGTTTTTTAATTTTGAAAAGGATTAAAGTGTTATTAAAGTGGATTAATGATTTTTTTTAAAGAAAATAAAGAGAAAAAGAACGGACACTTGATTGAAAATCAAGGTTTATTAAGAAAAGATTTTTGATTTTTGATTATTTGAATGTTTTTGTATTTTTTGAATATGGACTAAGACTAAAAATATAAACGCGAGGAATTTTCGTGGTGACGTTGGATCACCACGAAATCCTTTGAAAATTAAATTAACCTAATATTTTTATATATTTTTTTTTAAAGCGAAATAAATAATAAAAAAAAAGGACGTAAAGCAAAAATAAATAAAGTGCGTGTCAGTGCAAATTCTCATTTATATATTTACATTTGTCCCTAAATACATTCTAATCAAAATAAAAAGAAATGACAAAACAATAAATAAAAGGGAATTGCAAATGCACTAAGATAAGTAAATATGCTAAAAGAATAAAAACTAAAATGGAAAATGCATGAGATAAAAGAAAAATAAAAAAATAAAAATGCATGATGTGTTAAGAATTAAAGGCAATGAAATGCATGAGAATAAAAATAAAACAGAAATTAAAATGCAAGAAATGGTGAAAGAGAAATTAAAAAAGAAAGGGGGTGCAGTAGCAAGGGATGGGGGGGTGCAAACAGGAATCTGAATGGAGGGAGCAGGAGTTGGGCCCAGAAGCTGGCTGGGCTTGGGGCAGAGAGAAAAAAAAAACACAGACCGGTTCGGTTCGAGTGAACCGAACCGGTTCAGGCTTATAAAAGGAGGGGCCGGTTTTTTTCAGTCATTTTTTACAGCTCTTTCTCTCTCTTCTCTTCCCTTCACTCTCCCTTCTCTCTTCAACTAGTGGCCGGATTGGTTTTGGGTTTAAAGGGGAGGCCGAGTTTGGGTATGGTGGTGGTGGTGAATGGTTGTGTGTGGGTGAGGAGAAGGCTGGTTAGTTTTTGCGGTTGGGTCAATTCTAATCTCTGCTGGAATTTGTGGTGAAAACCGTGAGTGGGTTTTTTAGGATGTTGGTTGAGTGGGTGAGGGAGGGACGCGCGTGTTGGTTTGGGTTTGGTGGTGGTCGTGGCTGGGTTAGAGGTGAGGGCGTACGGTTTAGGTTAGGTTTTGGCCGTGTGGTGTGGGAGAGGGCAGGGAGGTTGGCCTGAACCGTACGGTTGTGGGTGGTGGTTTAGGAGGATGGCGTGGAAGAGGAGTGAGAGGTGAGGCCGTACGGGTTGTTTGTGAGATTGCTTGTGTGCGTAAATTGCTGGGTTGGTTTACGTGTGTGAGGGAAGGGAGTGCCTTTCTTGTGTTGTTGTTGTTGTTGTGCCTGGTGAAGGGGGGGTGGAATGGAAGCGTGAATGAGTGTGGTTTGGGGAGGAAGTGCCGTGGGCTGGGTTCTGTGTGTGATGGGTTGATAGGGCCGTGAGTATGAGTGGAGGGGGGTAGGCTGTAGGTGAGGGTGAGTGGTTGCCGTACGGTTGTGGTGATGGAGGTGGTTTGTGGGGGGATTTTGTTTTGGATGAAATTTTTCTTTGATTGATTTCTGAATTTTGCTTAGTGTTTCATTGATCCCCCCCCTTGCTGATGAATTGACTGACTCTATATACACTGATTTGCCATCACTGTCCATAATGGTCAGTGAATGGTAACTTAAATGACGAATTAAAACATAATAAATCAGTAACAAAAGTCTCCTTTACAAATGAAAGAAAAGTCAGCCGTAGAATTAAAAGGGAACTAAAAAGGAAATAAAAGCACTAAATAAAATAATAATAAAACATTTAAAACAAAAATAAAAATAATAATAAAAACAAAAAGACGGACCCGGACGAAAAAAAATGAGGTATTTTAAAATACCTCTCTGTCGAAATTTCGTCTGAGACGACGAAAAATTCCGAACTAAAAAGACGAGTAAAAAATAAATTTTAGGTCAAAAATTGGGGTATGACAGATGCCCCTATTTAAGTCTCTTCGTCCGGAGATTTAAAGAGAAAAGCTTGGATTCGACGGGTCGAAGGGACTTAAATACAGAGTACGCCAATTTTGGACCTAAAAGAAAAAAATGTGAGATGCTCGTGATGCAAATGCAAATGCAAGACGGCGAAGCTGACCCGACTGGGGGTAAAACAAAACCAAAAGATACCCGAGTTTGTTAAAGCAAGGGATCCGACTCCACTGGGGGATAACATAGTTTCACTGGGGAAGGAATTGTCTACTATCAACAAAGATGACAGCTTAAAGAAGACAGATGATATGTATTACCTACTATCGTGTATTGATAGCTTAAAAGAGGTAATATAAAAGGAGACACCGTCTACTATCGTTGTATGGATAGCTTAAAGGAGGTGACATGTATTACCTACTATCGTGTATTGATAGCTTAATAGAGGTAATATAAAAGGAGACACCGTCTACTATCGTTGTATGGATAGCTTAAAGGAGGTGACAAAATATTTTACCTACTACCATTGTGAGGGTAGCTTAAAGGAGGTAAGAGATAAATGTCAGCTGCTCGGGATGTAGCCGAACTTGCCACTGACGACATGATAGATGATAAAATGCCAGCTGCTCGGGATGTAGCCGAACTTGCCACTGACGACATGATAGATGATAAAATGCCAGCTGCTCGGGATGTAGCCGAACTTGCCACTGACGACATGATAGATGATAAAATGCCAGCTGCTCGGGATGTAGCCGAACTTGCCACTGACGACATGATAGATGATAAAATGCCAGCTGCTCGGGATGTAGCCGAACTTGCCACTGACGACAGGATGAAAAGGTAAATGTCAGCTGCTCGGGATGTAGCCGAACTTGCCACTGACGACATGATAGTAAAAGGTACGCACAAGCTGTTCGTTAAAGAACTGTCACTTGGCGAAAGAGGATGACATCTCTGGACCAGACACACTGGGGATGACACTTGGGGATAAAGAGAGTTAAAAAATGTTCATGACCGATTGGTATGAAAAACAAGACTCCGGGTGGCTAATGCAACCATGTATTGAATGATGTTATGTGCATGTTGTGTATGCATGAATGTGTATATGCATGAATGTATGAATGCATGAATGATGATGTGACTTGTATGACTGGCATGACTGATTAACTTGTGAATGTATGAAGGATTGACTGGTAAGATTGATTAACTTGTGACTGTATGAAGGATTGACTGGTAAGATTGTACGGAAGACTGACTTGTATGATTGTATGAAAGACTGACTTGTATGACTGTATGAAAGACTGACTTGTATGATACAAGATTGGACGGATAAGATGAAAAGTGACCCGACGTCGCATCACAAACACTCGGCAATCTTCAATGGGGATGATGCCACTGGGGACATATCAAAACAATGATGGGGTAAAGCCCGACATATGCAGTAACTGGTGGGGAGCAAACACTTCCTGGGGAGACGTGTTAATCCATAGACCTGGCAGAAGAACTGACGTTTCTGTGGTCATGCTTTTTTTGTTCTTTTTCTTTTTTTGAATCCCTAACTTTTGCCTGGACCGCCCTTTCGGGTTTTCAGTCCACCGGGAATATATTCTTTTTGAATGCCCCTAATTTTTGCCTGGACCGCCTTTTCAGGTTTTCGATCCACCGGGACGCTCATTTTTGCCTAAGCCGCCCTTTCGGGTTTTCGACTTACCGAGCTCTTTTCTTTTTCTTTCTCTTTTTTTTTTTTAGCAATGACCATGTTCAAACTGCAGAGTTTGTCCGTTCTCAGGATAACTGTTGACGCCCACTTCACTTATTCATGAGTTCAGAGAGAATGTGTTTGTTGTTTATGCTTTCCAAAAGATATTAAAAAGATTTATGGTTTTGAAAAAAGTTTTGCTTCAAATACTACCATCAAAAATAGAAGGAGTTTTATAAACAGAATAAATGGGAGTTCCAAATAAAAGGCACAGGCTCAAATTCATTTTAACAGAGTGGTGGCCCGCCAATGGCGTGGCCCCACGGATTTCACAAAGTTTGGAAAATGGTAAATATAAGGGGAAGGTACATTGAACACAATAACCGTTATTCTCCCTAACAACTTTGAATTCCGCCGTTTGGATGCCTCAGATTCAGAGTCTTTTGGACCGCTAATGTGCCCCAAGTGAGTAGAGATCAGACCAATGCAGTTACTTTGTCTTTGGATCCTTAACTTTTGCATAGATCGCCCTTTCGGGTTTTCGACCTATCAGGATTATTATTCTCTGTTTCATGTCTCTAATTTTTGCCTGGACCGCCCTTTCGGGTTTTCAGTCCACCGAGACGCTCATTTTTGCCTAAGCCGCCCTTTCGGGTTTTCGACTCAGCGAGCTGTTCTTTTATTTTTTAGACAAAGCATCTCTTGACTGCAACGGCGTTCACAGGACAGGGAACCTCATAACCATCCATAGTCGTAAGAGTCATTACACCACCGGAGAACGCTCTCTTGACGACATATGGGCCTTCATAATTAGGCATCCATTTGCCCCTGGAGTCCGATTGAAAGGATAAAATCTTTTTGAGCACAAGACCTCCTTCTTGGAGCACACGAGGACTGCCCGTGACACAAAGCATTCATGCTTTCTCTTCAATCAAGTTTGAACTGATCATATCTGTTTTGACATCATTCAACCTCTGATAACTTGGGTTCCATTAAAACTCTCATTGATGGAATCTCAATCTCCACAGGGAGTACTGCTTCTATGCCATACACTAAAGAAGAGGGGGTTGCCCCTGTTGAGGTACACACTGAAGTACGATATCCAGGTAAAGCATACGATAACATCCCATGCAAGTCCTTGTAAGTGGTTACCATCTTCTGCACCATCTTTTCGATGTATTTTCTTTCTTTGTTTTTTTTTTGCTTTTGTTTGTTGTTTTTTTTTTGTTTTTGTTTTTTTCCTTTTGCAGCTTCGATGGCACCACTCATCTGGGATTTGAACAGGAATACTGTAATGGCAGTTCTTCGGAACCTAAGTTAATCATTTCGAGTGCTTCTTCATGAGGCTGAATGGCTTTCATGTCATACTATTAACTGATATACCTTTACGGGAATCCCTTCATCCTCCTCCTCTTCGGCTTCGTAAACAGGGAATTCAAAGTCGGGAGAGATCATAGGGTTACAGTGTTCAACGGGCTTATTGATGTTCGGTCTACATATGATTGATGATTGATTTTAGAAAATGAGTAAAAAATGCAGACCTTTTGAAATTGATTGAAAATAAAATAAAAATATTTTTTGGGTTTTTTGTGTTACCATTTTCCAGAAAAGCAGTAAAATAAAAATAAAAGTCGCGAAAGAAACGACAATTTTTCATTGATAGTGGTAACTTGAAGACAAAAGTAGAGCCCTACATGATTTCACTTTCGTATCGGGCGAAACGAAAGGATTTTTGAAAAGATAAGACAACTAAAACACATTACTTGGACCCATGAGTAATTGAGGGAATGTCAACAACGATCCAATTGCAGTAAATCCTTCCTTGTGTTTGCACGACCACACCCATTTCTCTCTTCTGTTTGCACGAGTATTGTAGGTGTGAGTCGGTTTGTAATGAAAGCGCCGGGCCACTTTCTTGGACTAGGCAGATGGACCTTTGGAAAGACAAAATATGAGACTCGGTTTGGGAAACTATGAATGCAGTATGATGCATGATTATGCGTATGCAAAAAAGAAGAAAGATTTGTTATCGAAGGACTTTGTTGAAGTAATTGTAAACATCATGGTTTGAACATTTCATTTGAGCATCAAGGCCTTACAAAATAGTTCTTTTTTAGAAACCAAGCCAAAGGACCAATTCAAAAGTCCTTTAGTGGAAGCTAGATTTTAACAGGAATTTTTTAAAGACTCCTAGCTTCCTTAAATTCAACAAATCAGGGCTCTTGAAGGTGTACTTCCTAGTGCTCCTCTATGATGTTTAAAAAAACTTGTTTAAGTCCTTCGATAAATTGGATGAAAAAATGAGTTTATGCATGGATGCATGTATGCATGATTATGCTAAAGAAACGGAGAAAACATGGTGAGGTTAAGTCCAAAATGTTGGAGCTGAGGGTAAACACGCCATTTGGTAAGGACTATGGTTTCATATGTACTTGTATCACGGGTTCTACCAAGTTCCCAAAGTCATTGACCACTTCCGAATATTGCCGGATTACGGGACTACTCCCGGTCCAACAACGTTCGTAGGAAAGTCTCATTTGAGTGTAGTATCGCGTATCAACCAATTCAAGACTACTCTTGATTAGCCACCGCACTACGTCCTAAAAGCCAAGATGGGTTAAAGGTAACTAAAGGTCCTCAACTTCATAGGTCACTTAAAAATAACAATGTCAAACACGACTACTCATGTCGACATGGTATTACCTTTAAGAGACCTCCATTGAGCGGGGTTATATCACATGTGCCAACATCCAAGACTACTCCTGGTATGGCACTTTGATTATACCACCATCCTATCTTATGTTTCTCTCAAGCCCGGGTGTAGGACTTATCTCACCACTCACGTAAAAGGAAAAAAACACATAGGCACATATTTACAACCCTATTTTTATTTTAAGCAAGTTATAGCACAAAATAATTAAATAAATTCAAGTTAGGCTCAACCCTCTTAGGGAATCCCCAGTGAAGTCGCCATTTCTGTCGCGGTGATTTTTGGAGATCAAGCTATTGATTAGCGTTGACTCACTAATTTTATTTCACGACTGAACTTTTAATTTTTTAAAAGAAAGGTGGAAAAAAGTTCTAAATTACCACATTTTTAAAGATTAGGGTTCGGGGGTTAGTTACGTTTAGGGAAGGTGTTAGCACCCTAAACGTTCGTAGTACTCTACGAGAACCTCTTGATTTTATTTATTTATTTTGGCTATAACTTGCTTGTTTTTTTTTAGAAAGAAAAGAAAGAAATGGAATAGTGAGAAAAAATAAAAATGTTTTTTGTATTTTTTATGATTTGGAAGGACAAAGTCCTCTGCCTACGTACCCGTGAGGGATCAAAACCTCGTAGTTCGGGGTAAAAATGACGTTTGATTTGTTTGGTGTTTTTTATTAATTTTTAAAAAAAGGTTTTAAAGATAAGATAAAAGCCAAGTGGCTAAATAAGATTGATTTGTGTTTTTTAATTTTGAAAAGGATTAAAGTGTTATTAAAGTGGATTAATGATTTTTTTTAAAGAAAATAAAGAGAAAAAGAACGGACACTTGATTGAAAATCAAGGTTTATTAAGAAAAGATTTTTGATTTTTGATTATTTGAATGTTTTTGTATTTTTTGAATATGGACTAAGACTAAAAATATAAACGCGAGGAATTTTCGTGGTGACGTTGGATCACCACGAAATCCTTTGAAAATTAAATTAACCTAATATTTTTATATATTTTTTTTTTAAAGCGAAATAAATAATAAAAAAAAGGACGTAAAGCAAAAATAAATAAAGTGCGTGTCAGTGCAAATTCTCATTTATATATTTACATTTGTCCCTAAATACATTCTAATCAAAATAAAAAGAAATGACAAAACAATAAATAAAAGGGAATTGCAAATGCACTAAGATAAGTAAATATGCTAAAAGAATAAAAACTAAAATGGAAAATGCATGAGATAAAAGAAAAATAAAAAAATAAAAATGCATGATGTGTTAAGAATTAAAGGCAATGAAATGCATGAGAATAAAAATAAAACAGAAATTAAAATGCAAGAAATGGTGAAAGAGAAATTAAAAAAGAAAGGGGGTGCAGTAGCAAGGGATGGGGGGTGCAAACAGGAATCTGAATGGAGGGAGCAGGAGTTGGGCCCAGAAGCTGGCTGGGCTTGGGGCAGAGAGAAAAAAAAAAACACAGACCGGTTCGGTTCGAGTGAACCGAACCGGTTCAGGCTTATAAAAGGAGGGGCCGGTTTTTTTCAGTCATTTTTTACAGCTCTTTCTCTCTCTTCTCTTCCCTTCACTCTCCCTTCTCTCTTCAACTAGTGGCCGGATTGGTTTTGGGTTTAAAGGGGAGGCCGAGTTTGGGTATGGTGGTGGTGGTGAATGGTTGTGTGTGGGTGAGGAGAAGGCTGGTTAGTTTTTGCGGTTGGGTCAATTCTAATCTCTGCTGGAATTTGTGGTGAAAACCGTGAGTGGGTTTTTTAGGATGTTGGTTGAGTGGGTGAGGGAGGGACGCGCGTGTTGGTTTGGGTTTGGTGGTGGTCGTGGCTGGGTTAGAGGTGAGGGCGTACGGTTTAGGTTAGGTTTTGGCCGTGTGGTGTGGGAGAGGGCAGGGAGGTTGGCCTGAACCGTACGGTTGTGGGTGGTGGTTTAGGAGGATGGCGTGGAAGAGGAGTGAGAGGTGAGGCCGTACGGGTTGTTTGTGAGATTGCTTGTGTGCGTAAATTGCTGGGTTGGTTTACGTGTGTGAGGGAAGGGAGTGCCTTTCTTGTGTTGTTGTTGTTGTTGTGCCTGGTGAAGGGGGGGTGGAATGGAAGCGTGAATGAGTGTGGTTTGGGGAGGAAGTGCCGTGGGCTGGGTTCTGTGTGTGATGGGTTGATAGGGCCGTGAGTATGAGTGGAGGGGGGTAGGCTGTAGGTGAGGGTGAGTGGTTGCCGTACGGTTGTGGTGATGGAGGTGGTTTGTGGGGGGATTTTGTTTTGGATGAAATTTTTCTTTGATTGATTTCTGAATTTTGCTTAGTGTTTCATTGATCCCCCCCCTTGCTGATGAATTGACTGACTCTATATACACTGATTTGCCATCACTGTCCATAATGGTCAGTGAATGGTAACTTAAATGACGAATTAAAACATAATAAATCAGTAACAAAAGTCTCCTTTACAAATGAAAGAAAAGTCAGCCGTAGAATTAAAAGGGAACTAAAAAGGAAATAAAAGCACTAAATAAAATAATAATAAAACATTTAAAACAAAAATAAAAATAATAATAAAAACAAAAAGACGGACCCGGACGAAAAAAAATGAGGTATTTTAAAATACCTCTCTGTCGAAATTTCGTCTGAGACGACGAAAAATTCCGAACTAAAAAGACGAGTAAAAAATAAATTTTAGGTCAAAAATTGGGGTATGACACTAATTCACCACCACTCACTATTAGTCTATTAATAATATGGTTTAGGGTCACTCCCACTAATGGGCTTAGTCACAATTAACTCACAATTATTTTCTCTACACTTTTACTTCACTTACCCTCTCCCCCCCATATTAATTATACACCACTATTCTCTAAAATTCAAGTTACTAGTTCTAGCATATTTACAAAAATGCCACTCAAGCACTAAGAATTCCACTAACCCACCAATCACACATAAATAAACAATTAACAATTATAATTAAATAAATAATATTAATTAATAATAACAGATAAATCTAATGCTAAAAATCGGGTTGTTACAGAAACTAAACAATGTTGAACAGACTCTTAAGACTTTAGGATTTCTACGATACAAACTTTAATAAGAAATTCCTAAATGTCTTTGCACTATTTGATTTTGACAAAATAATGACACAGTAAATTAGCAAAGTCATGTTAATCTTCTTCAAATCTTCAGCTCCTTTTATAGGCAGGGATATGAGAGACGTTGAAGAAGAGTGCTAGCTCATTAAGAGTCATTAAGAAGCTTCAAATCAAGGACGTTGGACCATTGCATGATATGGATAATTGCGTTGAATAATCATTCGAAATTCCTTTGCTGAGACTGGAAGTATCTGTTCATTCTCTTTGTCCTTGAAGTTCTTTGTCCGTTTCTACATGTGGTCAGAAGAAGACAAAACTGTACTCAGATCCTTGATAGAGACAGCTACAGAAGACGACAAAATTGATGTAGAGTCTGGGTCCCTCAGGATCTTATGAGTCTAGGGGTCTTTCAAGTCTGATGGTGTCTTTTGAATCTGATGATCTTCACAGAGTCTAATGAGGTTAATCTTCATCATCTGATTGACGTCCTTTTCTTCTGATCCCAGATGTTGACTTCTGGTTGACCTTTCTTCAGATCTTCCACCATAGTCTTTTAGCTTTTCTTGTGCTTCTGATGCTCTAATACATGTTCAATTCATTGATGAATTTATTCTATGATCATGCACACTTGAACAAATATTAGTATATCCAATTCTTTTTCAATACTTTGTTATCATCAAAACCTTAGAGGAATTGTACAAACCAATTTTGTTCCAACATCTAAGGGGGAAAATGTGTCATTCATAAAATAATTAAGGGATATGAATGTGTTTTCCAAATTAGAGGAGGTATGGGTGTCTTTTAATAAAATCTCAGAGAAAGTGAATGCAATTTGCTCTTTAATATATTACCAATAAATAATTCTGGATCGGCCAAGCTATTATTATAAGAACTTCTTTCTTCTATTTTTTTTTTTTTAAAAAGAAAAAACTCATTTTGACCAATAATACTATCGTATCATTGGCTCTTGCAATGGAATCCTTTGTTTGGCTCATGAACAAAGATGTGTTGATCAAATTGTCCTTTTATGGAACCCTTCCATTATAAAAATCAAAATATTGCTTATTTCAACATATTCACAAGAATTCGATCTTTACCGTATTTGGCTTTGACTATGATCTAGTAAACTGTGTTTACAAGGTCCTTGCTATTTTTACCGTTGATTTATGTAAGAATTGTTTCAAAACTCAAGGAATGATTCATACTTTGGGTAGTAATTCTTCTTGGAGAATGATTCATGGGGAGTTACCTCTTCCAGATGGTATTCATGAATCATTGAAATTCGTGTGTGGTGCACTTAATTGGATGACCAAGTGTTAATGATATATCGGTCACACTGCGGAAAAGGAATAAGAATTTTAATGTTTATGATTTCAAAAATGATACTTTTAAGTTTCCAATGATTCATGACTGTAATAGTTGGATTACCTCTGTCGTTTATGTTGAGAATTTGATATCACCTTGTTTCTAATGTGAGGATGTCAATGTGGTGCTATGTGGCTTAAGCTTCAGTCTAAATTGCAACTTATATGTTAATTTATGTTTATGATACTTATTTTGTATTTGTTCTAATTACTAGTGACTTATTTATCATTGTTAATTAATGGGCGATTGAATATGTAGCTTGAGAAATTGCTATGTTATTCACATTTATTAGATAGTTATATTTGTTCATTCTTATATAAGTTCACAACTATGGATTGCTTTGGATGATTTATGATTTGATATTCTTTAATTAGAATTGAATTTAGGTATTAAACAAAGGCACCAGTATGTTTGCCGAAGTAGAATAATCAGGTAAAGACTTAGTGGTCTACGAAAAGGACATTCGTTTTATTTTTAAATAATGATAATTAAGTAAAACTTAGAAGGTGCAAATTTAAAAAGGCCACTAAAAAAATCATTTTTCTAGGCCCAAGCCCAAAAATCCAAACCCTAAAGTCTCTTTTTCCTTTTGTTACTCTCTCTATATAAGACGCCGTTGCATCTCATTTTTCTCCATTGCTTCTTCGGCTTTATGTATTCTTCTTTTCTTATCTATTTTCAATATCTTTTTTTTCTCATTTCTCCTTATTGATGTATTCTTAGAACATCTAATTTCCTCTGTCAGTCCAACTTCTTAAGCAATATAGATTTTTGACGTCAAAATCAGGCATGAGATATTCTTGATCTGATAACTTGACCAAACATACTATGTGTTTGATTTCAAGTCAAACCATTTTGTCCTCTCGTTCAAGCATGATTTTTATGAACATTGATGAGGATGAAACTGAGCAGGACGATGACGACGATGTTTTGAAAATAAGCTTAATTTCTAGCTATCAAATCGACGACGTACCAAAGGTATGCAATCAACACCAAATCCTTAATTTGATTTATATTTATTTTTCATTATATAAACTGATATGTATATCAGATTTTTTCCTTTTGTTTTGGATCATCTAATTTAATTATGATATTTTTATTGTTTTTATAGTTCATACTGTATGAATATATACATATACGAGTTTAAATTTTGTATCCCTGAATGATTTATAACTAACTCAAATATGATTAGTAGAAACAAATGGATTATTAACTTTTAACGTCATAATACTGATAAGTTTTCTATTCAAAATTTATCATGTTTTTGTACTCTAACAATATCTTAGAAACATTTATATATGAGAGAGAACTTTTACATGTTATAAGAGAAATTTTCCTTTTTAAAAAAAAAATAAAAGTAAATTTTCTTAGGGGCATAATATATTCAAATTAAAATAGAAGAGTACATACCTTGAAAAAAACACCAAGTTAAATCATATAAAATTCCCATATTTATGAAATACACAATAAAATATATTATAATTATTATAATGATGTTTGATTATTATATATAACAAAGATAAGATTTTTGTCTAATGATTTATTTGTTTTTTTCACCTGCTCATAAATTTGTGTTTTCAGGAAATTTCAAGTGAGCACCACACTTGAAATTTATTCGGAGTATGTGATGACATGACACCTTCAAGAGTGATGTCTACAAATTTGCTCTTCTTGAGGTGTTAATATGAAACAATGAAGATAGATAACTAAACATTATATTTACCGCGACAAAAATTGAGGCCTTTAATGAGTGAAGTTGTTAATAAGCTAAAAAATATCCCTAATTACAATAATGGAATGCCTTGTTCACCATTCATTTAAGGTTTTGCATGATGGCCTTTCCTCTTTTCTAATTTCTCAAGACATGGTGGTGGTGGTGGTGGAGGTGGTGGGAGTGCAACTAACTACGGTCCAAAAGGTGGTTCATTGTCTTTAACTTCATCTACAACTCAATTTCATAAGATATGATATGTGATGCATCACAATCTTATGTTAGACAACTGAGATTATATATACTCTAAGGGCAGGTTTTAAGCCAAAACTTGAATTATCTTTCATGATTTTTGTATAAATTTTATATATAGTCTTTAATTGACTCATGTTGGTCTATTTGATTTATTTTAAGACTCAATGCTATGAACTGTATCAGTTTCTTAATATTAATGTACCTTGAGATTATAAAGCTAAACTTTTACCACTGACCTACTATCTCAAGTTGAATCCAAGATGGAGCTTTATACAATTCTTTTACATTCATAAGATGAATCCAATATCCAATTTTTACTATTATTTTTTATATAAATAATATTAATCAATTGAATTTCTCTTTGTTTAGATATTACTTTGACCTCTCAAAATATTTAATTTTGTATACACACGAGTTATCTAATTATTTTTGTTATTAGTGAAATATTTTTCCACTTTTTTTATTTGGTATACACATGAATTAATGAATGCTTGATAGACTATTATATCTCAGATTCTTGGTTTTTTCCAAGAAGTTACTCCTTGTAATTGTCATGGGGTTCTCATTTTTAAGGGTAGGATGAAGATAAAAAGTTTATATTCCTATTCCCAAAGGTGGTTAGGACCTTAGAATTATTTCTAAGGCTAACGAGGACGGATGCACTCCTTGTAATTATTTCTAGGTTCTTCAGAAAAAAATCTCCCTACCACATGTTATATGGTGTTATCATGTGGTCCAATATTCGTGTTATGTATTTGATAATCATTAAAAACTCTACTTAGAAGATTAATAATAATTCCATGTCTTTGTTTAGAATAAAAAATGGTGCTCATTCATAATTGGTGAGTAGTTACTGCCTCAAACTAACTAAGAATTTGAAGCAGTTTCGTTATTCTAATGTCTCCTATATTATTGAATAATGAAAATGGTCTATTCGTCGTTTGATTCAGCAAAATTTCTAATGTCACAAATGTTATAAAATTTGTATTAGAGTCATGACTAATGACCCAGACATTACAAATTTATATAGAGAGAGTGTGGATGATGTTGGTGCTATTTGCTTTTGTTTTTTTTTATATTTAATTGGAGACAGTCACATTTTATAAAGACACGGTGAAGGTGGGTAAAAAACACAAGGAGGGGTGTTTAAATTATGAAAAATAATACAAGAAATGGAAGATCGTGACATTTTATGAAAGTGCGATGAAGGTGAATTGAATGATTACTCAATGAGCTATATTACAAAAAAGAGTCAGAATTGAATTTTTTGCTTCTAAGGCTTTTGACAAGTATAATGGGGGTTACCTAATATGTAATCATTACATATATGGAAAATGATTACATATTTATAATGGTTTTCACCCCATTCTGTTCTCCTCCTCCCTTTTTCAATGACTTATTGAATTTATAATCCTAAATTTCTTTCTATTTCCTTCCCTATTCTCCTCATTCAAAGTGTAGACTAATTAGTTGTTTAGAATTTAGAGAAACAGTTATTTACAAATTGAACCACTACTCTTTGTCAATCATATATTTCCAAACCATATATACATTGTGAATAAAGGTTTTTCAATCTAAACCTAACAAATTAAGACACTAAACGAAGAATCAAACAATATATAAATTTAAACCATTTAAGACTTTCAAGATCATGTTGATAAGTTACGGTAATAGAGATCCAAGGCTCGATCTCCGGTACATGGTCACCATGGGTAATGTACCGTACGTGACACACTTTTTTTTTCTTTATGAAAAAGCAATTTTAGTCATTTGATTAGTTTGGAAGGCAATGGATGGTTGAGATTTAAAAGTTTCTTCACATACTAAAATGTATTTGGGAACATGCAATTGTAGCCATTTTAATTTTAATACTAATTTTTAAACATGCAATTAAACTTGGAATTAAATGTACTAAAGGGTGTTTTGGGAATTCTCTTGAAAATCTAGAAATTTTTCATGACCGTTTTTTTTGCCCAGTTTAATTTTTGGATTTGTGTTGTGCTGAGAGAAGAATAGTGAAGGAACTCTGGAAAAAAAATCTGGAGAAGAAAGAGTGAAGGAATTCTAGAAAAAAAATTGGTACTTTTTATGTTGTGTTTATTTGGATTTGTATTTTGGAAAAAAAATCTGGAAAATGTTGATATAGATTGAGGAAGAAGAGAGAAGATGATGACAAGTGAAAAAAATTAGGTGCTGACAGTTCACTATTAAATATAATGGACATGCAATCAAATGGTTAAAATCATATCAAAAAATTTAGACATAAAAAATTAACGGAGGGGATCTGTAACAGCCTGATTTTTAGTATTAGATTTATTTATTATTATTTGTTTATTACATTTATTAATGGTCTAATTGTTTGAGAATTGGGAGATTAGTATATTTTAGGTGATTAAGGGTATTTTGGTCATTTTATGGGTTAGTGGCATTTTTGTAATATGATAGAAGATAGAAATTTGAATTTAGAGAAGGGTGGTGAATTAGTAAAATGGGAGGTTTAAGTGAAGTAAAAGTGTAGAGAAATAATCATGTGATGAAATGTGACTAAGCTCATTAGAGTGAGTAACCCTAGCCCGATAGTATTTAAAGAGAAGTGTTAGTGTTTTTAGAGCTAGGTCAAAACATTTGCAACTTTAGAGAAAAGAGACTAGAGAAGGATAGAAGAGAAAAGGAAGAACTTGAAGAGGGAAAAAAAGGGGAAAGCTCTAGAAGTGGAGGATTGAAGCTAGGAGTCCATTTCTTAGGAGAATTAAGGTAAGGGGGGAGATTATTTTCACCATATGGGTTGTTAATAAGCAATTTGGTAGTTGGATGTTTTTAGCTTATGCTTAAATTCATGAACTTATGATTATGTGTGTAAAATTTGTGTTCCTTTTTTATGGTTAAATTAAGCATGTGTTAAGTTGATGAGTTCATTTTGTTGTTTTATCAAAATCCATGTTTGATTATGTAGTTTTGGTAACTTTGTGAATTTTGATGAATTTGATGAAGAACATGATAATTGATGGTGATTATGCTTAATTAAAATGATTTTGAACATGAGTATGTGTTAAGTTTGTGAATTTGTGAGACTATGTGAATTTTGTTGTGTTGAAGTTGTTGTTGTTGTTGTTCTTGAGTATTTTGATTAAATTGGTGAAAATGAATAAGTTGTTGTTGAAATGATTTAAGTTGATTCATGCTAGTTAAATTAAATGATTTTGCTTATGTTAAGTTGGAATGAAGGTTGGAATTGTTGATGTAAAGTTCTGTTTGGGAAATTAAGTTGTTTTGGAAAGAAATGGATTTTTTAGACGAACATTGAATTAAGTTGGTTAAATTGGAAATAAGTGATTATGGGTAAGTTGTTTAAGCTAAGTTGAGGTGTAATTAACTGGAATAAATTGCTTTAAGGTTTTGAAATGATTTTGGTGTGAATTGGATCGAAAAATGATGTTAAAACTGTATTTTTGCAAAAAACGCGAAAATCAGAGTTTGATGTCCTGCCAGGACCGCACGACCGTGCTCCCCTGTGGCACGGACCGTGCGGTGTGTTCGACATTGGGACGCACGACCGTGCACACCTGCTGTGTGGAGAAACTCCTATTTTGTGACTTTTTGAGGTATCCAATGCACTTGAATGGTTTCCAAACCCTTAAACTTGATTAATAGGTGCTTAATGATGATGTAATTGATGGATTAACTTGGACTTAAGTATAAGGAAGTTTAGGAGTTAATTGGTTAAGAGACGGAGTTAAGAATTGTCTTAACATGAGTTATGAATGATGATGAATGATTAAGAACGATGATGAGTTAATAGGTCAGAGTAACCTTGATTAATTGGATGCGAACCTTGAGTTATGTGCATGAAGTTTAAACGAAGGTGTGATGTTATGATGTAATAGCATGTTTGTGATAAGTGATGATGTTATGTGATATGTGACGATGTTATGTGATATGTGTCAATGTTATGTGATAAGTGACGTTGTTATGTGATAAGTGATGATGTTATGTGATAAGTGACGATGAATATATGATATATGATATATTACAAGTGATGATGAAGTGACGATGTTCATATGAAAGAATATATGATAATGTTGATGATGTTGGTGTTGAGTCATATGTATGTATGTAATGTCGAGTCATCATATATATACATGCATTCATTCATGAGTCAAGTCCAGTGACGATGAAAGTGACGATGGGATCCCTCAGATAAAAGAACTCTGATATCCAAAACCTTGTACCACATGCATTTAGAGTCCTTTAGGCGCATTGCATGATGAGCCCTATATGATGATGTTTCGGTGTGAACTTGTGCATCTAATTGTCAAATGTGTAATTGATGATTGTGATGAGATGAAGTTGATATAATTGAATTGTTAATCGATTGTCATTGATGAAAAGTGTATGTATGATTATGAGGATATTGTTGAAGTATTGAGATAACTTAACTTGATGATAAATCTTGATGATTGATTGTTGATAAGTATATGTCATGTATGCTTGAGACTTTTGCTATGAAGTATGGAGGTAGCTAGGCTTCTAATTGAATGTGATTGGTACTATGCATGTTTTTCTCACTGGATCTTTGGTTGTGGCACGATTAAGTGGTTGAGCACAGACTGTGCTTTGACACCAACTGAAGGTGAGAAAAACACAAGAAGGGGGGTTGAATTGTGTTGGCTTTTTCTGGATTCTTTTACTAAGTGTTAACACTGGTCCTAATTTGATGGGTTCAGAGTCTGACTTAGAGTCTTAGTGCAGCGGATAAAACAAAACACGGAGATAAAAGAGAGCAAACACAAGCAATTTATACTGGTTCCTCCCACAACACAGGAGTAGTCAAGTCATCTTGCACTTCTAAGGGATTTAAATATAATATCACTAGATTACAACTGCTCAAGGATTCTTCGAAGAGACTTCCAAATGTTCAAGCACACTTGCAAGAGACTTCTAATGCTCAAGATCACTACCAAGAGACTTCTAATGCTCAAGGACAACTCCAAGAGACTTCTAATGCTCAAGCACGCAGGCAAGAGACTTCCAATACTACATCACAACAAAAAGAGACTTCTAGTGCTCAAGCTTCATAAGCAAGAGACTTCTATTTGTTTACCAAATAAACAAATTTGTTCTTACACTTGATATACAATCAGAGGTGTAAACTAAACAATATTGAACAGACTTTTAAGACTGTAGGATTTCTATGATACAGACTTTGATAAGAAATTCCTAACTGTCTTTGCGCTATTTGATTTTGATAGAGTAATGGCACAGTAAAATAGCATAGTCTTGTTAATCTTCTTCAGGTCTTCAGCTTCTTTTATATTCAAGGATTTGAGAGACGTTGGAGAAGAGTGCTAGCTCATTATGAGTCATTGAGAAGCTTCAAATCAAGGACGTTGGAACATTACCTAATATGGATAATTTCGTTGAATAGTCATTCGAAATTCCTTTGTTGAAACTGGAAGTATCTGTTCATTCTCTTTGTCCTTGAAGTTCTTTGTCCGTTTCTACACGTGGTGAGAAAAAGACAAAATTGTACTCAGATCCTTGATAGAGACAGCTACAAAAGATGACAAAACTGACGTGGAGTCTGGATCCCTCGGGATCTTATGAGTCTAGGGGTCTTCAAAGTCTGGTGGTGTCTTTTGAATCTCATGATCTTCATAGAGTCCAATGAAGTTAATCTTCAGCATCTGAGTGACGTCTTTTTTCTTCTGATCCAAGATGTTAACTTTTGGTTGACCTTTCTTCAGATCTTTCATCATTGACTCTTGCAATGGAATCCTTTGTTTGGCTCATGAACAAAGATGTGTTGATCAAATTAATGTCCTTTTATGGAACCCTTCGATTATAAAAATCAAAATATTTGCTTATTTCATCATATTCACAAGAATTTGATCTTACCGTATATGGCTTTGACTATGATCTAGTAAACTGTGTTTACAAGGTCCTTGTTATTTTTACCGTTGGTTTAGGTAAGAATGGTTTCAAAACTCAAGGAATGATTCATACTTTTGGTACTAATTCTTCTTGGAGAATGATTCTTGGGGAGTTACCTCTTCTAGATGGTATCAATGAATCATTGAAATTCGTGAGTGGTGCACTTAATTGGGTTCCATATAGGGATAATACTCACAGCGTTGTTTCTTTTGAATTGGTGAATGAGTCGTATACAACACTTTTACGGCGTAATTATGGAGGGGAATTTGTGGATCATGTGATATTGGGTATCTCAAGTGATTGTTTGTGTATATTTGTGCATAATATTAAATTTTTTAGTGTTTGGCGATGAAGGAATATGGAAAAGAAGAGTCTTGGACTAAATTGTTTCGTTTTCAGTACATGGAAGATTCTTTGTGGGGTCCATATATCAAGCCACTATGGATTTCTGAGAATGACCAAGTGTTAATGATATACTCCTATATGCCACCGCGAAAAAGGAATAAGAATTTTAATGTTTATGATTTCAAAAATGATACTTGTAAGTTTCCAATGATTCATGACTGTAATAGTTGGATTACCTCAGCGGTTTATGCTGAGAGTTTGATATCACCTTTATTTTAAAGTGAGGATGTCAATGAGGTGCTATGTGGCTTAAGCTTTAGTCTCAATTGCAACTTATATGTTAATTCCTGTTTATGCTACTTATTTTGTATTTGTTATAATTACTATTGACTTTATTGGTTCCATGTTAGATCACTTTATTTTTACATTCAAGGTTTTCTTTTGTGATTAGTAAATAGGGTTACTGTTTTCTCATTCTTGTATCTATAGTCTTAGAATTTTGGGTTGGACTTAACTCAACCCTATGAAATCGGCTTGTAAGATAAGGATTCTCCCAACTTATCAAGTTATATTCGGGCCATATTTACTACAGTCGGTTCATCGGTTTGAGTTGCAGACTCGGTGTTTAGTTCGAAGCAGTTTCTCCGTTTTTATTGATCCTAGTAGTGTTGTTTTTTATGTGAATTGACTGCGTATCAGTTATTATAGTTTTTATTTGGAGTTGTAAAAGAGGTTTTTCTGCGTTTAGGAGCTTTTTTCTGCAGTGTTGTTTGTGCTATGCAACTATTATGTTTGTTTCCCTTGTTTGCAGGCCTTTTGGTGCGATATTGGAGGTGTGTATTTTTTGACTTGATACTAGGTACATCTTGTGCTTAGTTCAAGTGCTATAATATATTTTGCCAAATTGAAAAATACAATGATAAACATTTTTGAAATTGAGACTTTTATGGTCATATTATATTATCTTTGTGTTCATGTGAGTTTGGTGCTGCCAAAAAAATTAAATTCATGATAGATAGTTAATCAAAGTTGACTCTCTTTCCTCTAAAAAAGTTTACTTTCATTGATTGGTGTGTTAGTAGTTTGTTTCAAGCCAAGACATAAACTAATTTAATTAGTTTGGCTGTGATAATTGTGTCATTGGCATCAAATAAGATTAATTTCTTTTGACAGTAGAATAATCGGGTAAAAACTTAGTGGTCTATGAAAGGAACATTCGTTTTATTTTTAAATAAATAATGATAATTAAGTAAAACTTAGAAGGTGCAAATTTAAAAAACCCACTAAAAAAATCATTTTTCTAGGCCCAAGCCCAAAAATCCAAACCCTAAAGTCTCTTTTTCCTTTTGTTACTCTTTCTCTATATAAGACGCCGTTGCATCTCATTTTTCTCCATTGCTTCTTCGACTTTATGTATTCTTCTTTTCTTATCTATTTTCAATATCTTTTTTCTCGTTTCTCCTTATTGATGTATTCTTGGAACTTCTAATTTCCTCTGTCAGTCCAACTTAAGCAATTTAGAATTTTGATGTCAAAATCAGGCATGAGATATTCTTGATCTGATAACTTGACCAAACATACTATGTGTTTGATTTCAAGTCAAACCATTTTGTCCACTCGATCAAGCATGATTTTTATTAACATAGATGAAGATGAAACTGAGCAGGACGATGGCGACGATGTTTTGAAAATAAGCATAAATTTCTAGCTATCAAACCGACGACGTACCAAAGGTATGCAATCAACACCAAATCCTTAATTTGATTTATATTTATTTTTAATTATATAAACTGATATGTATATCAGATTTTTTTCCTTTTGTTTTGGATCATCTAATTTAATTATGATATTTTTATTGTTTTTATAGTTCATACTGTATGAATATATACATATACGAGTTTAAATTTTGTATCCCTGAATGAGTTATAACTAACTCAAATATGTGCATAAAAAAACTAACTCAAATATGATTAGTAGAAACAAATGGATTAAAACTTTTAACTTCATAATACTGATAAGTTTTCTATTCAAAATTTATCATGTTTCTATACTCTAACAATAACTTGTATTAACATATTATTTATGATAATTTTCTAACATTTATATATGAGAGAGAACTTTTGCATGTTATAAGAGAAATTTTCCTTTAAAAAAAATAAAAGTAAATTTTCTTAGGGGCATAATATATTCAAAGTAAAATAGAAGAGTACATACCTTGATTTATTTGTTTCTTCCACCTGCTCATAAATTTGTGTTTTCAGGAAATATCAAGTGAGCACCACACTCCATTCGTACTACAATGCCAAAATCATGTGTAAACTCAAGTGATTGGAACTCAAGGCTATGTAGATCCTGAGTATGTTATGACAGGACACCTTCAAGAGTGATGTCTACAAATTTGCTCTTCTTGAGGTGTTAACAGGAAGAAAAACAATTGATAAATAACGGCCAGAAAAGGAACAAAGTTTACCTGAATGGGTAAAACCATACTTAAGAAAACCACCTTGTTCACCATATCATTTAAGGTTTTGCATGATGGCCTTTCCTCTTCTAATTTCTCAAGACATGGTGGTGGTGGTGGAAGTGCAACTAACTATGGTCCAAAAGGTGGTTCATTGTCTTTAACTTCATCTACTACAACTCAATTTCATAAGATATGATATGTGATGCATCACAATCTTATGTTAGACAACTCTAAGGGCAGCTTTTAAGCCAAAACTTGAATTATCTTTCATGATTTTTTGTATAAATTTTATATATAGTCTTTAATTGACTCATGTTGGTTTATTTGACTTTTAAGACTCAATGCTATGAATTGTATCAGTTTCTTAAAACTAATGTACCTTGAGATTATAAAGCTAAACTTTTACCACTGAGCTATTATCTCAAGTTGAATCCAAGATGGAGCTTTATACAATTCTTTTACATTCATATGAATTCAATATCAAATTTTTACTATTATTTTTTATATAAATAGTATTAATCAATTGATTTTCTCTTTGTTTAGATATTATTTTGACCTCTCAAAATATTTAATTTTGTATACACACAAGTTATCGATTCAAAATAGGTGTGATTCGTATCAATCTTCATACATGGTCTTGGTTGTCTTTTTGCTGTCTGATTTGAATCACACATTAAGTGAATCGAATTAGCACGTTGTTTTCGAGCAAATTATTGCATTTTCCACCCTTTTCTATATATACTCATATCATCCAAACCCCCAAAACTACTGAATCATTTGCATCTATTCTCTCTAGAGTCTGCATACCTCATTGTTCATGTGTTCTTTAGATTAAACACTTTTTCTAAGAATCATTGTGTTTCATTGAGTCATAGATTGCTAGAGTGCTATAGGGATTGTAAGTTGATTGCTTTCAAGGATATTTGTTGGAAATCAAGGATCCAAAGTGAACAGAATAATCTCATTCCACCTCCAAGGGTAATGGGTTCTTTCTAAGGTTCTTGTGTTCAAGGGGATCCATTCACCGGACGAAGCAAAGACGAGTTCGAGTGAAGAGCTTCAAGGATTGCATGGGTGTTTGAGGATTCGAAGACATTGAGAAGCACCAATTTCAAAGGTATTTGAAGATTGGGGTAGAGGTTGCATAAGGATTGAAAAGCTAGGGTAGTTTGAAGGAATTCTTGTAACCTTTTGTGTTCAATATTCATAATCATAGTGGAGGTCCTTGGTGGAGACGTTTTCCACCAAGAAGAGTAGACGTACCTCGAATCGAGGACGAAAGGGGGAACTGCTATAAAAATTATGGTGTTTTCTCTCTTTCCCTTACTCCTTTAATTTTTTTGAATTCATATATAAACTGTGATAATTGAATATTAAGTGAGTTGAATGTGATTGAATTCTTTCCTTCAAGTTTTGGTTGATTCATTGAATTAACCCCTTTCAAAATATAATTGATCACATTTGATTGTCAATTAAGTTTCAATTATCAAGTTTATATCCTAGTGTTTTCATTAGTAGTAAGTAGCTTGTTTAATTGTTGTTAGGTTTGGTTTGATTTGTCTAGCTTTGCAACTTGTAGTTTGTATTAACATTAGATTGTATTGAGATTTATTATAAATGAATCGCTCAACTCATTTTGTAAATCTTTGTGTGCGTAGTCTTAATACTTTTGTTATTATCTTACGCTTCAAGCAAATTTCGACAGTCAATCAGTTTTTCAATCGCTTTCGCTAAGCTTTCGTCAGTTTTTCTAAAACATTTTTAAAAGCGCTATTCACCCCCCCCTCTAGCGAATACCTTGTTGCAATATAGACCAACATATGTGTCTTTGGTTTTAACCTTACTAGAGTCTTTGTCTTCTCAGACTAAGACTCTGGTTTGGTCAAAACCTTTTATTTTACAGTCTCAGACTCTGACTTAATCTGAACCTTTGACTTCACAGTATCAGACTATGGCTTGGTCAGATCCTGGAACTCAGAGACTCTGGGTTCTGAGTGGTTCAAACTCTAAGCTTCTGAACCTTCTGGCACAGAGTGAGTGTACAGATCTTCCTTCTCGTGACCAGAACTCGAAGGCTTCATTGACTCATCTGGAGTTTGCATTCCCTTGCAAGATGTTCCAGAACAACAAAATATTTCACCATGGTTTCTCCCCATATTGTAAATCATCATGGCTAGCCTTGTTTTTCCAATGGAACTGGCTAGAATCTCTTGAAAGATCGGTTCATGATTTGTCAAAGCCTTGATGACATTGTTCTCAGAATATGCTTCTAGTACTTCAATTTTATCTTCAAGTTTATTGATGTAATCTCTCAAAGCTTGGTGATGTTCTAGTGCAATGTCATACTTCCTTTATAGATCGTTTTCTTCAGTACCATGATTATCAGATCTTTCATACTCCAAGATGTCATTCCTGAACAGGAGACGTTCATACACCTTTTCCATGAAGTTGTTGCTTGCTTCTAACAAATCAAATCTTTTCTTTAACTTACACAATTCTTTTGATTTGTTTAAGCATCTTCTGGCAAGTTCTTTGACAGCACCTACTAGTTCTTTATAAGTGAGGTTGTGAAGTTCCTTGTCTTCATCATCAGAATCTGATCCAGACTCAGCATCAGAGGTCGTTGTAGCCATCAGACCCAAGTTTGCTCCGTCTTCGTCTTTGTTAGATTCTGCCTTCTCATCAAATTCATCCCATGTTCCCATGAGACTTTCCTTTAGCTGCTCTTGTAGTTCTCCTTCTTAAAACTCCATTTCTTGGAAGTTCCTTTTCTTGCCCTGTCCTTCTGTAGCTCTGGACAATCAGCAATGAAGTGTCCAATCTTCTTGCAGTTGTAGCAGCCATCCTGATCTTCACTCTTGCTCTTGAATCCCGATCTCTTGGAACCATTGATTCTACCTGGAAACCTTCTTTTCCTATCAGATACTGGAACCTCTTTGTTCAATAAGCCATCTCTTTAAGATCTGAATCATTATCAGATCCTTCATCTAGAGTATCTTCCTCTAGCTCAGCAGTTTTAAGAGCTTTGGCTGATATTCCTTTAGAGGTCAAAGCAATAGACTTGGACTTTTGAGTTGGTTCATCTCCATCAAGTTTTAGCTTGTCTAGGTCCTTTGCCTCATGTATGGCAGTTGATAAGTGCCAAAATTGAGTTTAAAAGCATAGTTAATTTAAGCACTTTTGTAGCTTGTTTTACAAGTTATCATGGGAAATGATCATAATCAATGATCAAATGCCCACTATTGCTTTTACTTCTTTCCCCATCCAATTGTGCAGGAAAATACAAGCCAGGACTTGATTTGAGCAAAGAATTCATGAAGTGAAGCATGCATACTTTCGCCCAGCGATCCCTTGGCGACCAATTGGCGAAGATAGGCAGAGACTTCATCTGGAACAGTGGAGCATTATTTCGCTCAGCGAAATTTATCATCGCTCAGCGAAATCAAGGGCGGTTTAAAGGACATTTGAAGACGTGGCTGAAGACGACTGGCAATTTCAGCAAGTTTCGCCGAGCGAAATGTCATTTAACAGCTTTTTGTATTTAAGCTTTGTTTCCAGTTTTTCTTAGGGAGCCTGTTAGATAAGTTCCAATAGTTCTTTTGTAGCATATTTTAGCTTAGCTTTTAGACAATAAACAAGGGCTAGAAGCTTTGATCTTCAAGGAGCAAAGGAGATTGGATTGTGAAATCAACCAAAAGACTTTGGGAAATCAAGAACTTGGGTTTGTATTTTCTTTTCTCTACTCTTTTGTAAAGTTCTCATGAAAATGAGTAACTAAACTTCCCTTTGTTGGGATTGGAGCACTCTTTCTAGCCTAGGATGTAATAGTTTGATTTTGCAATATATATGGTTTTTAGCAATTGATGTGTTATTGAGTTTTTCTTGCCATTCATTGTCATGATTTGATTTAAAATGATATTGACGAATGCTTTTAAATCTTTGGCGAGAATAGCTCTATCAAAATAAGAAAATCTAGAAATGGATTTGGGTTTTGATAATCGCACATAGTGTCGGAACGTAATGCTTTCGGATCGTTTGATTGATTGGGAAATCGTCGATTAAACGATACGATCGATCTCGCGACGTCATTGCGGACACGGATGACGTTGTCGAGCGATACGTGGTAATTTCGCTAAAACGCTAAAACTCATATGCACGATCTTTAGATTACATTCGACGTTAGATTGAGGAAATCCTATCTCAACGCTTTTACTCCTTAGTTTTTGTCATCTTTACTTTTCGCATTTTTACATTACCATAGTTTATGTACAAACATTCGTACAAAACCCCTTTAGCTCAAAACGATATTGATTGTTGAACGGTTCCGAGTAGCGCACTAATCCCTGTGGAGACGATACAAAAATACTTACCTCGTTTGTTGAATTGTTAAATACTGCAACCAACAAAATGGCGCCGTTGCCGGGGATTGGTGTTTAGATATTTTGAACATCGCAATAGTTGGTAGTGTTTTGAGCTTTTGTAATTATCTTGTTAATATTTTTCTTATCTTTTTGTACATTAAATCTATTTGTGCACTTACCCTCTTTGCAAAGCAAAGAAAAATTTCTTGTTAGTTATTCGTGTTTCAGATTCTCAACAAAGAGGCAATCATGACTGATCATGATTATTACAACTTCTACACTTCATACGAGTATGAATCCTATCAACAGTATCAACAATATCCGTCTGAAGATGAACAAATGGCAAGAACTGAAAATACATTGCATTTGTTCATGCAACAATCCATGATAAACATGCAAAACACCAACCAAAGACTGAGGAATTTGTCAAGACAGTTGGGGATTTTGCAAGTTCAATTGAACATGCATAACACCAACCAAAGACTGAGGAATTTGTCAAGCCAGTTGGATGTTTTGCAAGCTCAAATAAACCATCTGCCAAGAGTCATGGATGTTCGGACCAACAATCAATCCGTTTTGGAATTCGGAGAGATTGTTGAAGACGATGTTGATGAGAGTGAGGAAGAGCCGATATTTGAAGGATGTGGTATTAAGGAAATGATGGAAGAAATAGAAATACCACACACCATAGAACTTCCTCAAGAAATGTCAGATTCTGAAGAAGACATAGCTGTTGATAGTGATGAAGTAATGGTTATTGAGAAAACGGGACAGTTTCTTAACAAGGAAGAAACTTGTGCAAAGGAGGAGGTGATCGTGAGCAAGGCCGAATTTGATTTGGTAATAGATAGTATTTGTTCCTTGCTCACCATAGTATGGATAGGGAGGTATTGGACTCCACATCAGCTATGCTTAAAGTTCATGGAATTCCTCCCACAGCAAAGGGATACTAGAGCTGATGTGCGCTCCGTCTCGTATTGGCCACCCTAACGGAAAAGGCGTCGAGCTAACGACGTAAAACAAGCGCTTATTGGGAGGCAACCCAACTTTGTAAGTTTTTATGTCTTATTTACTGCTTTTTAGTAACATTAGGTGTAGCTGAAATTGGCAAGTCTTTTGAATGCTGCATTTTTGAAATTCTGCTATCTGTCATCTTCGCTGAGCGAGATATACTTCGCTGAGCGAAGCTTGCTGATAAGCTCTTTAACAGCAAAGCATCAGATGCATGATAATGATAGAAATTGTTTGATTTGTGCAAAGCCAAGTTATTTGTTTCTTGCTTTTCTAGATGTGTACTTGAATTTGAAATGAGTACTTTGTGCATCATTTATCTCATACAATTTTACGCGATAACATGCTTATTGATTGAACCAATTAGAACTAGCCGAAATGTGAGGTATCCTCAACCATTGTATATATATGCAGGAGACCGGCATTTCATGTTTAACTCGATTATTTTATGTTAAATCTGTTGTTGTTTTAATTAGTATGAAAGCAATGACATGATCAAGGCATTTTTTGGAATTGAGTAGACACACTTGACCACAAAAAGCCTTCCCGGTGAGAGAGTGAGTATCTGTTAACCCCTTTGAGCCTAAATGAATCAGAATCTTTAACTATGAACTGCCAACATTCATAAGCACAATGCTTAGTGAATTTGCCCAAATATTTCAAAATCCAGTTCATAGTTAACTCACAAATGAATTCTGATATTCTTACTTTCATTATTGAACCCTAATCCATCATGATTATTGACCTTTGCCTAAAGGAACATTTGATTAGGATATCATTGAACCAAGTTGGGGAGAAAAGGGAGGTTGTGTTTATGTCAAGTAATTGGTGAATTTTGAATTTGATCTTGACAACAAGAAAAAGAAAAGAAAAAGAAAAAGAAAAGAAAAAAGAAAGAAAAAGAAACAAAGAAAAAGAAAAAAAAAAGAGAGAAAAATCAAAAAGTTGTCAAGATCAATAAAAGAAAAATTTGTAAATCACCAAAGAGTTGTATTTGAATAAGGAGGAAGTTGTGTAAATAGAATGAATGTTCCTCTTGCTTGGCCATTTGAATTCAATATCCCACATATGACAATTCTTTTGTAACCAAGCCAAATTACAACCCTCAAAGACCTTGTGATCTATGCTTTCATGCTTTTAGAAATGATAATTAGATGGACACATAACTCGATCGGAATGTTAGCATAATTGCCGGATGAGTGTTCAATACCCTCACAATTGATTTCAATTTGCTAATTTGCTTTCAAAGAAGAGTGTGTTAGGTGTGGTTCATAGATAATTATGTTATTGTTTTGAATTGTATGATGTGAATTTTGTGTTTAGGACTTATGTTATATTCATAGTATATATTTAGATTAATGAGAAACTTTATACTTGCCCGCACAATCTTCATTTGAATTATGCGATTTGAAAACTGTTCATTTCTTTGCATGTTTTGTAAAAATGTCCAAAGCCTTGTTTTTTTTTCCATTTGTTTGAGTCCTTTGTTTGAGGACAAACAAAGATTTAAGTTGGGGAGTGTGATAAGTGCCAAAATTGAGTTTAAAAGCATAGTTAATTTAAGCACTTTTGTAGCTTGTTTTACAAGTTATCATGGGAAATGATCATAATCAATGATCAAATGCCCACTATTGCTTTTACTTCTTTCCCCATCCAATTGTGCAGGAAAATACAAGCCAGGACTTGATTTGAGCAAAGAATTCATGAAGTGAAGCATGCATACTTTCGCCCAGCGATCCCTTGGCGACCAATTGGCGAAGATAGGCAGAGACTTCATCTGGAACAGTGGAGCATTATTTCGCTCAGTGAAATTTATCATCGCTCAGCGAAATCAAGGGAGGTTTAAAGGACATTTGAAGACGTGGCTGAAGACGACTGGCAATTTCAGCAAGTTTCGCCGAGCGAAATATATCTCGCCGAGCGAAATGTCATTTAACAGCTTTTTGTATTTAAGCTTTGTTTCCAGTTTTTCTTAGGGAGCCTGTTAGATAAGTTCCAGTAGTTCTTTTGTAGCATATTTTAGCTTAGCTTTTAGACAATAAACAAGGGCTAGAAGCTTTGATCTTCAAGGAGCAAAGGAGATTGGATTGTGAAATCAACCAAAAGACTTTGGGAAATCAAGAACTTGGGTTTGTATTTTCTTTTCTCTACTCTTTTGTAAAGTTCTCATGAAAATGAGTAACTAAACTTCCCTTTGTTGGGATTGGAGCACTCTTTCTAGCCTAGGATGTAATAGTTTGATTTTGCAATATATATGGTTTTTAGCAATTGATGTGTTATTGAGTTTTTCTTGCCATTCATTGTCATGATTTGATTTAAAATGATATTGACGAATGCTTTTAAATCTTTGGCGAGAATAGCTCTATCAAAATAAGAAAATCTAGAAATGGATTTGGGTTTTGATAATCGCACATAGTGTCGGAACGTAATGCTTTCGGATCGTTTGATTGATTGGGAAATCGTCGATTAAACGATACGATCGATCTCGCGACGTCATTGCGGACACGGATGACGTTGTCGAGCGATACGTGGTAATTTCGCTAAAACGCTAAAACTCATATGCACGATCTTTAGATTACATTCGACGTTAGATCGAGGAAATCCTATCTCAACGCTTTTACTCCTTAGTTTTTGTCATCTTTATTTTTCGCATTTTTACATTACCATAGTTTATGTACAAACATTCGTACAAAACCCCTTTAGCTCAAAACGATATTGATTGTTGAACGGTTCCGAGTAGCGCACTAATCCCTGTGGAGACGATACAAAAATACTTACCTCGTTTGTTGAATTGTTAAATACTGCAACCAACAAAATGGCGCCGTTGCCGGGGATTGGTGTTTAGATATTTTGAACATCGCAATAGTTGGTAGTGTTTTGAGCTTTTGTAATTATCTTGTTAATATTTTTCTTATCTTTTTGTACATTAAATCTATTTGTGCACTTACCCTCTTTGCAAAGCAAAGAAAAATTTCTTGTTAGTTATTCGTGTTTCAGATTCTCAACAAAGAGGCAATCATGACTGATCATGATTATTACAACTTCTACACTCCATACGAGTATGAATCCTATCAACAGTATCAACAATATCCGTCTGAAGATGAACAAATGGCAAGAACTGAAAATACATTGCATTTGTTCATGCAACAATCCATGATAAACATGCAAAACACCAACCAAAGACTGAGGAATTTGTCAAGACAGTTGGGGATTTTGCAAGTTCAATTGAACATGCATAACACCAACCAAAGACTGAGGAATTTGTCAAGCCAGTTGGATGTTTTGCAAGCTCAAATAAACCATCTGCCAAGAGTCATGGATGTTCGGACCAACAATCAATCCGTTTTGGAATTCGGAGAGATTGTTGAAGACGATGTTGATGAGAGTGAGGAAGAGCCGATATTTGAAGGATGTGGTATTAAGGAAATGATGGAAGAAATAGAAATACCACACACCATAGAACTTCCTCAAGAAATGTCAGATTCTGAAGAAGACATAGCTGTTGATAGTGATGAAGTAATGGTTATTGAGAAAACGGGACAGTTTCTTAACAAGGAAGAAACTTGTGCAAAGGAGGAGGTGATCGTGAGCAAGGCCGAATTTGATTTAGTAATAGATAGTATTTGTTCCTTGCTCACCATAGTATGGATAGGGAGGTATTGGACTCCACATCAGCTATGCTTAAAGTTCATGGAATTCCTCCCACAGCAAAGGGATACTAGAGCTGATGTGCGCTCCGTCTCGTATTGGCCACCCTAACGGAAAAGGCGTCGAGCTAACGACGTAAAACAAGCGCTTATTGGGAGGCAACCCAACTTTGTAAGTTTTTATGTCTTATTTACTGCTTTTTAGTAACATTAGGTGTAGCTGAAATTGGCAAGTCTTTTGAATGCTGCATTTTTGAAATTCTGCTATCTGTCATCTTCGCTGAGCGAGATATACTTCGCTGAGCGAAGCTTGCTGATAAGCTCTTTAACAGCAAAGCATCAGATGCATGATAATGATAGAAATTGTTTGATTTGTGCAAAGCCAAGTTATTTGTTTCTTGCTTTTCTAGATGTGTACTTGAATTTGAAATGAGTACTTTGTGCATCATTTATCTCATACAATTTTACGCGATAACATGCTTATTGATTGAACCAATTAGAACTAGCCGAAATGTGAGGTATCCTCAACCATTGTATATATATGCAGGAGACCGGCATTTCATGTTTAACTCGATTATTTTATGTTAAATCTGTTGTTGTTTTAATTAGTATGAAAGCAATGACATGATCAAGGCATTTTTTGGAATTGAGTAGACACACTTGACCACAAAAAGCCTTCCCGGTGAGAGAGTGAGTATCTGTTAACCCCTTTGAGCCTAAATGAATCAGAATCTTTAACTATGAACTGCCAACATTCATAAGCACAATGCTTAGTGAATTTGCCCAAATATTTCAAAATCCAGTTCATAGTTAACTCACAAATGAATTCTGATATTCTTACTTTCATTATTGAACCCTAATCCATCATGATTATTGACCTTTGCCTAAAGGAACATTCGATTAGGATATCATTGAACCAAGTTGGGGAGAAAAGGGAGGTTGTGTTTATGTCAAGTAATTGGTGAATTTTGAATTTGATCTTGACAACAAGAAAAAGAAAAGAAAAAGAAAAAGAAAAGAAAAAAGAAAGAAAAAGAAACAAAGAAAAAGAAAAAAAAAAAGAGAGAAAAATCAAAAAGTTGTCAAGATCAATAAAAGAAAAATTTGTAAATCACCAAAGAGTTGTATTTGAATAAGGAGGAAGTTGTGTAAATAGAATGAATGTTCCTCTTGCTTGGCCATTTGAATTCAATATCCCACATATGACAATTCTTTTGTAACCAAGCCAAATTACAACCCTCAAAGACCTTGTGATCTATGCTTTCATGCTTTTAGAAATGATAATTAGATGGACACATAACTCGATCGGAATGTTAGCATAATTGCCGGATGAGTGTTCAATACCCTCACAATTGATTTCAATTTGCTAATTTGCTTTCAAAGAAGAGTGTGTTAGGTGTGGTTCATAGATAATTATGTTATTGTTTTGAATTGTATGATGTGAATTTTGTGTTTAGGACTTATGTTATATTCATAGTATATATTTAGATTAATGAGAAACTTTATACTTGCCCGCACAATCTTCATTTGAATTATGCGATTTGAAAACTGTTCATTTCTTTGCATGTTTTGTAAAAATGTCCAAAGCCTTGTTTTTTTTTCCATTTGTTTGAGTCCTTTGTTTGAGGACAAACAAAGATTTAAGTTGGGGAGTGTGATAAGTGCCAAAATTGAGTTTAAAAGCATAGTTAATTTAAGCACTTTTGTAGCTTGTTTTACAAGTTATCATGGGAAATGATCATAATCAATGATCAAATGCCCACTATTGCTTTTACTTCTTTCCCCATCCAATTGTGCAGGAAAATACAAGCCAGGACTTGATTTGAGCAAAGAATTCATGAAGTGAAGCATGCATACTTTCGCCCAGCGATCCCTTGGCGACCAATTGGCGAAGATAGGCAGAGACTTCATCTGGAACAGTGGAGCATTATTTCGCTCAGTGAAATTTATCATCGCTCAGCGAAATCAAGGGAGGTTTAAAGGACATTTGAAGACGTGGCTGAAGACGACTGGCAATTTCAGCAAGTTTCGCCGAGCGAAATATATCTCGCCGAGCGAAATGTCATTTAACAGCTTTTTGTATTTAAGCTTTGTTTCCAGTTTTTCTTAGGGAGCCTGTTAGATAAGTTCCAGTAGTTCTTTTGTAGCATATTTTAGCTTAGCTTTTAGACAATAAACAAGGGCTAGAAGCTTTGATCTTCAAGGAGCAAAGGAGATTGGATTGTGAAATCAACCAAAAGACTTTGGGAAATCAAGAACTTGGGTTTGTATTTTCTTTTCTCTACTCTTTTGTAAAGTTCTCATGAAAATGAGTAACTAAACTTCCCTTTGTTGGGATTGGAGCACTCTTTCTAGCCTAGGATGTAATAGTTTGATTTTGCAATATATATGGTTTTTAGCAATTGATGTGTTATTGAGTTTTTCTTGCCATTCATTGTCATGATTTGATTTAAAATGATATTGACGAATGCTTTTAAATCTTTGGCGAGAATAGCTCTATCAAAATAAGAAAATCTAGAAATGGATTTGGGTTTTGATAATCGCACATAGTGTCGGAACGTAATGCTTTCGGATCGTTTGATTGATTGGGAAATCGTCGATTAAACGATACGATCGATCTCGCGACGTCATTGCGGACACGGATGACGTTGTCGAGCGATACGTGGTAATTTCGCTAAAACGCTAAAACTCATATGCACGATCTTTAGATTACATTCGACGTTAGATCGAGGAAATCCTATCTCAACGCTTTTACTCCTTAGTTTTTGTCATCTTTACTTTTCGCATTTTTACATTACCATAGTTTATGTACAAACATTCGTACAAAACCCCTTTAGCTCAAAACGATATTGATTGTTGAACGGTTCCGAGTAGCGCACTAATCCCTGTGGAGACGATACAAAAATACTTACCTCGTTTGTTGAATTGTTAAATACTGCAACCAACAAAATGGCGCCGTTGCCGGGGATTGGTGTTTAGATATTTTGAACATCGCAATAGTTGGTAGTGTTTTGAGCTTTTGTAATTATCTTGTTAATATTTTTCTTATCTTTTTGTACATTAAATCTATTTGTGCACTTACCCTCTTTGCAAAGCAAAGAAAAATTTCTTGTTAGTTATTCGTGTTTCAGATTCTCAACAAAGAGGCAATCATGACTGATCATGATTATTACAACTTCTACACTCCATACGAGTATGAATCCTATCAACAGTATCAACAATATCCGTCTGAAGATGAACAAATGGCAAGAACTGAAAATACATTGCATTTGTTCATGCAACAATCCATGATAAACATGCAAAACACCAACCAAAGACTGAGGAATTTGTCAAGACAGTTGGGGATTTTGCAAGTTCAATTGAACATGCATAACACCAACCAAAGACTGAGGAATTTGTCAAGCCAGTTGGATGTTTTGCAAGCTCAAATAAACCATCTGCCAAGAGTCATGGATGTTCGGACCAACAATCAATCCGTTTTGGAATTCGGAGAGATTGTTGAAGACGATGTTGATGAGAGTGAGGAAGAGCCGATATTTGAAGGATGTGGTATTAAGGAAATGATGGAAGAAATAGAAATACCACACACCATAGAACTTCCTCAAGAAATGTCAGATTCTGAAGAAGACATAGCTGTTGATAGTGATGAAGTAATGGTTATTGAGAAAACGGGACAGTTTCTTAACAAGGAAGAAACTTGTGCAAAGGAGGAGGTGATCGTGAGCAAGGCCGAATTTGATTTGGTAATAGATAGTATTTGTTCCTTGCTCACCATAGTATGGATAGGGAGGTATTGGACTCCACATCAGCTATGCTTAAAGTTCATGGAATTCCTCCCACAGCAAAGGGATACTAGAGCTGATGTGCGCTCCGTCTCGTATTGGCCACCCTAACGGAAAAGGCGTCGAGCTAACGACGTAAAACAAGCGCTTATTGGGAGGCAACCCAACTTTGTAAGTTTTTATGTCTTATTTACTGCTTTTTAGTAACATTAGGTGTAGCTGAAATTGGCAAGTCTTTTGAATGCTGCATTTTTGAAATTCTGCTATCTGTCATCTTCGCTGAGCGAGATATACTTCGCTGAGCGAAGCTTGCTGATAAGCTCTTTAACAGCAAAGCATCAGATGCATGATAATGATAGAAATTGTTTGATTTGTGCAAAGCCAAGTTATTTGTTTCTTGCTTTTCTAGATGTGTACTTGAATTTGAAATGAGTACTTTGTGCATCATTTATCTCATACAATTTTACGCGATAACATGCTTATTGATTGAACCAATTAGAACTAGCCGAAATGTGAGGTATCCTCAACCATTGTATATATATGCAGGAGACCGGCATTTCATGTTTAACTCGATTATTTTATGTTAAATCTGTTGTTGTTTTAATTAGTATGAAAGCAATGACATGATCAAGGCATTTTTTGGAATTGAGTAGACACACTTGACCACAAAAAGCCTTCCCGGTGAGAGAGTGAGTATCTGTTAACCCCTTTGAGCCTAAATGAATCAGAATCTTTAACTATGAACTGCCAACATTCATAAGCACAATGCTTAGTGAATTTGCCCAAATATTTCAAAATCCAGTTCATAGTTAACTCACAAATGAATTCTGATATTCTTACTTTCATTATTGAACCCTAATCCATCATGATTATTGACCTTTGCCTAAAGGAACATTTGATTAGGATATCATTGAACCAAGTTGGGGAGAAAAGGGAGGTTGTGTTTATGTCAAGTAATTGGTGAATTTTGAATTTGATCTTGACAACAAGAAAAAGAAAAGAAAAAGAAAAAGAAAAGAAAAAAGAAAGAAAAAGAAACAAAGAAAAAGAAAAAAAAAAGAGAGAAAAATCAAAAAGTTGTCAAGATCAATAAAAGAAAAATTTGTAAATCACCAAAGAGTTGTATTTGAATAAGGAGGAAGTTGTGTAAATAGAATGAATGTTCCTCTTGCTTGGCCATTTGAATTCAATATCCCACATATGACAATTCTTTTGTAACCAAGCCAAATTACAACCCTCAAAGACCTTGTGATCTATGCTTTCATGCTTTTAGAAATGATAATTAGATGGACACATAACTCGATCGGAATGTTAGCATAATTGCCGGATGAGTGTTCAATACCCTCACAATTGATTTCAATTTGCTAATTTGCTTTCAAAGAAGAGTGTGTTAGGTGTGGTTCATAGATAATTATGTTATTGTTTTGAATTGTATGATGTGAATTTTGTGTTTAGGACTTATGTTATATTCATAGTATATATTTAGATTAATGAGAAACTTTATACTTGCCCGCACAATCTTCATTTGAATTATGCGATTTGAAAACTGTTCATTTCTTTGCATGTTTTGTAAAAATGTCCAAAGCCTTGTTTTTTTTTCCATTTGTTTGAGTCCTTTGTTTGAGGACAAACAAAGATTTAAGTTGGGGAGTGTGATAAGTGCCAAAATTGAGTTTAAAAGCATAGTTAATTTAAGCACTTTTGTAGCTTGTTTTACAAGTTATCATGGGAAATGATCATAATCAATGATCAAATGCCCACTATTGCTTTTACTTCTTTCCCCATCCAATTGTGCAGGAAAATACAAGCCAGGACTTGATTTGAGCAAAGAATTCATGAAGTGAAGCATGCATACTTTCGCCCAGCGATCCCTTGGCGACCAATTGGCGAAGATAGGCAGAGACTTCATCTGGAACAGTGGAGCATTATTTCGCTCAGTGAAATTTATCATCGCTCAGCGAAATCAAGGGAGGTTTAAAGGACATTTGAAGACGTGGCTGAAGACGACTGGCAATTTCAGCAAGTTTCGCCGAGCGAAATATATCTCGCCGAGCGAAATGTCATTTAACAGCTTTTTGTATTTAAGCTTTGTTTCCAGTTTTTCTTAGGGAGCCTGTTAGATAAGTTCCAGTAGTTCTTTTGTAGCATATTTTAGCTTAGCTTTTAGACAATAAACAAGGGCTAGAAGCTTTGATCTTCAAGGAGCAAAGGAGATTGGATTGTGAAATCAACCAAAAGACTTTGGGAAATCAAGAACTTGGGTTTGTATTTTCTTTTCTCTACTCTTTTGTAAAGTTCTCATGAAAATGAGTAACTAAACTTCCCTTGTTGGGATTGGAGCACTCTTTCTAGCCTAGGATGTAATAGTTTGATTTTGCAATATATATGGTTTTTAGCAATTGATGTGTTATTGAGTTTTTCTTGCCATTCATTGTCATGATTTGATTTAAAATGATATTGACGAATGCTTTTAAATCTTTGGCGAGAATAGCTCTATCAAAATAAGAAAATCTAGAAATGGATTTGGGTTTTGATAATCGCACATAGTGTCGGAACGTAATGCTTTCGGATCGTTTGATTGATTGGGAAATCGTCGATTAAACGATACGATCGATCTCGCGACGTCATTGCGGACACGGATGACGTTGTCGAGCGATACGTGGTAATTTCGCTAAAACGCTAAAACTCATATGCACGATCTTTAGATTACATTCGACGTTAGATCGAGGAAATCCTATCTCAACGCTTTTACTCCTTAGTTTTTGTCATCTTTATTTTTCGCATTTTTACATTACCATAGTTTATGTACAAACATTCGTACAAAACCCCTTTAGCTCAAAACGATATTGATTGTTGAACGGTTCCGAGTAGCGCACTAATCCCTGTGGAGACGATACAAAAATACTTACCTCGTTTGTTGAATTGTTAAATACTGCAACCAACAAAATGGCGCCGTTGCCGGGGATTGGTGTTTAGATATTTTGAACATCGCAATAGTTGGTAGTGTTTTGAGCTTTTGTAATTATCTTGTTAATATTTTTCTTATCTTTTTGTACATTAAATCTATTTGTGCACTTACCCTCTTTGCAAAGCAAAGAAAAATTTCTTGTTAGTTATTCGTGTTTCAGATTCTCAACAAAGAGGCAATCATGACTGATCATGATTATTACAACTTCTACACTCCATACGAGTATGAATCCTATCAACAGTATCAACAATATCCGTCTGAAGATGAACAAATGGCAAGAACTGAAAATACATTGCATTTGTTCATGCAACAATCCATGATAAACATGCAAAACACCAACCAAAGACTGAGGAATTTGTCAAGACAGTTGGGGATTTTGCAAGTTCAATTGAACATGCATAACACCAACCAAAGACTGAGGAATTTGTCAAGCCAGTTGGATGTTTTGCAAGCTCAAATAAACCATCTGCCAAGAGTCATGGATGTTCGGACCAACAATCAATCCGTTTTGGAATTCGGAGAGATTGTTGAAGACGATGTTGATGAGAGTGAGGAAGAGCCGATATTTGAAGGATGTGGTATTAAGGAAATGATGGAAGAAATAGAAATACCACACACCATAGAACTTCCTCAAGAAATGTCAGATTCTGAAGAAGACATAGCTGTTGATAGTGATGAAGTAATGGTTATTGAGAAAACGGGACAGTTTCTTAACAAGGAAGAAACTTGTGCAAAGGAGGAGGTGATCGTGAGCAAGGCCGAATTTGATTTAGTAATAGATAGTATTTGTTCCTTGCTCACCATAGTATGGATAGGGAGGTATTGGACTCCACATCAGCTATGCTTAAAGTTCATGGAATTCCTCCCACAGCAAAGGGATACTAGAGCTGATGTGCGCTCCGTCTCGTATTGGCCACCCTAACGGAAAAGGCGTCGAGCTAACGACGTAAAACAAGCGCTTATTGGGAGGCAACCCAACTTTGTAAGTTTTTATGTCTTATTTACTGCTTTTTAGTAACATTAGGTGTAGCTGAAATTGGCAAGTCTTTTGAATGCTGCATTTTTGAAATTCTGCTATCTGTCATCTTCGCTGAGCGAGATATACTTCGCTGAGCGAAGCTTGCTGATAAGCTCTTTAACAGCAAAGCATCAGATGCATGATAATGATAGAAATTGTTTGATTTGTGCAAAGCCAAGTTATTTGTTTCTTGCTTTTCTAGATGTGTACTTGAATTTGAAATGAGTACTTTGTGCATCATTTATCTCATACAATTTTACGCGATAACATGCTTATTGATTGAACCAATTAGAACTAGCCGAAATGTGAGGTATCCTCAACCATTGTATATATATGCAGGAGACCGGCATTTCATGTTTAACTCGATTATTTTATGTTAAATCTGTTGTTGTTTTAATTAGTATGAAAGCAATGACATGATCAAGGCATTTTTTGGAATTGAGTAGACACACTTGACCACAAAAAGCCTTCCCGGTGAGAGAGTGAGTATCTGTTAACCCCTTTGAGCCTAAATGAATCAGAATCTTTAACTATGAACTGCCAACATTCATAAGCACAATGCTTAGTGAATTTGCCCAAATATTTCAAAATCCAGTTCATAGTTAACTCACAAATGAATTCTGATATTCTTACTTTCATTATTGAACCCTAATCCATCATGATTATTGACCTTTGCCTAAAGGAACATTCGATTAGGATATCATTGAACCAAGTTGGGGAGAAAAGGGAGGTTGTGTTTATGTCAAGTAATTGGTGAATTTTGAATTTGATCTTGACAACAAGAAAAAGAAAAGAAAAAGAAAAAGAAAAGAAAAAAGAAAGAAAAAGAAACAAAGAAAAAGAAAAAAAAAAGAGAGAAAAATCAAAAAGTTGTCAAGATCAATAAAAGAAAAATTTGTAAATCACCAAAGAGTTGTATTTGAATAAGGAGGAAGTTGTGTAAATAGAATGAATGTTCCTCTTGCTTGGCCATTTGAATTCAATATCCCACATATGACAATTCTTTTGTAACCAAGCCAAATTACAACCCTCAAAGACCTTGTGATCTATGCTTTCATGCTTTTAGAAATGATAATTAGATGGACACATAACTCGATCGGAATGTTAGCATAATTGCCGGATGAGTGTTCAATACCCTCACAATTGATTTCAATTTGCTAATTTGCTTTCAAAGAAGAGTGTGTTAGGTGTGGTTCATAGATAATTATGTTATTGTTTTGAATTGTATGATGTGAATTTTGTGTTTAGGACTTATGTTATATTCATAGTATATATTTAGATTAATGAGAAACTTTATACTTGCCCGCACAATCTTCATTTGAATTATGCGATTTGAAAACTGTTCATTTCTTTGCATGTTTTGTAAAAATGTCCAAAGCCTTGTTTTTTTTTCCATTTGTTTGAGTCCTTTGTTTGAGGACAAACAAAGATTTAAGTTGGGGAGTGTGATAAGTGCCAAAATTGAGTTTAAAAGCATAGTTAATTTAAGCACTTTTGTAGCTTGTTTTACAAGTTATCATGGGAAATGATCATAATCAATGATCAAATGCCCACTATTGCTTTTACTTCTTTCCCCATCCAATTGTGCAGGAAAATACAAGCCAGGACTTGATTTGAGCAAAGAATTCATGAAGTGAAGCATGCATACTTTCGCCCAGCGATCCCTTGGCGACCAATTGGCGAAGATAGGCAGAGACTTCATCTGGAACAGTGGAGCATTATTTCGCTCAGCGAAATTTATCATCGCTCAGCGAAATCAAGGGCGGTTTAAAGGACATTTGAAGACGTGGTTGAAGACGACTGGCAATTTCAGCAAGTTTCGCCGAGCGAAATATATCTCGCCGAGCGAAATGTCATTTAACAGCTTTTTGTATTTAAGCTTTGTTTCCAGTTTTTCTTAGGGAGCCTGTTAGATAAGTTCCAGTAGTTCTTTTGTAGCATATTTTAGCTTAGCTTTTAGACAATAAACAAGGGCTAGAAGCTTTGATCTTCAAGGAGCAAAGGAGATTGGATTGTGAAATCAACCAAAAGACTTTGGGAAATCAAGAACTTGGGTTTGTATTTTCTTTTCTCTACTCTTTTGTAAAGTTCTCATGAAAATGAGTAACTAAACTTCCCTTTGTTGGGATTGGAGCACTCTTTCTAGCCTAGGATGTAATAGTTTGATTTTGCAATATATATGGTTTTTAGCAATTGATGTGTTATTGAGTTTTTCTTGCCATTCATTGTCATGATTTGATTTAAAATGATATTGACGAATGCTTTTAAATCTTTGGCGAGAATAGCTCTATCAAAATAAGAAAATCTAGAAATGGATTTGGGTTTTGATAATCGCACATAGTGTCGGAACGTAATGCTTTCGGATCGTTTGATTGATTGGGAAATCGTCGATTAAACGATACGATCGATCTCGCGACGTCATTGCGGACACGGATGACGTTGTCGAGCGATACGTGGTAATTTCGCTAAAACGCTAAAACTCATATGCACGATCTTTAGATTACATTCGACGTTAGATCGAGGAAATCCTATCTCAACGCTTTTACTCCTTAGTTTTTGTCATCTTTATTTTTCGCATTTTTACATTACCATAGTTTATGTACAAACATTCGTACAAAACCCCTTTAGCTCAAAACGATATTGATTGTTGAACGGTTCCGAGTAGCGCACTAATCCCTGTGGAGACGATACAAAAATACTTACCTCGTTTGTTGAATTGTTAAATACTGCAACCAACAGCAGTAACCATTGGTCTGAATCTGGAAGGAAGACTCCTAAGAATCTTCTTGACATGATCAGACACACCATATCTCTTATTTAGAACCTAAAGGCCAGACATAAAGAGTTTGAAACCTTGAATACATGCTTTCAATATCTTCATTCCTCCTTCATTCTAAACAGCTCATATTGGTGAACCAATTGGTTAGCTTTTGCCACTTTGACATGTTGTTTTCCTTCGTAGGTAAAGCATAGAGATTCAAATATAGCTTTTGCAGTAGATATGTCCACAATCTCCATATACTCAGCATGAGGTAGAGAATCCACTAGTATTCCACGTACTCTGTGATGCTTTTTATACATCTTCCTTTAAGTGGCAGTCAGACTCTTTCTGTCTGTCACTATTCCTTATGTATCAACCTCAAAGCTGACACCATCTTCAATGATGTCCCATAGTTCATCATCAACACCTATGACGTGACTATACATCTTGCTCTTCCACCATGAAAACTGTGAAACATCTCCATTAAAATATGGAGGCCTCACTGAGAAACTGTTTTTATCAGAGGTGGATGTGTTGTGATCAGTGTTGTTCATTTCAGAAGTAGAGGTACCACTGTCAAAAGCAGACATGTTTTTCTCACTGGGTCTTTGACTGTGACACGGTTAAGTGGTTGAGCACATACTGTGCTCTGATACCAACTGAAGGTGAGAAAAACACAAGAAGAGGGGTTGAATTGTGTTGGCTTTTTCTGGATTCTTTTTCTAAGTGTTAACACTAGTCATAATCTGATGGGTTCAAAGTTTGACTTAGAGTCTTAGTGCAGCAGATAAAACAGAACACAGATGAGAGAGAGAGAGAGAGCAAACACAAGCAATTTATACTGGTTCCTCCCACAACACAGGAGTAGTCAAGTCCTCTTGCATTTCCAAGGGATTTCAGTATAATCTCACTAGATTACAATTACTCAAGGATTCTTCGAAGAGACTTTCAAATGCTCAAGCACACTTGCAAGAGACTTCTAATGTCCAAGGTCACTATCAAGAGACTTCCACTACTCAAGCACAACTGCAAGAGACTTCCAATGCTCAAGGACAACTCCAAGAGACTTATAATGCTCAAGCACGCAGGCAAGAGACTTACAAATGCTCAACCACAACAGAAAGAGACTTTTAGTGCTCAAGATTCATAAGCAAGAGACTTCTATTTGTTTACCAAATAAACAGATTTGTTCTTACACTTGATATACAATCAGAGGTGTAAACTAAACAATGTTGAACAAACTTTTAAGACTTTAAGATTTCTACGATACAACCTTTGATAAGAAATTCCTAATTGTCTTTGCGCTATCTGATTTTGATAGAGTAATGGCACAATAAAATAGCAGAGTCTTGTTAATATTCTTCAGGTCTTCAGCTCCTTTTATGGGCAGGGATTTGAGAGATGTTGGAGAAGAGTGCTAGCTCATTATGAGTTGTTGAGAAGCTTCAAATCAAGGATGTTGGCTCATTGCCTGATATGGATAATTCCGTTGAGTAGACATTCGAAATTCCTTTGGTGAAACTAGAAGTATATGTTCTTTCTCTTTGTCCTTGAAGTTCTTTGTCTGTTTCTACACGTGGTCAGAAGAAGACAAAATTGTACTCAGATCCTTGATATAGACAGCTACAGAAGTCGACAAAACTGACGTGGAGTCTGGGTCCCTCAGGATCTTATGAGTCTAGGGGTCTTCCAAGTCTGATGGTGTCTTTTGAATTTGATAATCTTCAGAGAGTCTAATGAGGTTAATCTTCAGCATCTGAGTGGCGTCATTTTCTGATCCAAGATGTTGACTTCTGGTTGAGCTTTTTCAGATCTTCCACCACAGTCTTTTTGCTTCTCTTGTGCTTCCGATGCTCTAATACATGTTCAATTCATTGATGGATTTATTCTATGATCATGCACACTTGAACAAATATTAGTATATTCAATTGTTATTTAATACTTTGTTATCATCAAAACCTTAGAGGAATTGTACAAACCAATTTTGTTTCAACATCTAAGGGAGAAAATGTGTCACTCATAAAATAATTAAGGGATGTGAATGTGTTTTCCAAATTAGAGGTGGTGTGGGTGTCTTTTAATAAAACCTCGAAGAAGGTGAATGCAATTTGCTCTTTAATATATTAACAATAAATAATTATGGGTCGGCCGAACTATTATTATAAGAACTACTTTCTTATATTTTAAAAAAAAAACTCATTTTGACCAATAATACTATTGTATCATTGGCTCTTGCAATGGAATCCTTTGTTTGGCTCATGAACAAAGATGTGTTGATCAAATTAATATCCTTTTATGGAACCCTTCCATTATAAAAATCAAAATATTGCCTATTTCAACATATTCACAAGAATTCGATCTTACCGTATATGGCTTTGACTATGATCAAAATATTGCCTATTATAAGAACCGTGTTTACAAGGCCCTTGCTATTTTTACCGTTGGTTTAGGTAAGAATGGTTTCAAAACTCAAGGAATGATTCATACTTTGGGTAGTAATTCTTCTTGGAGAATGATTCATGGGGAGTTATATCTTCCAGATGATTCTTTGTGGGATCCATATATCAAGCTAATGATATATTCGCCAGCACGGAAAAGGAATAAGAATTTGAATGTTTATGATTTCAAAAATGATACATGACTGTAATAGTTGGATTACCTCTGGCGTTTATGTTGAGAATTTGATATCACCTTATTTTTAAAGTGAGGATGTCAATGTGGTGCTATGTGGCTTAAGCTTCAGTCTCAATTGCAACTTATATGTTAATTTATGTTTATGCTACTTATTTTGTATTTGTTCTAATTACTAGTGACTTTATTTATCATTGTTACAATATCAAACCACTGAATAAGAAGAGGCTTTCTTTGGTTCCATGTTAGATCACTTTATTTATACATTCAAGGTTTTCTTTTGTGATTAGTAAATAGGGTTCCTGTTTTCTCATTCTTGTATGTATAGTCTTAGAATTTTCGGTTGGACTTAACTCAACCCTATGGAATCGACTTGTAAGATAATGATTCTCCCAACTTATCAAGTTATATTCGGGCCATATTTACTACAGTCGGTTCATCGGTTTGAGTTGCAGACTCGGTGTTCAGTTTGTAGCAGTTTCTCCATTTTTATTGATCCAAGTTAGTGTAGTTTTTATGCGAATTGATTTAATTAACGTATCAGTTATTGTAGTTTTTATTTGGAGTTGTAAAAGAGGTTTTTCTGCGTTTAGGAACTTTTTTCTACAATGTTGTTTGTGCTATGCTACTGGTCTGTTTGTTTCCCTTGTTTGCAGGCCTTTTGGTGCGATATTGGAGGTGTGTATTTTTTGTCTTGATACTAGGTACATCTTCAAGTGCTATAATATATTTTACCAAATTGAAAATACAATGATAAACATATTTGAAATTGAGACTTTGATGGTCATATTATATTATCTTTGTGTTCATGTGAGTTTGGTGCTGCCAAAAAAATAAAATTCAAGATAGATAGGTAATCAAAGTTGACTCTCTTTCCTCTAAAAAAGTTTACTTTGATTGATTAGTGTGTTAGTAGTATGTTTGAAGCCAAGACATAAACTAATTTAATTAGTTTGGCTGTGATGATTGTGTCATTGGCATCAAATAAGTTTAATTTCTTTTGGCCGTAGAATAATCGGGTAAAGACTTAGTGGTCTACGAAAGGAACATTTGTTTTATTTCTAAATAATAATAATTAAGTAAAACTTAGAAGGTGCAAATTTAAAAAGCCCACTAAAAAAATCATTTTTCTCGGCCCAAGCCCAAAAATCCAAACCCTAAAGTCTCTTTTTCCTTTTCTTACTCTTTCTCTATACTAGACTTTAACCCGTGCGATGCACGAGTTTTGTATAGCTTCATATATAACTATCAAATTGGCTATATTATTACTTTTATAGTTACATTCAGTATTATGTTATCAAACTATCTCAAAAAGCAACAAAAATAAAAGATGGACTGCAATAAAAATGACAAATCAAAAGGAAAAATATATACAAAAGCTTGCACCAAGAAATTGGTCCTAACCACAAAAGCTGTTAAATCTATAAAAATGAAAAGGAAAAGAAACTGTTATGTGATAATCAAAAGAAAAAAAAATAATGAAAAGGAATTGCTATCTGGTAACCGAAAGAAAAAAAATAAAAAGGAACGTTATGTGGTAATTGAAAGAAAAAATAATAATGAGATTTTTTAGGCCAAAATAAAAGACATGAGAATAGAGACTCCCCCTTATGGTGAATAGAGACTCCCCCTTACCTTTGGTTTGCAGAATTTGATATTCCTACGGTAAAATCTCTCTCCAGGTTCTTCTCACTTGTCTCCTTGCTTCTTCTCTCCACAACCCTAGTTTTCCTTTGATCTCTAATCTTTTCTTGTTTGTTGTAACCCTAATTCTCTATTTATAACCTTTTAACTGAGCTAGGTTTCTCTCATAACTATTTAACGAGTTTACTCTTCAATTTTAAAATATATTATTAAGTACAAAAATATATTAGATTTAGTACAAAAATATCTCAAATTGAGTACCAAAATATATCATATTCAATATAAAAATAGTATATTAGATTTAATTCAAAAATATCTCAAATTGAGTACCAAAATATATCATATTCAGTATAAAAATATATTATTGAGTATTAAAATATATTTCATATCACAAACCAAAATATATTAGATTGTGCATAAAAATATTTTAGCAAAACTAATTTCTTTCAAAAGATTCAATTTTAAAATATATTATTAAGTACAAAAATATATTAGATTTAGTACAAAAATATCTCAAATTGAGTACCAAAATATATCATATTCAATATAAAAATAGTATATTAGATTTAATTCAAAAATATCTCAAATTGAGTACCAAAATATATCATATTCAGTATAAAAATATATTATTGAGTATTAAAATATATTTCATATCACAAACCAAAATATATTAGATTGTGCATAAAAATATTTTAGCAAAACTAATTTCTTTCAAAAGAAAAGTTAGGGTTAGTCATTAGGGTTGTCAAGACTACCTAACACTAGACTCTAACCCGAGCGATGTACGGGTTTTGTAGAGCTTCATATATAATTATCAAATTTGCTATATTATTACTTTTATAATTATATTCAATATTATGTTATCAAACTACCTTAAAAAACAGCAAAAACAAAAGATGGACAACAATAAAAATGACAAATCAAAATAAAAAATATATATAAAAGCTTGCACCAAGAAATTGGTCTTAAATGTAAAAGCTGGAACTGTTATGTGGTAATCGAAAGAAAAATAATAATAATAATAAAAAGGATATGTTAATAACTTATATATAATGATGAATAGAGACTCCCCCTTACCTTTGGTTTGCAGAATTTGATATTCCTACGGTAAAATCTCTCTCCAGGTTCTTCTCACTTGTCTCCTTGCTTCTTCTCTCCACAACCCTAGTTTTCCTTTGATCTCTAATCTTTTCTTGTTTGTTGTAACCCTAATTCTCTAATGTTCTCCTCTATTTATAACCTTTTAACTGAGCTAGGTTTCTCTCATAACTATTTAACGGGTTTACTCTTCAATTTTAAAATATATTATTAAGTACAAAAATATATTAGATTTAGTACAAAAATATCTCAAATTGAGTACCAAAATATATCATATTCAATATAAAAATAGTATATTAGATTTAATTCAAAAATATCTCAAATTGAGTACCAAAATATATCATATTCAGTATAAAAATATATTATTGAGTATTAAAATATATTTCATATCACAAACCAAAATATATTAGATTGTGCATAAAAATATTTTAGCAAAACTAAAATATTTTTCTAACATTTATTTATGAGAGAGAAATTTTACGTGTTATAAGAGAAATTTTCCTTTAAAAAATAAAATAAAAGTAAATTTTCTTAGGGGCATAATATATTCAAAGTAAAATAGAAGAGTACATACCTTGAAAAAAAACACCAAGTTAAATCATATAAAATTCCCATATTTATGAAATACACAATAAAATATATTATAATTATTATAATGATGTTTGATTATTATATTTAACAAAGATAAGATTTTTGTCTAATGATTTATTTGTGTTTTTCACCTGCTCATAAATTTGTGTTTTCAGGAAATTTCAAGTGAGCAGCACACTCCGTTCAGAGTATGGGATGACATAACACCTTCAAGAGTGATGTCTACAAATTTGCTCTTCTTGAGGTGTTAATATGAAACAATGAAGATAGATAACTAAACATTACATTTACAGCGACAAAAATTGAGGCCTTTAATGAGTGAAGTTGTTAATAAGCTAAAAAATATCCCTAATTACAATAATGGAATGCCTTGTTCACCATTCATTTAAGGTTTTGCATGATGGCCTTTCCTCTTCTAATTTCTCAAGACATGGTGGTGGTGGTGGTGGAGGTGGTGGGAGTGCAACTAACTACGGTCCAAAAGGTGGTTCATTGTCTTTAACTTCATCTACTACAACTCAATTTCATAAGATATGATATGTGATGCATTACAATCTTATGTTAGACAACTGAGATTATATATACTCTAAGGGTAGCTTTTAAGCCAAAACTTGAATTATCTTTCATGATTTTTTGTATAAATTTTATATATAGTCTTTAATTGACTCATGTTGGTCTATTTGATTTTAAGACTCAATACTATGAATTGTATCAGTTTCTTAAAATTAATGTATCTTGAGATTATAAAGCTAAACTTTTACCACTTAGCTACTATCTCAAGTTGAATCCAAGATGGAGCTTTATACAATTCTTTTACATTCATAAGATGAATCCAATATCCAATTTTTACTATTATTTTTTATATAAATAATATTAATCAATTGGATTTCTCTTTGTTTAGATATTACTTTGACCTCTCAAAATATTTAATTTTGTATACACACGAGTTATCTAATTATTTTTGTTATTAGTGAAATATTTTTCCACTTTTTTTATTTGGTATACACATGAACTAATGAATGCTTGATAGACTATTATATCTCAGATTCTTGGTTTTTTCCAAGAAGTTACTCCTTGTAATTGTCATGGGGTTCTCATTTTTAAGGGTAGGATGAAGATAAAAAGTTTATATTCCTATTCCCAAAGGTGGTTAGGACCTTAGAATTATTTCTAAGGCTAACGAGGACGGATGCAATCCTTGTAATTATTTCTAGGTTCTTCAGAAAAAATCTCCCTACCACATGTTATATGGTGTTACCATGTGGTCCAATATTCGTGTTATGTATTTGATAATCATTAAAAACTCTACTTAGAAGATTAATAATAATTCCATGTCTTTGTTTAGAATAAAAAATGGTACCATATCTTCCTTTCCACATTGATTAGATGTTGATAGTAGAATATAATGAGACCATGTAACACGTACAAGAAGCATCATTAAAAAAATAGAAAAGATCAAAACAGAAAAAAGCAATTAAGATTAAAATGCAAAATCCAAAAAACCAAAAAAATGCTAGTAGCAACAAAATAAAGAGAATGTACCCCTCTTGCAAATGTTTTGCTTTATCTTTAAAACAAGTTTCAACCTATGTCACTATCGAATAAAAAAGCAAAACCTAGGATAATACAATACTCATAATGACTTAATTCAAAATATTACAGACTATAGAGTTGTCGATTAAAAGCTTTGTGGAATACATAAACAATTATTGGAAGTAAAAATAATATAAAGTCTTATCCAGCAATGTAGGCTCAATTTCTTAAGCATAAACGGCTTGTATAATTCCAATTTGTTTTAACATTCAATTCTCAATACACATTATGGCTTGTACAAAACAAACTTCACAATTCAACAACAAATGATCCAAAGTGAAATTCTCCATTTTCATGAAAAGAGAGGGAAAAAAGATGAAGAAGCAAGTAATGAATAATCAACCCTGATGCAGAAGAAAAAAGCCATGTGCTCTGAGAAATAAAACGATTTTATTACTATTCAAAAAACCTTTCCTCACATCTAAGTAATCTCACCTACCACCGATAACCACCACATACCACCGTCTCTTTAACCACGACGAGCTTCCAAATTCCATGGTCATGTCTTGATTCATACCCTCCAATCTCTAAACCAGCGAAAATTCAAACCAAATCATCCATTCCAAAACAATAGAGAACTTTTGCACAAGCCTAAATTTTGTTTACGATATTCCGATGAGTTATTTGCCTCAACCATCTCGGAAGAGGAATATCTTGCAGAAGTAGCAACATGCAAGCATAACTTGCACGAAAGGATCCTTTGGCCAAAAGGGTCAGCACCTCTGAAGGTTGATAACTTGCGTAATAAGCTAAAGGTTACATGGAAAGACATGGGTCGATGAGGGATCACACCCTTGTGAAATGGTTTCTATTACTTTTCATTCTCAACTCTTGAAGATGCCCAGAAATTTAGATCGATTAGTTTGTAGAATTTAAGCCCATGTATTCTTAAATTGCTTGCGTGGGTTCGCAATTTTAACCCTAGCTTTCAGCATAATACTTCAGTACAAGTGTAGGTTAAGATATATGGCCTTGCACAATAATATTGGAGGCCAAATATCTTGTTTGTGATTGCGAGTAGTGTAGAAACACCTATTTGCACAGATGTTGATACTAACAAATCCATGTTTGAGCACTCCTTTGGTCACTTTGATAGGGTTCTAATGGATATGGATATGATAGCTGCTTTAAGGTACAAGGTTTAATGGAAAAAAAAAGGGTTTGCCTTTTTTATGGAGCTAGGCTATGATAATCTTCCTAACTTTTGTGAAAAATGTATGATAATTAGGCATGATAAAAGATATTGCAAGAGATATCCCGATAAGATGAATATTGATGAAACACGTAAGATTAAGAAAAACACCGTTAATAAAGCCTTTGTGTCAAAACAGGGGACTGAAGTTATTGATCTAAAGGCTGATAACACAAAAGGTAAATATGGAAGTTGTTGACCCCAACAATGTCAATGTGTCAACAAAAAAATTGGAAAATGAAAAATCTCCTATTCAGGAGGAAAATGAGTTACAGGATGATATAAACTTGAATGAGAAAGAAATTGTGGAAAAAGAATTAGAAGATGAAGTCATGATAACAAATGTGGAAACTAATCATGAGGACAATAGCTCTCTAGCCTCTGAATTCGTTAATGAAACTCAAACTGATTTTTCAAATGAAGATCAGCAAGGAGAAATTGGTAATAATGAGAAACTTCATGCATGATGATGTTGAAAGAGACATCCATTTTCTGCATGAGTCATGAGCCAACATGACAGATTTGGAAGACATACGCAATATGGAAACTGAACAACCATTTCAAAAGGTGATAACCAAATCAAAAAAGAAAGCTAACAAGAAAAAATAAGTTGCCGCCAGCAAGAGTCCATACTCTACCAGAGCTAGGGTGGATAACTCTAAGGGTGTACAATGAAGTGCATTTTTTGGAACATTAGAGTTTGAAAAATTCTCCTTCAGAATTGGCCCTAAAGAGACTTATAAATAAGCATAATCATATTATTGTGCTCATAGCCGAGCCTTAGATGAATGTAGACTCTTTCCCTTCATATTATTGAAGAATATGTGGACCTTGCATCCTTACTGTAAGGAAGTGATTAAAGACTATTGAAACACTAGTATCACTGGTTGTCCCATGTTTGTTCTTAATATGAAATTGAAGCTCTTAAAGGATATGTTGAATGTATGGAATAAAGCAGTGTTTAGTAATGTGCATGATCAACTGAAAAAAGCTGAACAACAGCTTAATTCTATTCAACAATATCTAACACAAATGGTTACAATGACAATTTAATGAATCCGCAAAAGCAAGCTTAGGTCAACCTTGAATTGGCCCTAAACTTTGAATAGGCTTTCTGACAAGATAAATCTAAAGTGAAATGGAGCTTAGAAGGTGAAAAAATACTAGATATTTCCACAGAGTTACAAAGATCAAGTGAATAACAAAGATGATTTCCTCACTAAGATATGGAGACAATTTGATGACAAAACCAGAAGCAATAGTTGGTCATGTGGTTAACCATTTTTCTAACCTTTTTAGTACTTCTCATTTTTTGTAGGATGATGGCTTAATTGAAGAAGTTATTCGAAATCTTATTTTTGATACCACTAATAACATGCTCAGAATGCTGCCTTCCCATGAGGAAATTCATAAAGCATTGTTTGCAATGAACAAGCACAATGCTCCTGACCCAGATGGTTTTGGGGCAAATTTTTTCCAAAGTTTATAGGACATAGTGAAGGATGATGTTGTAAAAGCAGTGATGGAATTTTTTACATCTAGCTAGTTAACCTCTTACACCAGATAACTATTGGTGGTAACTTGGTGCTCAAGATAGACATTTCAAAGGCCTTTGATACTTTGAATTGGCAGTTTTTGCTGAAAATCCTCAATGTTTTTGGTTTCAATTCTGTTGGAACATTGGTGTGAAGTTGGAAGGAAATTGAAAGATTAAACACCAAGTAATAAGACTTTGAGCTAGTGTGATGTGAATTGAAAAAAATAGAGAGTGGGGTCCCACATAAAATAACACACACATTAGTAGTGTTTAAATTGTGGTATTTAATTTTAAATACTTTATAATGATAAAAATAATAGTAATTATTATTTTTATTCGTGAATATCACTTCCCATAAATTTAGTTTATGTTGTTTGTGATAAAAATAAGAATTCAACTGAGTTCTTATCTTTCCTTCATTCATATTCAATGAGTTTGTTTCCTCCATTTTTGTGGATTTGTTTCTTTTTGATCTTATCCACAAATGTTATTAAACTGATTAGTGATTAAGTTTCATTTTGATCTTATCCATTAGAGTAACTGCTACCGCAATTTTAGCTAAAACAGTTACAAAATCTCTATATAAATAGAGGACTCCTCTCAGTTCAAAAATTACATCAAAGCGTTTTATTGAGTTGTCGAGAACTCTTTCTCTCTTCTCCCCCCAGCTTGTGTTAACGAGCTATTCTTCTCCTTATCTCTTTTTTCTGTCCCTTCGGATTTAAGAGTGTTCTTAAGACCTTAGTCCCTATTCGGTATAATGTCCCTTCGGAATTAAGAAAGGTCTTAAGAACATAGTCCATTCGATAATATATATGTCCCTTCGGAATAAAGAGTACTTTTAAGATCATAGTCCCTTTTGAAATAATAATGTCCCGTCGGAATTAAGAATGATCTTAACGGTATATATAAATATTCTTTCGATATTTTTCTATTTTTGGAGAAGTTAAAAAGTTAGAACGGTGGTATCACCGTATTTGAGTGGTCTTAGTACCATATTGATATTTTGGAGAGCTCAAATGTTAGAATGGTGATAACACCATATTTGAGTGGTCTTAGCACCATATAGAGTGGTCACAGTACCATATTAGAAAGTGGTTTCAGTATTAAAGAGTGGTTTTAGTACCATATTGGAGGTGTAAATCTCGAACGGTTTTCTACAGTGCAGTAGTTAACCGCACAGTTGTAGTTGGGCTTGTTTTATCCTGGAGGCGGCGTGGTTGATAGTCTGCCTTGCACAATTTTGGGCAGTGCCACGAAACGTCTTAAAGAGAGCGACCTGGTCGTGACTCAACCTAGTAACAACTTCGATAGATATTCTATTTCAAAATAGAATTTGGAAATCCAAATACAACAGTTTGGAAATTCAAAAACAACAAATTCTCAATTCTTCTTATTGATTGAAACCATTCTTAATTCAATTAAGCTTTATGTTTCAATTAATGGTAAGAATCATGGTTTCTTTTCCTGCAAGAGAGGGTTGGGATAAGGGGACCCCTTGTCCCCTTTACTCTTTTTAATAGCTGGAGATGTGCTCAGCAGGAGCTTAACAAAGTTAGTTCAAGATGGAAAACTGGAATTAATCAATGGAACTAGAAGAATGCATTTTGACGCAGTCGGAAGCGTAGCCTAGCAAGTGCTAAACCTAGGTTGAAAAGAAACAAGTTTGCAAGCGACAAACTTGTGAAAATAGGGTTCCGGAATCCACCAGAAATTGAGAAAACTCTCTAAAATATTATTGAATGAATAAAAGTTGCCTCTTAGGCTACAACTGTTAAGCTTAAATAGGGAAATAACAAACCCCTAATGGGCCGAAAAATAACAAACTGAAATATTAAAAATATTATAAAAACCCTCCTACATCAGTCTCCTCCACTTCTGAAGAACTCGACCCCGAGTTTTCATTCTAATAAAGAGCTTCACAAGCATGTTGAATCCTCCAAGGAACAAAAGACCACCCTCCTGGATCCCATTGAAGAAATGTAGTAGCATGTTGATTAAATAAAGAGCTTCCCATGCATGTTGACTCTTTCAATGAACAATATAACACCCTCCTAGATCCCATTGAGTGAAATGCAAAGATGGTTTGGGTATTGAAAAATATAGCAGTTGATATGATCCCATTTTTAGCTGTTCCACTAGTCCTACATGGGGTAGGTGAATTCTTGGATGCAGCTAGTGAAGGTGAGAAAAACACACAAGAAGGGGGGTTGAATTGTGTGGGCCTTTTTTTCTTTCTCAAAACTTATGTTAAGTTCAGATTCTGATATAGATCAGTTCTGAACCTATTTTTCATAGTTTGTTTTGCAGCGGGTAAGAGTAAAGAGAGAGAGAGAGAGAGAGAGAGAGAGAGAGAGAGGGACACAATGGTTTATCCTGGTTCCTTCCACAACCCGGAAGTAGTCCAGTCCCCTTGTTACTAACAAGAGATTTTCCACTATAATCAAACGATTACAATTGCTCAAAGCACACAGCTAAGAGACTTCCAGTTGCTCAAAGCACACATCTAAGAGACTTCTAATTGCTCAAACACCTAGTAAGCGACTTCTCTGCTCAAAGCACACAGCTAAGAGACTTCCTTGCTCAAAGCACATAGCTAAGAGACTTCTAGTTGCTCAAACACTTAGTAAGAGACTTCTGGTTGCTCAAGCACGCAGGCTAGAGACTTTGGTTCAAACAGATTTTACAACAGAAAACAGTTTGAGTTGAACACTTGATATACTATCAGTGGTGCTCACAAAATACAACACAAGTTGAGACTCTACACTTAAGGAATTCTAAGATAAACAAGTTTGTAAGAATTCCTAAGTTATTTGATGACTGTCACGTAAAACAGAGTAGCACTTTCTGGTTTTTGCAGTCTTGTATTTCTGTACAGAGTCTTGGCTTTCTTCTTCAAATCTTCAATCCTTTATAGAAGAATTAAAGAGTTGTTGTAGAAGGTGTCATGTCATCAAATAGAGCCATTGCAAATGAAGCTTCAGCCAACAAAAATTCCTTCTGTTCTGACAGTGTGTGCGCACAGAAAACAGAGTAACATATTTGAATTTTTCCTTAAAACCTGGCTGCGTGTTTCTTCCAAAGAGACAACATTGCAAAGAGTTGTTTTGACTTGTACAGTGCTTTACAGTTGACAGTGACATTTGTTTTTCCTTAAAACTCAGACTTCAGAAGCTTCTCTTCAGAACTGGCTTCAGAAGCTGGCATCAGACACTGTTCATCAGAAGCACTCCTTCAGAAGCAGGCTTCAGACGCACTGTTCATCAGACGCTGGCTTCAGAAGCACTGTTCAGACGCTGACTTTCGTTGACCTTTAGACGCATGGTGTCAGACGCTGCCTTCAGAAGCTGGTCTTCAGACGCACCCTTCAGACGCTCCCTTCAGAAGCTCTTCTTTAGACGCTGTCTTCAGAACCACTTCTTCAGAAGCTGCTTCCGACGCTGATTTGCTTCAACCTTGCAACACAAGCTTCTATGCTTTCCTTCTTGCTCTTAACTTGTTCTTTCATAACCAATGTTAGATACCAAACTTTAAGCATATGGTTCTGCACACTAGAATCAAGCATTAGCATATCCAATTTTCTTCTTAACACTTTGTTATCATCAAAACTCAAAGAGAGACTTGTTCATACATTTTGTTCCAACAGCTAGCTCAGTAGTTAATCCCTCATTATGGTTCATGAGTTTGGCAACTTCTTCTGACAGTGCCTTAAGCTCAACAACCTTAGTAACAAAATAAATTTCTTTGTCAAATTTACCAACCCTTCTCAATGTTGGATCAATGCTATTAGGATGATTAGTGGTGGTACCAATAAGCATAATGTAAGGACAAGATTTCAATCCATCCAGGTACAAAACCATTAACAAAAGAGTCCCATAATTAAGTACATAATTATCTCCCGCTAACCTGCTACTAACTTGTGGAGAAGGGCCCAAACACTTAGTTCTGATAGTAAGGAAAAGTTCGACAACCGTATCAGGTGGTTTTGGAGGCGGATTTAACCCTGGTGACGGTGATGGCATCGTGGCTACCAAAGCCATCAGTGTGAACCTGTAACGTGAAATATGAGTTGCGTCAAGCTCGAGGGATAACGACCCACCGGGATCGAAACATCTGAGATTGCTTAGGCGCAGAACCATTGATTGTGCAGACATACTAGTTGTCGAAGATGATGATTGTTCAACCTCATGCCTCCCTTCAGGAGTCAACACAAGTAGCAACAAAATAGAAAGTGCTTCATCAATCATTCCCAAGTTTCTGTCCTTTAACAATTGAAGTAAAGCTGTAACAATTCCAGCTCTTATAGCTCTCTCTTTATCTGCATGGTTTAATGATAAGCTAAAAAGTGTTGTTACGACATCTTTTTTCCCTCTAACTGTTCCACTTTGTAATAAATTTACCAAAGCTGGAATCCCATTTGACATTCCTACAACCTCTTTATTTTCACCAATCATTGATAAGCTAAATAAAGCTGCTGCAGAGTTTTCTTTAGCCACAAGACTTCCATTTTCCAACACTTCTATTTTAGCAGTGATAACACCTTCTTTTGATATAAGTTTTCTGTTAGCTTCATCAATTGATAAGTTCAAAAGTGTTGTAACAACATGTTCTTTTATTTTTGAATCTGGATATGACAAGATTTGTACTAATGGCGCTATTCCTCCGTTTTCAGCGATTAAAATTATGTTCTCTGAATTCTCTTTTGATAACATGCCGATTCTCTCAACCGCCTTTCTTTGATGTTCTAAGTTGATCGACGATAGGATTTCAACCAAAGATGGAATTTCTTCTTGGTTTTCAGTTGGAGTGGGTTCTTGACATGAAGTGTAGATTTTTGGATGTTTGAAGTTGTTGTTCTCACACCATTCAGCGATTGAATTTCTTAAGGCACAGTTTGGCGCTAACTGAAGATGTGCCAAAGGCTGCCTTGTCTTTGGGCAGGCTTTGTGATTGGACTTGAACCACTTCTCTATGCTTTCCCTTTCATATGTCTGGCCACTTGCAATAACAACAGGATCAGACATAATTTCAAGTGTTATTGGACACAGAAACTCTTGAGGATGACCAAAGAAGTGCTTCTTCCAAGCATCTTATTAGGCATGGCAGGATCATCATCAAGAATGACACTGGTTTCTTCCATACCTGCAGTCCTTTCGAATCTGTTAAGAAGGTCAATTATTTTTTTTGTACTCTCACTTTGCTTCCCTATTTGGGAGCGACGACACTCCTGTACAAGTTTGGCGGTCAAATCATCTTGCAAAACATCCTGTTGCGGTGAAGATGATAACACAGTAGGAAAAAGCTCAATGCTATTTCTCGCAACATCAAAGGCTTCCTTTGTCTGTTCTTCCGTATAGCCCTGCACATGAACATCCTGCTGAAACTGACGTGGAATATCATCCACATGAGGCGGCTCTGGCACAGTAGCTGATCGAGGAGGAGTGAAAATTGGAGCCAAGCTTTCATTACCACGACCAGGAAACCTAATGCCCCTTGATCTCAAACTATCAGTCTCCTCCACTTCTGAAGGACCTGAATCCCTAATCATTTGATTGTTTCCACCATGTGGAACCCTAATTGGTCCACCTCTCCTGTTCGGATTGTTTTTGTTGTTGTTGGTGGTGATGCCATCGACTCTAGTTGTCAACACCGCCATCTGATCTGTTAACGCCTTGACCGTCGCGGCCAAAGCGTCAAAGTCCGCTTTCGTAACAGCTTGATCTCCCATAGTTGATCACGTTAGGAAAAGAACAGGAAAAACCTGCTCTGCTACCAAATGACGCAGTCGGAAGCGTAGGCTAGCAAGCGCTAAACCTAGGTTGAAAAGAAACAAGTTTGCAAGCGACAAACTTGTGAAAATAGGGTTCCGGAATCCACCAGAAATTGAGAAACCTCTCTAAAATATTATTGAATGAATAAAAGTTGCCTCTTAGGCTACAACTGTTAAGCTTAAATAATGGGCCGAAAAATAACAAACTGAAATATTAAAAATATTATAAAAACCCTCCTACATCACATTTCCCTTCACACACATTATTTGTCGATGACATAATGATATTTTGTAAAGCAAAATTTTCTAATTTGCAAGCTCTTATATTCATCTATTTACTAGATATGCAGCTGCATGTGGGCAACAAAGACTTCATAATATAACTCAGCTTTTGGGTTTTAACATAGGCACCTTGCTCTTCATTTATCTTGGAGTCCCCATTTTTAAAGGCAAGTCAAAGACTAGATATTTGAAGCCTATAGCAGATAGAATCAGACTAAAGCTTGCTGCTGGAAAGCCTTTCTATTGTATATTGCAGAAAGAGTTCAATTGATTCAAAGTGTTATTCAAGGTTTGCATCTACACACTCTGCTTGCTTATTCTTAGCGAGTAAGCATTATAAAGGAAACAGAGAAAATGATGAGAAATTTTATTTGCAGTGGAGTGGCATCAAAGATAGTCATGTCTCATCACATTTACTCTTCTATATGGAGTGGCATCAAAGATAGTCATGCTATTATCACTGAAAACTCTTCATGGTTGCTTGGTGATGGTACAAAAGTTAACTTCTAGTTAGATCAGTGGTGTGACCAATCTATAGCTAGCTTTATTAACATTCCTGAACATATACAAACCAATATCTCGGCAACTGTAAGCCTTTTTTATTCAAAATGGACATTAGAAAATCTCTGATATTCTGAAAACAGCATATCCTAATCATTTGCAGAATCTGAATCTCCTCACCATTCCTTTGTATCCTAAACACATATCTTCTGATGCCCTATTTCTTAAAGAAGCTTACATGTTTCATTGCCCAGCTGCACAACAAATTCATTAGGGAAAAATTATTTGGAATATTTCTATTCCACCCTCTAGGTCCTTATCGGTGTGGAGGCTCATGCATATATAGATGACAAGCTATTGGAGAGGGGTTTTCACATGCCCTCAATCTGCACTTTATGTATGGCTTCTTCTGAGACAATCAATCATCTTTTCTTTGAGTGTTCCTTTGCCACTACTCTTTGGAATTGGTTTTGCATCCTAATCATCAATTTCACTCTTTCTAACCATGAGGACCTTTGGAGTATTTATGATATAGGGTGGGGAAAATAATGTAAGCTGGTTATTTGTGCAACTTCGATCAACATTGTCAACATGATTTGGTTTACCAAATATAATTGTAGGTTCAACAGATGTTTTCCTAACTTGAGAACAACATAGTCCTCCATAATTTCCAGCACCTCCATTGTTGGAAATGCAACGAATCTCACTAAAAGTTCTTCCATGACACTTCTTAAGGATTTTAATGTAGTTTGTCATTCTCCAAAAGCTTTCAACAAGGGCTGGCATAATCCTTGGTTAGAAACATATTCCAAGCTTCTGATCTTAGCTTACAAGTCTCCCTCTATAGTGCCTTGGCATCTTATAAATATATGGAATAACGACTTAATTCTTCTCGCAAGCATGAAATTTTTTACTCTGATTTTTTTTCTTATGATATTGGTGTCGTCGCAAGCTCGGAAACTCTTCTTGTCACCGTGCCAAATCCATGTCTCTCCCTCTCCCTCGCAGTTCCGAAGTTGTTCCCTCTCCTTCTTACCTTTTCCACTTCTCTATTTATCTCTTTCTCTCAGTAGATTGGACACAACTGCTGTTAAAGAACACAAATTTCAATCAAATTAGTTTTGTTAATTCTATCTACTTTTGTTTTGGTTTGTGTGATTGAAAATTGAAATTTGAAAAGCTAACTACATGCAAGTAACCGTGTTACTTCTTATCTGGTATGGTGATTAAAAGGTGTAACCCGCAATCAAAAACATAAAATGGGCTTAAAATGGTTAAACCAATTCACGCATATTCTATAGTTTTAAATTAATTCTCTTAACTATTCCGTATCTTACTTTTTAAATTAATTTCCCATATCCTCATTCTCCTCCTCTCCTTTTTTTTCCTCTCAATTATTATGCTATAGTTTTTTTCTTGCCGATTAGACCAAGTAAAATGGGTAAGAAATATGCTACACCAAAAGAGTGTTTTTTGTCTTTATTAATAGTTATCGATTAATATTTACTCCCTCTACTCTTATTGATGCTATAGTTACTCCCTTTACTCTTATGGGTAAGAAATAAGCTACACCAAAATAGTGTTTTTTTCTATTGCCTTCTACTCTTATTGATGCTATTGAGAAAATGTTAAATGACTTCTGGTGGGGAAATGGTGGAAGTAATAGTAGAGGTATTCATTGGCTTTCTTGTGATAAGCTCAAGGTACATAAAACCAACAGAGGGATGGGTTTTGGAGATTCGACGGCTTTTAACTTTGCAATGTTAGGTAAGCAGGGTTGGAAGTTTCAAATCCAACCTGAGTGCTTGGTTACAAAATTATTCAAAGCTCATTACTTCCGTCGTAATGATTATCTTGATGCGAAGATCGGTCATAACCCAAGTTTCGTGTTGCGAATTATTTTTAGTGCAAGGAGGATTGTCCGTGAAGGTGGTAGATGGAAAATCGGGAATGCTCTAAATATCTCAATCTTCGAAGCGCCATGGTTACGTAATGGAGGTTGTATGTCGGGTATGGGACAATCAAGTGATGTAATCCAGCAAGCAAGAGTTCACTCTCTTATTGATCACAATAATAACAGTTGGAATTATCATATGATTAATTATTATTTTGATCATGACACTATTCAGGAAATTCTTAAAACCCCTCTCTTTCGTCAAGTGGGCGAGGATAAATTAATTTGGAGAGTCGGGAAAAATGGGCATTATTCTGTTTGAAGTGCATACAGATTTTGTATGGAAAATATAGCAGATAATACTCAGTTGCATCGTCCTGGCAATTGGACTAGTATTTGGTGGCTTAACGTCCCCCCCAAAAGTGAAGAACTTGGTTTGGAGAGTTTGTCAGGGGTGCTTACCGGCGCGAGTGAGGTTACTGGACAAAGGTTTTAATAGCTCGTCTTTGTGTGTTATGTTTGACGAAAGCTATGAAGATGTGAGTCATGTGTTGTTTGATTGCCTGCGAGCAAGGAAGTTTGGCTAGACAGCTTGTTATTAAGCAAGGTAAATTCAGTAATCCTAAGTAATAACACAGCGGCTGAAATCATTTTTGCGTTGACGCGTCGTTTTCGGATACCTTAAATTGTGTAGGATTTGGTCTTTGTATCTGGGATGATGTCGAAAACTGTATAAGAGCAAAACCAATGTGGTCGAATCTTGTTTGTTCGTCAGATATGGAGAAGCTTTGGGACTCTCACATGCTATTTGATGGGTGCATGAACTACAACTTACAAATGTGGATTTTGAGCAGGATGCGAAGAAGGTTGTATATTATTTCAAAAGAGGTGGTAATGATGTATCAAAGTTTGGAGCAATAGTTGAGGATTGTCGGATAAGTTGTAATCTTTATTTTGAAAACTCTAAGGTAGAGTTTAGTCGGATACAAACGAATGAGGTCGCTCATACTTTGTTCGAGAGGTCACTTTCTTAGCTAGTTCCCATGTTTTTAGTGAAGTACCTCTTTGTATTTCGACTTTGATTATTAATGAAAAGTTATAAGTTATTTCCCCTAAAAAAATATATAGTTACTTCTTCTGTCTCACATTAAGTGTCTCATTTAAGTTTTGTGCAATTACTAGAAAAATGATTAATAGTGATGATTTTAATGACAAAATAAATTAAGAAAAAAGAGGGGGTATATAAATGAATTTGGAATCAATTTTACAAAACAAACATACACAAATTTTTCATTACATCACTTTCCCATTTCCCATAACTTTTTCCAGGTTTCTTCGCTCTCTCTCTCTCTCTCTCTGCAACTTCGATTCTCTCTCTAATCGCTGGTGAGGTTTAGCACTTTTTTTTTCCTTTCGTGATTTTGTTCTTCGTTTTCATTTCTTCATTCTGTTTCACCCTCGGATCTTCTTCAATTCATTCAATTCGAATTTCTGAATCTGATTTTTTCTTCACTAACCTTAAATTGAACCGTGTTTGTTCTGAAATTCATTAAAAAAATAAATCATGTCAGTTTCTGAATTTCCATTTTTTTTTCTTCTGAATTTCTGTATTTTTTGTTGATTCTTACTAAGTGTGTTTTTGTTATCATTGGGAAGTGGATTTTAGGTTAGTGTAGAAAATTTGAGATTTTTATTTTTTTATTTTTTTTAGATTAGTATTTCTCTCCTTCGTTAGAGTTTAAACCAGAACCTGGAACTTTTTAACCCTTAGTTCAATCTAGTTGAGCAAACCAACCCATGTAAGAGAAAATTGTTGCTGTGGTGGAAATAAATTGTGGTAACTGTATGAGATTGTTGATTTTGATGATGGTGGTTTCGAGGGTGTCCATGGGGAAGAGGAGAGAGAATAGGGTTTTGTGGAGTTTGGGGATGAAGGTGAAGCGGCGCGTGTGTTTTTGAAGCTGAAGAGGTTGTAGATTAAGGATGGGAAAGCGAGGGAGAAGAAGTAGCGGGATTGATAGGCTGAGTGGGTGTGTAGGAAGGTTTCGAATGGTGGTGCATCGGGTGGTTATTTCGGGAGTTTCATCTCCAGTTCTCTAAATAAATGGAGGGTTCCATTTAGAGAGAGACACACAAAACAAATATTGGGTCCCCCCACCGTTAATTATTTTATAATTTTTTTCAAAGTTCTTTGTGTCTTCAGTCTCTCCAAATGGAAGAAATGGAGATGATCCTTACCCTCTTTCGGAGGGTGAGGTGGTGGATTGGACGGTTGAGAGGAGGTCTTGGGATTTGGAGACGAAATCTAAGGTGTAGGAATGAGCATTGTGGAGGTGATTAGGGTTTTGTTAATTGAGCTGAGAAGAGAATAGAGTGAGAGGTTTTAGAAATAAGAATGTTGTGGATGAGTGTGATTGAAATTGAAAAATTATTTTTGAAAATGAGAGAAAGAGAATTGAGAGTTTATATTATAGAGGGAAGATCTTTAGTAAGTGTGGTGGAAAGGAATTGAGGTAGTTATCTGAGGTGATGATTTCTGAGAGCAAGGAAGTAGGGTGGTTGAAGGTGGATTTAAGGTCAAAACCCTAGAGGGTTTTGTGGCATTTATGCAAGAGATGCTGATAATTTGTATATCAAATTGAAGAAAAGCGGCAGACATAACGATTTGTTTGCTGTTTTTAACGGTCGGCTGGACTGTTTTACCTTATTAGAATCAAAATGAGCTAATTAGGACTGTGGTCTTTCAATAGCTGCCAATAAGGCATGCCTTGCTTGAACTAGAAATGCTTGCCAAAGGTCCCACTGCGGGCTTGCTCATAACTTAAAGGGACAACACCTCGTTGCGTTACTTTCAGTCTTTGGCTATTTTAAGTTACGCACCGAGGTATTTTCCATGAAATCAACGCAGGACTCACATTGTGATCATCGTCATTGCTGTTTGCATCCCAATTATATACATTGTTTAAGGTAGTCAAAGTTAAAATATTCCCTTAACTCAATAAAGTAAATCATTAATTGTGTTTTAAAATATGGTAATGACGTATCACATATTAGAGGAAAATTATGCTGCGGACTCTAATTAAATTTGTTCAAATGTTATAAAATATGTACGCATTTTTTAATTGCTTTGCATATGATCCCATCATTTATTTATTTGATTTCATTGCCAATGATGGCTTCAATCTGTTTTGTATATGTGCATCCATTTCCATGTACTTTAATGAGAATGAGTTTCATATAGTATTCTTTTTTAAATTTTCCTCTAGATTTAAAAAATGGATGGATCAGCTGACCCGGGTGGTGGAAATGTGAACGCGTTTCTACGGAATTACAAAATGGGGAAAACTCTTGGTATTGGGTCATTTGGCAAAGTGAAAATTGCTGAGCACGTATTGACGGGTCATAAAGTTGCCATTAAGATTCTCAATCGCCGAAAAATAAAGAACATGGACATGGAAGAAAAAGGTTTGGATGCTTCACATACCAATGCATCATACTCCATATCGCAGGACTAGATTTTTTAACTGTTATCAGTTTTTTACTTTTTTTTTCAGTAATTTCTTATCTCTAGGTTCAAAAACATTGTGTGTGTGTTTTGTTGATTGATAATTGATTTTCGTAAGCTATAGTTTTCAAATTCTGTGTTTTTGCTTCAGCTAATTCTCGGTCAATTAAATATGCTTATAATTTTTTTTTCTTCAATCTGTCGCAGTTAGAAGAGAAATAAAAATTTTAAGATTGTTCATGCATCACCACATTATACGCCTTTATGAGGTTGTAGAAACCCCAACCGACATTTATGTGGTGATGGAGTATGTGAAATCTGGAGAACTTTTTGATTACATAGTAGAAAAGGGCAGGCTTCAAGAAGACGAAGCTCGTAGTTTCTTCCAGCAGGTATAATTACTTTTGTTTTGTACTTGAGAAGCTTATACTTGTCACGGAGTATTTAAGCTAACTTCTACTTTGGAAGTAGATTATCTCTGGTGTGGAGTACTGTCACAGGAATATGGTAGTTCATAGAGACCTGAAACCCGAAAATTTACTTTTGGACTCGAAATGGAGTGTCAAGATTGCTGATTTTGGCCTGAGCAACATCATGCGTGATGGTCACTTTCTTAAGACAAGTTGCGGAAGCCCCAACTATGCAGCTCCAGAGGTTTGTACATATACAGATTTTAAATTTGTTACTGAGCAAGTTATTATTGTTAATGTTCATTTTGATAATCTACATTTTCTTCCTCCTATGATTCTTACTTCTTGGTCGAACTGTTCTTTTTGCAGGTTATCTCTGGGAAATTATATGCTGGACCTGAAGTAGATGTTTGGAGCTGTGGTGTAATTTTATATGCACTTCTCTGTGGCACTCTTCCTTTTGATGATGAAAATATTCCCAACCTCTTCAAAAAAATAAAGGTATAATTTCTTTTGTTTTTCCTCTTTGTTTTGTGAATTTGTAAGGACTAATAGATTTATACTACCCACCACTGTCATGTCATATTTATTGGATTTTGGGGTTTGGGCCTAACTCACCCCCTAAAGCTAGCTCATTGGGCAAGGATTACTCATAACCATTCTTCAGTCTTACTCCAACAAGAGGAACCCAGTTCCACCATTCGTCTTTAATAATTTTGAACCTTTTGATTCTTCAGTCCCATCGATTTTGACTTGTTATACTCTATGTGCTGAGTTGTGAAATTATCTTATGATCTATGAATCTGTCCATCAATTTTGAATAGTTATGCTATGTTTGTATATGTCTTCCCTTGTCCAGTCCAGTGTTTGTTTACAGAGTATTTTAATTTATTATTTGGTTTTCTTCATGACTGAGTTAGAAGGTTGAATATTTAATAAACACGTACCTTTTGCTTTACAATTTTGATCATCTTCATCACTGAGGAAAGGAGGGTCTTCATCATCCTCTCTGGTCTTATGATAGAAGGAGGCATGCTCCACACGGAAGAAAAATTGGGGAAATATGCCAAAGTTTTTGCTGGTTTCTTCAACCTATTAAGATCATGAAACTTACACCATTCTACTCATCTATCGATTTTGCACGAATTTCATTATGCAGTTTCACGATTCTTTTCTGTCTTTGAGTTCTGATGCATGATCTAGATTGCTGTAGAGATTTCATTATGTAACGTAGTTAAGTCTTATGTGTTAAAAGTGATCTAGTAATAATAACTTTGACATAACCCATTGGATGACTTCTTTTGAGAACCCCAACGCACAAATCAGGTTTATCATTTATCCCTCCAATGATGCTATTGAGAAATAGTTTTTATTTTTCTTCTGAAGCAGTCCTCTTCTCATTTGTCATAGGGTGGGATATATACTCTTCCAAGTCATCTATCTCCTGGTGCCAGAGATTTGATACCGAGGCTTCTTGTGGTGGATCCCATGAAAAGGATGACCATACCAGAGATACGCCAACACCCATGGTTCCTACTTCATCTGCCTCGATATTTGGCGGTGCCACCGCCAGATACACTTCAACAGGCCAAAAAGGTTTTTTTTTTATTTTTTTAAGGGTTCTGCTTTCTTTTTACATTCGGCACACTAGAGTTACAATTGATTTTGCGTGTTTTTCGAAGTTCATAATTACACACCCATGTGTTGCATATAATATGGTGCTTGTATTAATTAGTCCAATTTTTTTTTTCAACCAACGTCATGATTTTGCAGATTGATGAGGAGATTCTTCAGGAGGTGGTTAATAGGGGATTTGAAAGGGAGCCACTCGTTGAGTCCCTTAAGAACAGGATACAAAACGAGGTTTGTACCATTCATTTTCACCTGCTTGCCTACCTTCCAGATTGCTTCTTATTACTATCAATTTATTTCAGGGTACTGTAACGTACTATTTGTTGTTGGACAATCGTTATCGTGTTTCCACCGGCTATCTTGGAGCTGAGTTTCAAGAGACAATGGTTGGTTTGTTTTCTCTTCAATTACTAGACAATTTCATTAGTTGTCTGTCTTTAATGAAGCAATTCAGTTATTTAGCTTATATCTTATAGTTGACAAGACACATTTTTAACTTACTTTTGAATTGTATGCCTGTGAAATATGCAGCGGTCTCAAAATTGCTTGTATACTCTATAAATGGTATTCATGAGTAGACCGTGCGTGTGAAACTTATCTTTTTAGCTTGAACATAGTTGTTTATGCAGTTTTTTACCATGGAAACTGTAGGTTTTCTATTCTTGATATTATATTTCATTTTTTATATCCTTTTAGAACAGGATACTATGCAAAGCTCTTTAATTTTGGTTTAATGATATGATTGCTCAGGATTCTGGTTTGAACCGTATCCACTCCGGTGAAGTTGCTCCTCCAGTCGGTGGACACCGCTTTCCAGGATATATGGATTATCAAGGAGTAGGAATGAGGCAACAGTTCTCTGCTGAGAGAAAATGGGCCCTTGGGCTTCAGGTGCAGTATTTTACTTGTTAGGTTTTTTTCACGTCAAAAGTGGATTCTGTAACGGTTTATTTTGCTTGGCATCTTTAATTTACTCCACGTTCACCGGCAACGATTCCTTGCTGTTAATGAAATAAATGTTGGATGTTTGTGATTGTTTCATCTGAAAAGTTGATGGTTTGTCGTACTTGTTTTGATAGTTACCTGTAACTGATGTCTGTAAGCTGTTGGTTCTGTTTGTTGACATGTGATAGTCTCGAGCCCAACCTCGTGAAATAATGACCGAAGTCCTTAAAGCTCTGCAAGAATTGAGCGTTTGTTGGAAAAAAATTGGACCCTATAACATGAAGTGCAGATGGGCTGTTGTCATCCCTGGTCATCATGGAGGAATGGATAACGATTCTGTGCATAGTAATAATTACCTTGGAAATGACAGCATTGCTGAGAATGAAGTTCCTAAGTCAACTGTAGTCAAGTTTGAACTGCAGGTAGTTATTCCGATAAACCCTAATCTATGTTGCATTTAGATTTAAATAAATTGTATATTTACCAGTATAGTATTAACTTTTTCATTGTCATTCATTGATGCTCATAAGCAAGCCAGAACCCTTTGCTAAACATTAGCAGTTTGAAACCAAAGTTGAAGGATCTTCAAAATAAATTCTTCCTCCAACCTCCTATTTTTTAGTACTAGACAATTTGATTGACATGTATAAGTCATTCTTGCTATACTTTTATTCTTTGGACATGCAATCAAATATTTTTTTATAGAAATAGTGTTTTGGAATCTATTAGAAAATATGCCAACCTCTGTTGTCAATGCGGAAAAGCGGCGCGGCGCGGCCACCCCAAAAATTGACGTGGCGCGGGATGCGGGCGTGTATCGGGCGCTATTCCCGTGACGTGGACACTAATATTTTAATACTAAAATACTATAATGTTGAACAAGAAATACTAATAAAATTCATAATGTATTTATAATTTGAAATAAAACAAGTCTTAAACAAAACATAAGAACATCCTTGCAAGAATTACTAATAAAATTCAAGGTAGCCAACACTTTAACAGAGTTACAAAACAGAATTACCAAAACAGAACTCTGTTCAACAGAGTTACAAAACAGCAGAAAAAAAAATTGAAAGGGAAAAATAGAAAGGGAAAAATATTTGTGAAAGGGAATAGAAATAGAAAGGGAAAAATATTTTTGAAAGGAATTACAAAACAGACTTAGAGAAATAGAGAGTGAAAAATATTTGTAAAAAGGGAAATAGAAAAGGAATTACAAAACAGAGATGAAGAAAAATTGAGATGAAGTATGACTGAATTGAAATGAACAAACCTATTTTAGAAATGAAGAGATGAAGAGGTTGTTTTGCAGCTGAAGAGATGAAGAGAGAACAGAGATGAAGAGGTTGCTTTTGCTTTTGGAGAGTCAATGAAATGAAGAGATGAAGAACAGAGCAAGAGATGAATAGAAGATGGTTTGAAATGATGAAGAGAAGAGGGTTTGTGTTGTGCGGCTGCTGCTGTTGTTTCTGATGGGAGAAAGTGTTGTTAGGGTTTCGAAAAATACCAAATTGACCCTCAAAAATAGTTTTAAGTGAGGGGCAAAATCGTATTTTGATTCCAACCTGGATAGCGGCGCTTTTGACCCGCTTTTGACCCGCGCCCGCTCCGCCAAAACCGGCCGCTTTTGCCGCGATTGCCAAATGCTCCGCCTTGGAGCGTCGCAAATTTTCGGCCGCGATCGCGCCGGTAGCGGCCGCGTTTGACAACAGAGAATTGCCAACTCACATTTAACCGGTACTTTAGATTAGGCGTGTCCGGTGTCCAACTTGCGTTGATGTCGGATTCTATCACGTTTTTAAATTCTTGTGGGTATTTATGTGCTAGTGTTAGTGTCGTATTCGGTGTACGTGTCAGTGTGTCATAGTTATTGCTTCTCCGTTTACAAGCTTGTGACAGAAAAACAAATACACACTTCATAGTTTACTAGTATTATAGTTTATGTAGGAAGTTTGATACCCTCTTGGAGACGACTAATTCTTCTGTATTTTTTTCTCAAAAACATTATCAAACCTGTGTTTCACAGCTGTACAAAACTCAGGAGAAATATCTGCTTGATCTTCAAAGGCTTGAGGGACCGCAGTTTCTTTTCTTGGATCTTTGTGCCGCCTTCCTTGCGCAGCTTCGCGTTCTCTAATGCAAAGATAGTACACTCACATGGGGGACTTGAGAATAAGCTGATGTTGTAAATATAAATCCCCGTTCAGAATAGATGGACCCTATGCTTGTATTTTTAGTGTATACCCCCAGTTTTTAATTATTTGGGTGATCATATATTTCTAAGGCAATCGTAAATATGGTATTCTCACAGTGAATTGAGTTTTTTTCAATCCTGTGAATATCTGGAATTTTATGGAAGAAATATGGTATTGAACCTAATGTTGCAACTGACTATTTTAATTACCAGGGATAAAATCTTTTGCATACACATCTAGTCATATTTTATTATGTTTATTTTGTTGATAAAACTTAGAAAATATGCCCATGACATTATTGCGAAGTCTGATTTGATGTTTGTATACATTTTTATTTATTTATTAATGTAAATGTAGAGTTGTTAAACTCTTTAGAGGAAGAGGAGATTTTATTTTAGAATGGATGAGACATTTGATTAATTTTTCTTATAAAAAACTAAATTTTAAAACATGACAAAAGAACGATTAATTTTAAAACCTAACAAAAACTTTTGCTTAAATTCAATGATAGATGCGAATAACAAATATATTAAGTAGAAAACTCCTCAAAGTGCGAGTGGTCATCCGCAAACTCCTCCGGCTTCGTACGCGTAGGATCCTTGCCGTCGAGCTCTTGTCAGGTGCAGCTTCTGATGTGCAATGGCAATGGTTGCAACAAAGAAGATTTCAATGCAATATTGATGCTTCTTTTTTGCAGTCTTGAAATTGTACAGGTGTTTGTGTGCGATGTTGGGACAATACTTAGGTACAATTCTTTAGGTGCTTTTCGTATGGTTCTTAACTAAAAATACAAATTTGTTGAATATAAGTTATATAACAAACTTTGAGAAAATTATGGATTTAAGGAAATCATGATGAATTTAGTTAAGAACCATACGAAAAGCACCTAAGGAATTGTGCTTAAGTTTTTTCCATAAAATTATTTGAATGTTCTGTCAAAAATAATTATTTTAATGTTAAGGTAATTATTTTAAAGATAATATTAAGAAGAGAAGATAAAATTATTCTTAGTCAAAAAAATAATATTAATATCACGTAAAAAAAATTTATAAGAGATTGAATTGAATCTTCGCTAGAGTATAAATTCACACATTTTGTAGGGTTTCTCTCTCGGCGTCTTCGATTTTCTCTCTAATCGCCGGTGAGGCTTCGAGCTTCTTGTTCCTTTTATTTGCAATTTTGATTTCTACTTTGTATGCATTCATTTTTCCGCGTTTTGTGTTTTTGTTCTTCATTTTGATTTTTTATTTATTATTTTTATTTTGCTAATATTATTTTGATTTTTTTATTATGTTTCACCCTCAGTTTTGATTTGATGATTTGTTTATTCTGTCCAAGGTATATGGATAATCAAGGAGTAGGAATGAGGCAACAATTACCTGTCGAGGGAAAATGGTCCCTTGGTCTTCAGGTACAATATTTTTCTTGGTAGATTTTTTCCCATAATGATTTATTTTTCTTGGCTATTAATTAATGAAATAATGATATGATATTTGTGATTGATTCAACTGATTTCGTGTCTCTTTTGAGAGTAAATTATCAAATTTATTGACTAAAGGTGTTACTTATGTGCTTTCTTTTTCACATTGGGTATAAACACATTACATTGTTGGTATTAATAATTTTTTTTTTTACAAAAGTTGGTATTAATCTTTTGTCATCTGAAAAACTAATGTCTTGATTATTACTTTATAAAAAAAGCTAACAAATGTTCCTGAATAGTTAAGAAAACAAATATAGCATACATATTTTGAATTTGTGTCGTCAAAGTCTTAAAATTATAAAAAAATAATGTTTTCAGATAAACTTTTTATTTTGTTTCCTTAAGACACTGGTTAGTATGAGTGAGGTTTTGTTTGCTGACATGTGATAGTCTCGAGCACAACCTCGTGAAATAATGACTGAGGTCCTTAAAGCTCTGCAAGAATTGAAAGTCTGTTGGAAAAAAATTGGACCCTATAACATGAAGTGCATATGGACTGTTGTCATCCCTGATCATCATGGAGGAATGGTTAATGATGGGAGAATTAGTGATAATGAAGTTGTTCCTAAGTCAACTGTAGTCAAGTTTGAACTCCAGGTAGTTATCACGATAAACCCTAATCTATGTTTCATTTAGATTTAAATGAATTGTTTAATTATTGGTGTAGTATTAACTTTTTCATTGTCATTCATTGATGCTCATGAACAAACATAACCCTTTGCTAAACATTAGTAGTAGTTTGAACCCAAAGTTGAAGGGTCTTAAAAAAAATTCTTCCTCCAACATACTATTCTTTAGTACTAGACAATTTGATTGACATGTTTAATTCATTGTTGTTATACTTTGGTTCTTTGAACATGCAATCAAATTATTTCTTGAAGAAATAATATGTTGGGAAATATATTAGAAAACATGCCAACTCACATTTAACCAGGAACAAATTATTTGTCTATGTAGCACCGATACTTCAGGTTGAAAGCGTGTTGGTGTCCTATTTTTGTCAGTGAGATTGGATTCCATCTCTTTCATTTTAAAATTCTTATTGATATTTGTGTTACTTTCATATACAGTGTATATGTCAGTGCTACATAGTTAATTATTGCTTCTCTGTTTACAAGCTTGCAAATTAATGCTAAGAGGAAAATAAATACACACCATAGTTTACTAGTATTATAGTTTATGCCTATTTTCTTGTTAATGACTATATTTGTATTTTTTTTTTTCTCAAGAACATTCTCAAAGTTGTGTTAATATCTTTTGTAGTTGTACAAAACTGAGGAGAAATATCTACTTGATATTCAAAGGCTTGAGGGACCCCAATTTGTTTTCTTGGATCTTTGTGCTTCCTTCCTTGCGCGGCTTCATGTTCTAGAGTGACCCATGGAAAAAGTGTTTTTGAAAAAAATTATGAGTAAGAGTAATTTTGGTCTTATGATTAACTTTTAAATACATTTAGGTGTGACCAGATACAATTAGGGACACTGGTTTATTTATCTGTTTTCTTGTTTTTGGTTGATTTTATTGTTGTCTCTCTCTTTAGTACTCCTTGTACTTACTTTGGTTTTCTTCTTTATCATATATACTCAATTTGGCATTAAAAAAAGGCATCCAATCATAGTTTTTTTTAATTAATGAAGATGTGGAGCTGTTAGACTCTTTAGAGGAAGTGGAAATAAAGGATGAAATTTTATCTTAGATGGATGAGATATTTGAGTCATGATATATAATTCACGGGATTTGATTAATTTTTCTTTTATAAAAAACTATTTAGTTTTTTTATGATAAAAAAAGTATTTAATTTTAAAACATTTTTTTGACAAATTTGATTTTAAAACATAACAAAAGAACTTGTATGGTTAATTTTAAAACATAACAAAAACTTTTGTTTTAATAAAAAATAAATAAATATATGAGCAATGAACACCCCTTCAAAAAAAATAGAAGAAAATGTTACTTTCATCATTTCTTCGCAAGTTTTCTTTGTCTATTACATAGACGTATTTTGGTTTCTTTTCCTTAATTTTATTATTATATCATTATATATTAATACAATATATATATATATATATATATATATATATATATATATATATATATATATATATATATGGAAATGTATATGTGTATGTGTCGTTTTCTAAAAAAAAAATAAAAAATGTTTGCGTTTGTGAATTCTTAGTTATTCCCTTTTCATGCCAACTTTCTCCTGTTTCCTCAAATTCAATTATCAGTTTATACCAATTCAAGTACTTCTTTTCCACTAAACGTACTCCTACCAATTTATTCCTTCCCTTTAGTGAATTTATAATCATAATTTGTTATCTCTTTTGGTTAAAGCAATTAATATAGTTTAGAACTTTTGAACACTAAGCCAGGTTTATGGAACCAACCAAATATTAAAACATTCAAATTTGATCATCCATTTCAAATTTATCGTAGCCCAAACATGTGAAATTTACAATTATCTTACGATCTTATATCTTTGTATATCTTTTCATAATATATGAAATTTACAAAATTTTACATGTATATCTTTAGGCTCTATATATAGATATAGATGTGAAATTTGGTTATGGTCTTTTTGTTTTGTAAATTTCATATGATCTTAATAAGACCAAATTTCACATGTTTGGTCTTATTTGATGTTTGTATACTCTTTTTTATATATATTTAGGCTTTATCATCTTAGGATCTTCTGACATAACTAAACCAATGACCCTGAAACTCTTGTCCTAAATTTCTAATTCCATGAATGACATTCCCAAAGTAGTTCTAGCTTGTTCCATAGAACCATTCAATATTATGATGAGAATCTCACAATCACTCTCAAAGATAACTTTTTTGAAACAACAATCCTGGGAAATCTTCATGGTTTCATACAATGTCATAACCTCCGATTTAGCTGCATAGTTGAAACTCTTCATCTTACATGTTGTCGTTGCTGAAGGTTTGCTTCAATATTGGTTTGTATTGGTTACATTGTTTGAATTAGTATTCCTTGATGCATATGACACTATTCCAATTGTCAATCTATTTTGCAAACTATTTCGCAAACGATTTTTGAAAAACTACGTTTCCTTGAGGGAATCTATTCACTCCACCTCTAGATTTGTGATGTTACCATCATATAAATTAACATCCTTCTTAGCATGATCAAACGTATTTCTATCCATAGTTGTCTAACCTTATTGTTCGATTCAATTGGAATCGAAATCACAAGTATCACATTCACGTCTTCCTTCAAGACGTTGACAATCTTTTTCGTAGTTAAAAAAATAGCATCTTTTGTTGCCATCAGTTGAATTGACTTCTTTGAAACTGAATCGGCTTACTGAAGTCATCAACGGATGAACCTAAATCAGTAATTTCTTTTGTAGTTAGTTTTTTTTTTTTAAAAAAAAATGTCTTAAAATTGTAGGATTTGGAGTTAGGTAGAAACATTATAATACTTATCTAGGTTGATTTTTAAGTTTGGAGTGACTTTTATAATTAACATCATTCTAAATCGGGGGTGGCGTACCAGAAAACTAAGATACATTTATCTAATTAAGTCACTTCAAAAACAAAAAATGATTCAAAAATGAAGGAAAAAAAGGGACGTGATCTCTAAAAACATGGTCTCTTCATAAATAAATAAAAAATTAAAATTCTCTTGGTACCAAATTTGAATGACATGATTGCTTGGTAATTGTTGGTATATTGAATGGATGAATAAGTGGTGGATATCTAACTCCAATTTTTCTTAGAAATCGTGGTTGGGCCTAACACAACTCCACAAAACTGGCTTATGAGGTGAGGATTACCCCCACTTATAAACACATTGTCAGGCCATCTCCTATCTGATGTGGGACTCTTAACACACCCCCTCACGACCAGCACTATTGGGCTTGGTTCGTGGACATAAATGGTGGGTGGCCCGATAGCGGAAACCTGATAGCAAGTGGCCCAATGGATCTTGAAGAGGCTCTGATACCATCTTAGAAATTGTGGTTGGGCCTAACACAACACCACAAAACCGGCTTGTGAGGTGAGGATTACCCCCACTTATAAACACATTGTCAGGCCATCTCCTATCCGATGTGGGACTCTTAACAATTTTAACCTACTTTTCCAAATTAGTCCACCATTTACCTAAGCCAAGTTATAACTTATAAAGTCCTTCTAAAGTGTGTGTTTTGTATCAACACTAACTCACATTTAGAATGTCTTCAAGTTGTATAGTCAAGCGGCATGTGCATATCGACTGAGTGATTACCCTTTTTCAATGATTGAGTGGATTGGCAAGGTTGAGAAAAAAGTTGTCTTGTAGCTAGTATCTCTTTGATAATTTCTTTAAACCTATTTGATTGAAGTATGGAGAACAAAAGTATTTTGAAAAAGAGAACGCAATAGAAGTCGGTGGCTCCGTTACCAAATTAAATGAGGTAAATTTTTTTGGTATTTTTATCATTTAAGGAGGTTTGTTATTTTACTACTGGGTTTTATTTTATAAGTATATTGCTTGCGGACAAGCAACCGTTCAAGTGTGGGGTTGTGATGACATTCTATCATATTATGTTTTTAGCGTCTATTAGGAGTCATTTTAGAAAGTTTCAACATGTTTTAGTTGAGTTTTGTAAATAAATCAAAGGAAGGATCATGGAAGAAGTAATTATGCGTACAAGACCTTGGAACCATGATAAATCACCCAAACAAGACAACTCTGAGGTCGTGCTATACTTTTTACATATGTGTCAAGTGATCTCTTGGGTTATAGTCACTACGAATGTTATGGTGAGGAGAAATCAGACAAGGAATTAAGAAAAGTATAGGAGATGACTATTGGCTCATGCGCGATGCACACTATAAGTTGTGTAACACACAACTTGGAAGTGAGTTGAAGTGTGCAACTATTGTTTCGTGCGCGACCGGAGCAAGGTTGTGCGTGTTGTGCACAAACATTTTCAAAAATTGAGGGAAACACGAGCCGATAAATATATATGCCCTACTTCATTGCAAAAACATCTTTTGACAATCAGAAAAGCGGCAAAACACGATTTTGGAAGACTTAGAGCGGCCAGAAACATTCCGAAGGCGTGGAATCTTCCCAGGATGATCCTTTATTTGTGCATTTCTTTACACATGATGTTGTTTATGTTTAGTTATCAAGTAGCCAGTTTTCTAGGTGAGGTTATATAGATGACATTCTATATATGTAGCTACTTGAACCATGTAATCTATTAAGTACCTTTAAATACAATTGAATTACTTAGTTTTATTCGGTTAATATTTGTTTTTATTGATTTTTATCTGTTTATGAATATCCATAAATCGATCTAGGTCTTAAATGGTTATTAACCCTAACTTTTAGGACTTGACCTAATATTAACTATTCAATCTGTAATAGCTTTAGACATATTCTATTACCACCTTTGTGACAAGAGTTTTAACATGCAATCAAACCTTTAATGGTCACTAACTCACCTAAGACATCAGGGGGCTGTGATCAAAGAAGCGCATTAAGTATCAAGATATTGGTGTCAACCATTTCATTAGAACGTTGTAAAACTAAGTAAACAATTACAGGCTATGGACATGTTTACCAAGTAGCAAAAGAAAAGGGAATCAAACATGACATGATCGCTCTTTTATCCGTTTTTACTTCGTTAATTGTGAATCAATCATTGTCAAGTGCAACTCCAATTTTTACATCCTAGTTATAATCATAGTATTTGAGTAGAAATTTTACAATTCATGTGAAGACGAACTTAAAATTTTTATCACGTGATGATAATTTAGTACACTTGTTAAATCGACCATCAAAATTCACACATAAAAACGTGAAATTAGATAAGTTTACGAGTTAAAATTCGATTTTAACAATTTTGCTCTTATTAAATAATTAGAGTACTTCAATAAACACTTGTTTAACGTAGTTATAAAATAAGTAAAGTATATGGACAATTCATTAACCACTAACATATTTAATTAACCAATAAATTATAAGTTATTAACCACTTAGAGTACTTCATTTTTCTAGTTAATGACTTGCATTATAGTGGTTTTTTTTAAGGACTTTAATTGGTGTTTCTATGTAAAAATAGTCGTCATGTTAGCCGATTTGGAAAACATGGGATTAGACTAGTAGGCGAGGATGACTCCCAACCTAGGGAAGGTTAGGTGATGCTAGAACAGTCATATGAAGAAGATGATTCTTTCTCAAGGCCACTAACTCATAACGTGTGACTTTAGAGCCTCATAACTCATTCAGAACATAATGGGAGAGTGAGAGAGAGAGAGAGAGAGAGAGAGAGAGAGAGAGAGAGTGGCGGCAGCCATGGGGGAAACCTCGGGCAACCATGTTAGCACCATTCGGTGGCACATGGGAGGGATGGGACGCCTGCCAGGGTGGCACAAATGGGGGGTGGATTCGGGGGATTGGACTATGGTGAGCTGCAGACGTCGAAAAGCGATCCGACCGGTTGATCGAGGATAGGACCGACCTAGGGATTCTTCTCGGCATGGAGGTTTTAGGGGGGAAACACTTCGCTCTTCAGCTGATCTGTGGAGGTATGGGTATTCACGCGATTTTGGGGGTTACGGGTGAAAGCTATCGTCGGCCTTATCTCTCACATGGTCGTGAGTTCTCCCATGGAAGATCACGCACCAGGCGCTTTCACCACTCTCAACGTGCTTTAGTTTTGATTTCTCCAACAACATAAGGTAACAATTATGCTTCTTTGGCATCCTTTTATGTCACAACCATACCAGAACATTTTCAATATGTGGATATTTGTAAGGCTTTCGAAGTTTCTGGAATATTGTCAGATGTTTATGTCTCTAAAAATAGAAATGCTCGTGACAAATTTATGGTTTTGTGTGTTATGTTAATGTGCGGGATGTTTAAGAAAGCTTTGAACAATATCTATCTTGGTCAGAATAGGGTGTGGGCAAATGTTGCGTGTTTTGACAGGTTCGGAGAGGTTAAGAAAGAATTATTACAGGGGTTGGAGGATGGCAGGAAATCGGTAGCAGTAGGAGGAAAAAATAAGTCGAAAAGTACTTTTGAAGGTGAAAAAATTATTGAGGGAGAAAAATTAATGAGGGAGAAAAAAGAGAAATTGAGAATGGGGCGTTGGCTTTGGCTCGTAAGCAGGAGTCAGTTAAGTTGTTGGCAATAGGTAGTGAGGAGGAACGGGAGAAAAAAATGGTTAGGTGTTGCTGGTGGCAAAGCTTCCTACGCTGAAAAAAGAATACTGGTGAGGGAGGTTTGGTTGTGAAGAATTCTGGTGCGAAGGTTATGCACAAGTTTAATTCTGATAATGATGATGTGGTTTAGGCAAGTAAAGGAGCATTGGCTAGAGTTCAGAATGGGGAACTTATATTTATTGTGCAACAAAGAATTATTGGCGCAGGTTTTGTTGATGTTCGGGTGATTTCTAGGGGGAGACAGTGTAGTCTTATTTTGTCCTGGGGAAGCAGATATGATGACAGTTTATCATGAAGCAGCAGAATTTTTTAACATGTTCTTTACTGAGGTTCATGCTTGGTCTTTGTCGGAAGATAGGTCGTATAAATGCGATGTTTGGTTGCGAATTTATGGGGTGCCTTTACATGTATGGTGTCATACCCTAATTTTTTACCTAAGATTCCATTTTATGTCTTTTGGCCCGAAACTTTTTGTCTTTTCGAGGAAAATTTCGGCAGAGAGGTATTTTAAAATACCTCATTTTTGGTTCGTTTTAGGTCCACTTTTTATTTTTAATTCTATTTTATTTTTAGTCTTTACTTTTATTCTCATTTTTTTTATTATTATTGTTATTATGTTTTTTTATTTATTATTATTATTATTTACTTTTATTTTATTATTTTTAATTTTATTAAAAAATCAAAAAAATCAAAAAAAAAAGTTGAAATTTGGGAAAGGAGGGGTGCCCCACTTGCTGATTTTTTTTCAGCAAAATCTTTTCTTCCCTCACTCCTTTTTCTTTTGGCTTGCTTGCACTCTTCATTGTTGTGCCAAAAATGGCTAAAATCTTGCCCAAATGCATACACAAATGAAAAGTGAAGCCACTCTTTTCCTTTTATATCTCTATTAAGTCCAAAACTTTGTACAAAGCCTCCAAGAACCCAATCACAAACATATCCCATGGTCACAAAGGTTTGCCAATGGTGCCTATATATTGTGAACCAAGATCAAAGGCAAAGGGGAGGAATTTTCATCAGAAAAAGAACAAGAAAAAACCAGCAACACAACAACACTACCATTCTTTCAATCTTAACAATTTTTTTTCTTCATCATCAACAACACAAAGCAACACAACCACTTCTCCTTTCAAATTCAATAACACCACCACCACAAATCTTCCATCAAACACAAACAAAAAAACTAGAAAAACAAAAGGATTGAAAAGAGAGCAGAACCGATTTTATCATCACCAAAAAACCACAATATTCTGAATCCAAGAACAAAGTCCAAATCAACAACCACTCCTCCTTTTATTCCATCAAACACAAACCAAAAAGCACAAAGGTATACCTTTTTTATTTTTTAGATCTAGGACTCTGTATACTTTTTTTGAAAATATTAAGAGGAGAAATGAAAAGAGAAGGGGTAAAAGATTAGAAAGGGTAAAAAAAGATTTAAAAAAAAAAAAATAAGAGTTTTTTTTTTGCTCCGGCGCGGCGGCGCCGCCACCTTGGCCGGCCGACCACCACGTCGGCCACCACACCGGCCGTCGCCGGAAGTCCCCTCGGCCGGAGGGTTTAGAGAGAGAAGAGAGAGGAGAGTTTAGAGAGAGAAGTGAAAGGGAAGAATGAGGATTTTTTGAAGGGATGGGGTATTTATACCCCTCCCTAATTTTGTGGATGCTGGTGCACGCCTTAGCGTGCAACCTCGCCTCCTAGGCCCCCTGACCTAGATCAGACGGCACTTAATGCGTCTCCCCATGATCAGATCAGGGTCCTCTAATTAAATCAGACGGCCCAGGTTTAACCCCGCTAGCCCAACCTTTTTTTGGGCACATTAAACCCAAATCTATCCTTTATGCTATTTGCACCCCAAACTTTACTGCTGCACCCCCATCCTTTTGTTTTTATTTTTTACCTTTTTTTTACTTTTGTGATTTATCTTTTTTTTTTTATTTTCGTCTATTGTTATTTAGCATTTTAACTTTGTTCATGTGCATTTAGATTATATTTTAGGAATTTTATAATATAAAAAATCACAAAAATATGCAATGTCTTTTTTTATCATTATTTGTTTAATCCTCATATATAAAAAATGCCAAAAATATTATGTTTAGTTTCTTTTATTATGCAAGGGAAAGGGGTTCATTTTGATCTAGTGTCACTAAGGAAATCTTGCGCGTTTAATCGTCGTTCTTTTAATCTTTAGGTTTCTAACGAAAAAATCAATAAAACATTCGAATAATAAAAAAAAAATTCAAACAAGAACTCTTTTCCAAAAAAACTTGATTCTCCCTTTTATTTTTTCTTTTAAAAGAAAAAAACTTTAATCCATTTAAGCATATTTAAACTTTTCTCTTAAGATTAAAAAACACCAAAACAAAGTTTCTCTTTACTATTTTGTTTTTATTTTTAAAAAAAAAAAAACCCTTTTCGAAAAATAATTAAAAAACATCAAACAAATCACTCGGCTCTTTACTCCGAACTACGTGGTTTTGATCCCTCACGAGTACGTAGGCAAAAGACTTTGTCTTTCCAAATCAAAAATGATAAAAAAATATGTTTTTTCTCATCACACCAATCTTTTCTTTTTGCAAGCAAATGATAATTAACTTTAGCCAAAAATAAATAAACGCAAGAGGTTCCTATAGAGTATTATAGACGTTTAAGATGCTAATACATTCCTTTCACGCAACCAACCCCCGAACCTTAAATGTCTTATTTTAATTGCGGGTTTTATTCGAACTTTTCCCCTTCCCTTGGAAAAATTAAAGATCGGTGGTGAATTCTAAATTTTATGAGTCAATGCTAATCAATAGTTTGATCTCCAAAAATCACCGCGACATAAATGGCGACTTCACTGGGGATATCCCTAAGAGGGTTGAGCCTAACTTGTTTTTATTTTTTGTGCTATTATCGTTTTTTATTTTGCTTGCATATATGTATATACTTGCCTACTTGCTTGGGTTTTCTTAAGTGGTGAGATAAGTCTCCTACCCGGACTTGAGAGAAACAATAAGATAGGATGGTGGTATAATCAAAGTGTCATGCCAAGAGTAGTCTTGAGTCATGTTGCACATGTGATATAACCACGCTCAGTGGAGGCCTCATGATAGTAGTATTCTGTTGTCACGAGTAGTCGTGTCGATGTTATTACTTTTCAATATGAGTGTCCCGGGAAGCTGAGGACCTTTAGAGTTACCTTAACCCATATTGACTTTTTTTTAGTACGTAGTGCGGTGGCTAATCAAGAGTAGTCTTGAAATTAGTTGATACGCGAAGCTACACTCAAACAAGATTCTCTTGCGAATATTGTTGGATCGGGAGTTAGTTCTGTAAGCCAATGATATCCAAAAGGGGTCAATGACTTTAGGAACTTGGTAGAACCCGCAATGCAGGTACAGATGAAATCATAGTTCCTTACCATACGGGGGTTCTTACCCTTTGACTTGATCATTGTAGACCTAAACCTTAAACCATGTTTGTCATATCTTTGTTGCAAAATCATGCATGCATGCATTCATTCATTTTTTTTTCTTTTCTTTCTCATTAATGCCGAAGGACTTAGGTAAGTTGTCTTGTAAGGAGGGGTTTGCCACAATTGGGTCGCTGTTGATGTTCTTTCCACTACTCATTTGTCCAAGTAACATTTTGTTGTTTTCTTTTTTTCAAAAAAATCCTTTCGTTCCGCCTGAGACGAAAGTGAACTTGTGTAGGGTTTTTTGCTTCATGTATTTCCATCATCAATGAAAATGTCGTTTTGATCCCGACTATGTCTTTTTATTTATTTTTTACTTTTTTTCTGGAAAAAATGGTAACACAAAGAACCTAAAAAGAATAATCACTTCCAAATGTCTGCATATAATCATAACATTTGTTTGCTTGCTAAAATCAATTATAAATCATGTATGCAGATTAAACATTGATAAACATATTGAACACCATAACTCTGTACCCCCTCCCAACTTTGAGTTCCCTGTGTTCGAAGCGAAAGCAGAGGAGGATGAAGAGATTCCTGAAGAGATTTCTCGTTTACTGGAACATGAAAGAAAAACCATTCTGCCCCATGGCGAAGTATTAGAAGTGATCAACCTGGGTTCTGAAGAGGACAAAAAAGAAGTTAAGATTGGGGCACAACTTGATGCGATTATTAAGAATAGATTGATAGAACTTCTCAAAGAGTACGCTGATGTGTTGGCTTGGTCATTCCGGATATGCCGGGATTGGATACTGATATTGTTGAACACTGATTGCCTTTGAAGCCCGAATGTCCGCCGGTTAAGCAGAAGTTAAGAAGAACTCATCTCGACCTGGCTCTCAAGATCAAAGAAGAAGTACAAAAGCAAATTGATGCAGGTTTCCTCGTTACATCAAAATATCCTCAGTGGCTGGCCAACATAGTGCCTGTCCCAAAGAAGGATGGTAAGGTCAAGATGTGTGTTGATTATCGAGATCTGAACAAGGGTAGTCCGAAAGATGATTTCTCGTTCCCCATATTGATGTGTTGGTCGACAGTACAACTAAGTCCAATGTTTTCTCATTCATGGATGGTTTTTCCGGCTATAATCAGATTAAGATGGCGCCTGAAGACAGAGAGAAGACGTCATTTATCACGCCTTGGGGCACTTTCTGTTATATAGTGATGCCGTTTGGATTGAGAAATGCAGGTGCTACTTATCAGAGGGCCATGACTACCCTTTTTTCACGACATGATCGAAGTTTACGTGGATGATATGATCGTCAAGTCAAACATTGAGGAAGAACATGTCGAGTATTTGTTAAAGATGTTTCGACGATTGAGAAAGTACCAACTTCATTTGAATCCCAACAAATGCACTTTTGGTGTCAGGTCCGGGAAGCTCTTGGGCTTCATTGTTAGTAAAAAAGGTATCGAAGTGGATCCAGACAAAGTCCGAGCTATTAGAGAAATGCCAACGCCAAAGACCGAAAAACAAGTAAGGGGGTTTCTTGGGCGGCTGAACTACATCTCCAGATTTATCTCTCATATGACTGCCACTTGTGGACCGATATTCAAACTACTCCATAAAGACCAAGGGATTGTTTGGACAGAAGACTGCCAGAAAGCATCCGACAGCATCAAAGAGTATTTGTTATAACCTCCAATTCTGATCCCTCCAGTTGAAGGAAGACCGCTGATCATGTATCTGACCGTATTGGAAGATTATATGGGTTGTGTGCTCGGGCAGCAAGATGAAACCAAAAGGAATGAGCATGCCATTTACTACTTAAGTAAGAAGTTTACAGATTGCGAGTCTCGATATTCCATGCTCGAGAAAACTTGTTGTGTTCTAGCTGTTGGAACAAAATGTGTTTAACAAGTCTCTTATGAATTAAGGGGGAGATTGTTGTAACATTATGTGTAAACATATCTCTCTTTATGGTTTTGATGATAACAAGGTGTTAAATAGAAAATTGGTTATTTGCTAATGCTTTGTTCAAGTGATTTCAGAACCACGTATTTTATGATTGATTATTAAGAATGGTTATGAAAGAACAAGCTTAGAGCAAGAAAGGAAAGCTAAGAAGCAATGTTGCAAAGCTAGAAGGAAACTGCTCCTGAAGAAGTGCTCCTGAAGTAGTGCCTCTGAAGTGAAGTCTGAAGACAGCTTCTGATGTCTGGGTGCTACTGAAGAAGTCAACGCAAGTCAACGTCTGAAGCCAGCTTCTGATCCGTACAAGGCAGCTTCTGATGCACTGTTCACACAGAGAAGCTTCTGAAGGCTGATGTGGCTTGGAAAGTGACCAGTACTGTGCGCATTTAATGCCTGGATGTGTCAGAACAACTCAATGGAACAGTTGTCTCTCTCACCCAAACATTCTCCAGCTTTTAAGGTAGGCCATTTCAAAAATGGCTGCTGCTCTGTTCTGTTTGAAAAAGTGCAGCACACATTTGCAGTAATCCTAGCTCAAATTGCAACGGCTCTTTCCTCAAATCAAGCAAATCTTCAACAGCTATATTTCATCTATAAAAGGAAGAAGATTTGAAGAAGAAAATGTCTAAGACTCTTGAATTCAAATTGCTGAACCTGTGCTCTATTTTCTGCTGTAAAACTATCAAGTTCAAAAACTCTTAGAAATTCTTTAGTTCTGGAACTTAGAATTTCTTAAGGTTAAGAGTCTTAACCTATGTTGTATTAAGAGAACACCTCTGATATTTTATCAAGTGTTCATCCCAAACTCATTTACTTGTAAACCAGTTTGGTCCTTAAAGTCTCAGTCTGTATACTGAGCAATTGTAACCTCATTCCTTTGTGGTCTGAGTCAGAAGCCTCTTGACTTAGTGTCTTGAGCATTGAGAAGTCTCTTGACTAAGTGTCTTGAGCATTGGAAGTCTCTTTCTTAGTGATTGAGCAGTGGAAGCCTCTTCCTTTGTGGTTGAGCACTAGAAGCCTTTTCCTTGGTGGTTGAGCAACTGGAAGTCTCTTCCTTAGTGGTTGAGCAAAGTGTAATCTTCAGATTATAGTGGAACTCTCTTGTTGGAAAACAAGGGGACTGGACTACTTCTCACATTGAGAAGGAACCAGTATAAATTCTGTGTGTCTCCCTTTACCTTTGTCTTTTCATTATTGAAACCGCTATATAACTCTTGTTAATAGTTCAGAACCTGGTTCATATCAGCTTCTGAACTTAAACTTAAGTTTTGAAAAGAAAAGATCTTAGTTTTTGAGTCACACAATTCAACCCCCCCCTTCTTGTGTGTGTGTGTTTTTCTCACCTTCAGTTGGTATCAGAGCACCGGTTCTGATATTAACACTTAACAGTGTGTCAGTCTTGATCCTGAGAAAAACATGTCTGATAATGAAGATTCACCTCCTCCTCCTCCACCTCCTCCTAGACATACTTCTGTACAATATGATTATGGTACAGATGACAGAAAATCTAGATCACACAATAAACCCCCAATGTTTACTGGTGATCCTGAGAAGTTCTCATGGTGGAAAAGTAAAATGTACAGCCATATCATTGGTATAGATGATACTCTATGGGATATTATTGAAGATGGAATCTCAATACCAGTGGATGAAGAAGGTGTTGCTGTCAACAGAAGAGCTCTGAGTGATGCAGAAAGAAAGATCTATAGGAAGCATCACAATGTGAGAGGAATCATTGTGGATTCACTACCTCACTCTGAGTATCAGAAGCTGAGTGACAAGTCAACTGCAAAAGCCATATTCACATCCCTCTGCTCTAACTATGAAGGTAATAAGAAAGTTAGAGAAGCTAAGGCAAACATTCTTTTTCAGCAATATGAACTGTTCAGAATGAAAGAGGATGAAAATATTGAGACAATGTTCTCAAGATTTCAGACTCTGGTTTCTGGACTTCATATTCTGAAGAAGAGTTATACCACAGCTGATCATGTGAATAAAATCCTTAGAAGTCTGCCATCTCAATGGAGACCTAAAGTGACTGCTATTGAGGAAGCTAAGGATCTGAATACTCTAAGTATTGAGGATCTGATAAGCTCCCTCAAGGTGCATGAACTGGGACTCAATGAGGATGAGTCTGTTAGAGAACCAAAGACATTAGCTCTGAAGTCTAAGAGAATGGCTGCTAAAGCTTTGAAAGCTATTGAATCTGAAGAAGAATTTCCTGAGGGAAATTCTGATGAAGATTCAGATGCTAATGAGCTTGCAATGCTTTCTAAAAGGCTTCAGTATCTGATGAATAGAAAGAAAAAGTTCTCTAACAGAAGCAGTAACTTTAGAGGATCTGGTTCTGGTTCAAAGAGGGATATTTAGAAGGAAAGCTGTTACAACTGCAAGAAGCCTGGGCACTTCATTGCTGACTGTCCTGACCTTCAGAAGGAAAAGTCCAAAGAGAAAGCAAAGAAGTCCAGCTCAAAGTCCAGCAGTTTCAGAAACAAGCTTAAAAAGAGTCTCATGGCAACATGGGATGATCTGGACAATGAGTCAGAATCTGATGAGGAAGAAGCAAACCTGGCCCTGATGGCAACTGCATCTTCTGATACAGAATCATGCTCAGATTCTGATGAAGAAGATGAGGTATATTCTGAACTCTCTAGATCTGAATTGATTGAAACAGTTAATGATCTTATGAGTCATCTTAAAAGCAAGTTAAAGGAAATTAAATCTTTGAAAAATCAAACTAACTTGCTGTCTGAGGAAAATCTTAAACTTCAGAATCAAATTCTTGAATATGATGAAGAAGTTGAAGAACTCAGAAAAGAGGCTCATAAGAAATCTGAAGAGGTTCCTAATGAACAGGAAATAGCTCTTCAAGATTTCATGTTAACTGGATTCAATAGAACTAAAATTGCCTCCATGATGTATAATATGATCAGAAACAAAGGTGAAGGCATTGGCTATGATTCATTTAAACCTTCAAATGAATTAAACTCACCTTCATGTTCTGAAAATATTTTAAAAGGCAATGGTATATGCTTTGTGCCTGCTTCTGATAACTCTGAGAAGTTGAAAATGTCAGAATCTGAGACTAAGTCTGAAGTTCTGAACAACTCAGACTCTGAAGCTTCTGAACCTAAGGGTAAGATGAAGGCAGATGTTATAACCTTGCCTAAATCTAAGCCAAAAGGTCCTAAGTCTAAGAGTAAGAGAAAATCAGACTCTGAAGCTGAAAATGTTCAGAATCTGATAAGTTCAGAACCTGGACCTAGTAAGTCTCAGAATCTGAATATTTCAAATTCTTCTAAGACTGAGTTTATTAAAACTTCAAAATCTGTTAAACCAGTCAATGTAAAACATTTTCAATCTCAGAACGTTAGGCAAAGCAAGCCAAAGCAAACCAATCAGTTTTCTGCTTCTAATTGTTTTAAGAAAGGCAAAACTGAAGCTTGCCTTGTGCCTAAAGCTAGCAGAGTTAGAATTCTGAGAAGATCAGAACCCAAGTACTCAAAGGGTCAGACTTCAAACAACTCAGAACCAAAGACCTTCAAGTCTCAGGTTCTGAAGAAATCTGAGTCAAAACCCTTGAGAACTTAGGTTCTGAAGAACTCAGGTTCTGAAACTCAGACTTATTCAAGATATAAGGATTCATATCCTAAGTATCAGAACAAGTCTGAATATCATAACTTCAGACACAAGAAGCCAAAACCTTTCAGGACTAACCCCAAAGGACCCATGAAAATCTGGGTTCCTAAGTCTGAGATCATTTCAATTGCAGATATGCTTGACATCCAAAGAAAAGGAAAGGTCCTGGTACCTGGACAGTGGATGCTCGCATCATATGACAGGGGACAAGTCTATGTTCCAAACCCTGACTCTGAAAGAGGGAGGAACTGTGGGATTTGGAGGAAGTCAGAAAGGAAAGATCATTGGTACTGGTAAGATAGGTAATTCTTCCCTGTACATTGATAATGTTTGGCTGGTAGATGAACTTAGACATAATTTACTTAGCATGAGTCAATTATGTGGTAGTAATTATGAAGTCCTGTTCAATAAGAACACATGTACTGTAGTCAACAATGAAAATAAGTCTGTTGTGTTCAGAGGCTGTAGGAAAAACAATGTTTACAAAATAAATTTTTCTGAATTGGCTCAGCAGAAGGTAGTTTGCCTTCTGTCTGTGAGTGATGAGAAATGGGTCTGGCACAAAAGGCTGGGACATGCTAACTGGAGACTCATCTCTAAGCTTAGCAAATTACAGCTGGTCAGAGGCTTACCCAGCATTGATTATCACTCAGATGCTCTGTGTTCAGCATGCCAAATTGGAAAATTTTCTAAAACCTCTTTTAAATCTAAGAACATTGTTTCCACCTCTAAACCTCTAGAACTCCTTCACATTGATTTGTTTGGTCCTGTTGGAACAGCTTCAATCAATGGGAAGAAGTATGGACTTGTGATTGTTGATGATTATAGTAGGTCGACTTGGGTAAAATTCCTCAGAACCAAAAATGAAACATATGATGTGTTTTTCAAATTCTGCAAACAAGTACAAATAGAAACTGATTTGAAAATTTTAAAAATCAGAAGTGATCATGGTGGTGAATTTGAAAATGAACCTTTTGAAAACTTTTGTGAAGACCATGGAATTCTCCATGAGTTCTCATCTCGTAGAACTCCACAACAAAATGGAGTTGTAGAGAGAAAGAACAGGTCTTTACAAGAGATGGCCAGAACCATGATCCATGAATCTAAAATTGCTAAGTACTTTTGGGCAGAAGTTGTAAACACAGCATGTTATATTCAGAACAGGATCTATATCAGACCCATTCTGAATAAAACATCATATGAATTGTTTAAAGGAAGAAAACCAAGTATTTCTTATTTTCATCAGTTTGGTTGTACATGTTACATACTAAACAATAAAGTCTACCTAAAGAAATTTGATGCCAAGGCTCAAAAGGGTACCTTTTTAGGATACTCAGAGAGATCTAAGGCATACAGGGTGTATAATTCTGAAACACATGTTGTTGAAGAAGCTATACACATTAGGTTTGATGATAAGAAGCCTGGTAGTGAAATACCAGAGCTGGTTGAGAGTTTTGCAGATGTCAGAATCTCAGAAGAACCTTCAGAAGCTGAACCCAGTTCAGGTTCTGATGAAGGTTCAGAAGCTGAAAACAATGAAGACTCTGAGAAACTCTCTGAGAATGATACTACTCCTGAAGCTAATCAAGACCAGCATGGTTCTGAACACATCCCTGATGGTTCTTCAGAAGCTAATCCACCCAGAACCTCATTTAAGTACAAGTCTTCACATCCTAAGGAGTTGATCATTGGAAACAAGAACAGTCCAAGGAAGACAAGATCAGCATTCACTCAGAATGAGTCTATGCTTGGCCTGCTATCCATGATTGAGCCCACAACTGCTGATGAAGCACTTGCTGATGATGGTTGGATTGTAGCAATGCAAGAAGAGCTGAACCAGTTTCGAAGGAATGATGTTTGGGATCTTGTTGCAAGACCTGATCAGAAGAACATCATTGGAACAAAATGGGTGTTCAGGAACAAGCTCAATGAACAAGGAGAAGTGATCAGAAACAAGGCTAGATTAGTAGCTCAAGGGTACAGCCAGGAAGAAGGAATAGACTACACTGAAACTTTTGCTCCAGTTGCAAGACTGGAAGCAATCAGGTTACTTTTTTCTTAAGCTGTTAATCATGATATCATCTTGTATCAAATGGATGTTAAGAGTGCTTTCTTAAATGGTGTAATTTCTGAAGAAGTGTATGTAAAACAACCTCCTGGTTTTGAAGATGTTAAATATCCAAATCATGTTTTTAAACTTAAGAAGTCTTTGTATGGTCTGAAACAAGCTCCCAGAGCTTGGTATGAAAGGCTAAGCAACTTCTTGATTAAAAATGGTTTTGTAACAGGTCAAGTTGACAATACACTCTTTAGAAAAACTGTTAAGAAAGAAATCTTAATTGTACAAATCTATGTTGATGATATCATATTTGGTTCTACTAATGCCTCCCTTTTCAAGGAATTTTCAAAGTTAATGCAGGATGAATTTGAAATGAGCATGATGGGTGAGCTGAAATTCTTCTTGGGAATTCAAATCAACCAATGCAAAGATGGTGTTTATGTTCATCAGTCAAAATACACCAAGGAGCTTCTGAAGAAGTTCCAGCTGGATGATTGCAAGCTGATGACAACACCAATGCATCCCACCTGCACCTTAAGCAAAGAGGACAATGGCTCTAAAGTAGATCAGAAGTTGTACAGAGGTATGATAGGTTCTCTCCTATACTTAACTGCTTCTAGGCCAGATATTTTATTTAGTATATGTCTGTGTGCCAGATTCCAATCAGATCCTAGAGAATCTCATATAACTGCTGTCAAGAGAATCTTCAGGTATCTGAAAGGAACAACTAATTTGGGACTTATGTATAAGAAATCTCTAAATTATAAGCTAGTTGGATTCTGTGATGCTGACTATGCTGGGGACAGGATTGAAAGAAAATCCACCAGTGGAAACTGTCAGTTTCTTGGTGAGAATCTGATATCCTGGGCCAGCAAAAGACAAGCAACCATTGCTTTGTCAACAGCAGAAGCAGAATACATCTCACTTGCAAGTTGTAGCACACAACTGCTCTGGATGAAACATCAATTAGAGGATTATCAGATTCATGCAGACAATATTCCCATTTATTGTGATAATACTGCTGCAATATGTCTGTCTAAAAATCCAATTCTGCATTCTAGAGCCAAGCACATAGAAATAAAACATCATATTATAAGAGATTATGTTCAGAAGGGTGTTTTAGATATTCAGTTCATTGATACTGATCATCAATGGGCTGACATATTCACAAAACCCCTAACAGAAGAAAGATTCAATTTTATTAAAAAGAATCTGAACATGCACCTTATCTCTTAAAAATGTGCTTGAATCTGAATGAAATCCTTGATTCTGAGTTTATCATAAGCTAAGACTTATCAAACACTCAGGTTCTGAGAGTCTGAATAAAGTTAAGCCTGAAAAACTTCAGAGTCTGAAGGATCAGAACCTGGATTTTCTGACTTCTGAATCTGATAGAAATCTAACGTTGGTCAGAATCTGATAAGTATAACCCTGGGCAATGATGATTAAAGTTTGAAAATTTATACTCTAATCCTCCCAAAGTCATCAATTTAAAAATGTGATTTTCTGCTCTGATATTTATTGTTAAAATTGCTTGACAAACAATTTTCAGTTGGTATCAGTCTGTTTTCAAACTGTTTAGCACAGACACATTTTTCAAATGCTCAAAGTATATTAGACATGTTCAGTTTTTAGAAATGTTTTAATTTGGTATCAGACTCTGAAGATAAACCTTCATATTTTGGTATCAGGTTCTGATACAAGTTCAGATGCATTCAAACTGTCTTTTGGTATCAGACTCTGAGATAAAATCATCAATTGGTATCAAGCTCTGATATAACTTTTCAGCTGGTCTATAATCTGAACTATTTTGTTTTCAAAATGAGTTAGACCTGCTCTGATCTGAATTTTGTTTTTTTTTAAAACCAGCTCTGATCTGCTCTGATGCCTTCTTGTATGTTTTGCTCTGATACTGAACAATTTGGTTGTTTTGCTCTGATACTAAACAAAACATACTGAACAAACCATGTCTAAACACAGAATGATCTGATCAGAAGCTCTAAACTTTTTCTGCTTCTGAACAACATTCTATTTTTAATGCAAGTCATATACTCATTGAAAGTCAAGTATGCTCTGATACTCATCTTTGCTGCTTGATTATCCATATGATTGCATAAATATCTCACAAATTTTTGTTCAACCCCCCTGTCGCGTCGAATTTCGGATGTCAAGCTATTGACTAGCGTTGAATCACTAAATTTAAATCACGACTGAACTTTTAATTTTTCGGGGAAAAAGGAAAAAAGTTCTAAATTACCTTGAAAAGAGATTTTAGGTTCGAAAGTCGATTATGCGAGGGGAAGGTATTAGCACCCCTTACATCCGTTGTACTCAACGGGAACCTCTTAGTTGGCTTAGGCTTAAAATGTTTTTTTGACGTTTTGCTTGCACGCTTAATTATATATATATATATATATATGTAAATGAACAAGTAAATAAAATGTGAGGTGAAGAAAGAGATAATAACAAATGAAATAGAAAAAAAGAAAAAAAGAGATTTTTAAATAACGGGCTTGACAAGACGTCGGTCTTGCTCCTACGTATCTCCCGGTAGTCGGAGAATTCAAAGCTTACGTAGTTCTTGAAAAAGAATTGTTTGAAAACGCACAAAGGCGTAAAAAGCTTAAAAAGGTGAAAGACAGACGCTAAGGCGATAAACTCGCGCAAAGCGTAAATATTTAAGGAAAAAGACAGACACACAGAGGCGTAAAATGTTTGAAAATAAAGACAAACGCACGGAGGCGTTAAATTCGCGCAAGGCGTAAAAAAGATGAAAATAACGCGCAAAGGCGCGAAAGGTTTGGATTGACCACAAAGGGCCAAGATTGGTGAGTTTTTATACTTCGCAAATAGAATGACGATTGTCCGAGCAACGAGACATACGTCAAGCGTTCGTACAACCGGGGAAAGGAGAGACATACGTCAAACCACCCTTTTTCATTCAAGTTTTGTTTGAATTTAAAACGTATTTTTGGGGAAGCTAGAAAAGAATGACGATCGTTTAAGCAACGAGACATACGTCAAGTGTTTATCCGATCGGGGAAAGGAGAGACATACGTCAAACCACCCTTTTTCATTCAAGTTTCGCTTGAATTTTATGAAAATGTAAACTAAGAAAAACGCTCGTTTTATAGAATAAAAGAGAAAATAAATTGTCCAAATTAGTTGTTGCAACCAAAATGAACAAGTTTGTTACTTAATAAAAATGAAAATGTTTTTGTTGTTTTGGATTTTTTATTTGGAGTTAAAAAAGAAAAATAAATGCGGTGAAATAAACTAAACGCGAGGAATTAAATAAAAGGATCGTTGGATTAAAATAAAAAGATTTTTGTTTATCATGGATTGAATTATATAAAAAAATAATAAAAGAACAATGCATATTTATATATATATGTTACTAAATGTACATATGAATGACATAAAGAAAAAATAAAATGAACAAAAAGAAATAAAAATAAAAAATAAATGCATGAGATAAATGATAGGTAAATAAATAAATGAGATGTAAAAAACAATAAAACAATAAAAAGAAATAAATAACAAAAAAGAAAAAATTAAATTTGCAAAGAAAATAAAAGAAATAAAAAATTGGGAGGTGTAAAAATTAAAGCTGGGGGGTGCTAGAAGTAAAAACCCACTCAGATTTGAAAGAAAAGGCCCAAAAGGCATTGGGCTTTCGTAAAATAATCTGGGCCGTCTGATTAATCAGACGGCCCTGATCTAATCACAGGGCAAAGAAAACCAGGCCGTATGATTAAAATCTAAGGGTCAGGAGAGCGAGGGTGTACGCTAACGCGTACACCCTGCTACACAGAAACGGGGAGGGGTATAAATACCCTTCTCCCCTCATTTTCTTTCATTTCCTCACAATTTCCTCTCTCTTCCCCTTCTCTCTAGTCCGCCCCTCCCATTTCTCTCTCCCCTCTCTCCTTCTGTTCGGCCATGGGTGAGTTTTTCCGGCGGGTGGCCGCCGGCCAACGCGGCGGCGCCACCGCGCCGGAGAGTCAAAAATCTCTCCTTTTTCGAAACAAACTACACTTTCTCACACCCTTTTTCGTTCTAAACCCGAATCTAAACTTGGATTTTCGAAAATCTCCCCCAAAAACCCTAGATCTAAACTTTTAAAACCGAAAAAAATTATCCTTTTACCTTGTTTTTGGTTCGGCCTATGTTGCTCTTCGTGTGTCTAGTGCTGTGTGTGTTCTTTGGGTGCTAGGCCGCGTGTATGTGTTGTGTATTGGCCGTGTGTTTTGCGGTTTGTATGTATTTGTGCTTGGTTTGCGTTTTTGTGTGGTGTGAGGCTTGTTTGGGTCGTGAGTTTTTTGGGTTGTTGTGTTACTGTGTGTGCTGAGTGGTGGTTTGGGGGTGGTGGAAAACGTGTTTGTGTGTGTGCTGAGTGGTGGTTTGTGGCCGTGTGGGTTGGGCTATGTTTGTGTTGTTTTTGTGCTAAAACTGTTTGTGTTGTTTGGGAAAAAGTTGCTGGAAAATCTGTTTAGCTTTAGGATTTCTTCTCTTAAATTTTTTTCTTGTGTTTGTGTTGATTCTGTCCCTGTTTTATAGAACCTAATTGAGCTGCTTGTCATGGATTGAGATAAGCTTGCAAGCTGGTTTTTTCTGGATTAGAGATAAGATCTCTGCAAGCATTAAATGTGGGATAATTTTGCTGGATTTTTTGCAGGTTTTTGTGATGATGAGAAATTTGTGATGATGAAAAATTCTGAGTTTGGGGCGCTGCTACAGTGCAATGGCTGTGTTGACCATGACTTGGACTTTGACTTGGACTTTTTTTGGACAAAAAATGAAAATAATAATAATAATAATAAAAATAATAATAATAATAATAATAGTAAAACAATAAAATGATAATAATAAAAGAATAAAAATTAATGATAAAAAAACTAAAATTAAAATAAAAGTAGAAAGTGATAAAAAATTAAATTAATAAACGAAAACAAAAATTGACATGAGGTATTTTAAAATACCTCCCTGCCGAAATTTCGTCTGAAACGACGAAAATTCTCGGCCTTTAAAAAAAATGCGTAGAACGAGACAATAAATAAAACGAGACGAAAACGGGTCAAAAAATGGGGTATGACAGATGCCCCTATTTAAGTTTCTTCGCTACGGAGATTAAAAGCGAAATTTTGATTCGACGGGTCGAAGAAACTTAAATACAGAGTACACCATTTTTTGACCAGTTTTGGACAGTAAAACAAATATGGATGCGATGCCATGTATGCAATGTTATGAATGCATGTGATGCAATTATAAATGCAAAATGGCAAAGATGACTTGATTGGGGGACAAACAGAGACAAAGGGATACCCGAGTTCGTTGAAGAAACGGGATCCGACTCTATTGGGGATAACGTTCCACTGGGGAAAAAGGTTAGCCGTTTGGGTTATTGCCGAACTGTTCACTGGGGAGAGTGGGCAATTAACCACGGGAACCAAAAAGGGTAAAATGTCAGCTGTTCGGGTTAAAATCCGAACTGCCACTGACGACAAAGATTGAATGTAAAGGTCAGCTGTTCAGGTTGTTGCTGAACTGCCACTGACGACAAGAAAAAAATGTCAACTGTTCGGGTTGTATTCCGAACTGCCATTGACGACAAGAAAGTAAATGTCGCGTCAACTGTCCGGGTTGGTTACCGAACCGTTCCTTGACGATAAAAAAGGAAAGTCAACTGTTCAGATTGGTTACCGAACTGTTCATTGACAACAGGAAATAAAAGACATGTCAACTGTCCGGATTGGTTACTGGACCGTTCATTGACAACAGGAAATAAAAGACATGTCAACTGTCCGGATTGGTTACTGGACCGTACATTGACGACAGGAAATAAAAGCATGTCAACTGTCCGGATTGGTTACTGGACCGTACATTGACGACAGGAAATAAAAGCATGTCAACTGTCCGGATTGGTTACTGGACCGTACATTGACGACAGGAAATAAAAGCATGTCAACTGTCCGGATTGGTTACTGGACCGTACATTGACGACAGGAAATAAAAGCATGTCAACTGTCCGGATTGGTTACTGGACCGTACATTGACGACAGGAAATAAAAGCATGTCAACTGTCCGGATTGGTTACTGGACCGTACATTGACGACAGGAAATAAAAGCATGTCAACTGTCCGGATTGGTTACTGGACCGTACATTGACGACAAGAAATAAAAACATGTCAACTGTCCGGATTGGCTACCGAACCTTACATTGACGACAGGAAATAAAACATGTCAACTGTCCGGATTGGCTACCGAACCTTACATTGACGACAGGAAATAAAAACATGTCAACTGTCCGGATTGGCTACCGAACCTTACATTGACGACAAGAAATAAAAACATGTCAACTGTCCGGATTGGCTACCGAACCTTACATTGACGACAGGAAATAAAAACATGTCAACTGTCCGGATTGGCTACCGAACCTTACATTGACGACAGTGAGGATGCGGCTGACAAGCCGTTCCTCACAGAATTGCCCCTTCAATTGGGGAGAAAGGATGTGAAATTTCTGGCTTAGCAACTGGTAAGGAGGTTAAACTGGTTCTGATTAAAACTGGTTCTGAACTTGAAATTTAGCACAATTTAAATCACAGTTATGCAGCAGAATTAAAAAGTGCAGAAATAAAAGAACACAAGGTTTGTTAACCCAGTTCGGAGTAAACACCTCCTACTCTGGGGGATACCAATCCAGGAAGGAAATCCACTATTGGAATTAATCCTTAAGACTCAGACACTGACCCCCCAGTTCCTATCCTAAGCAATCAATCTCCACCTAGTCAGACTTCTACCCACGCATGAGTATTAGAATCCACTAACTTCCTATTCAAGTAACAGCCCAGTTACTTGAACAACCCTTGTACTAAACCCAGTTCTGAAAACAAAACTACCCAGTTTTTGAAGAACACCCTTCAATACAAAAACTTCATTCTTGCTTAAAAGCTTTGAATGAATAACAACTCAAAAAGCCTAAACCAACTCAAACTGAGTGGTGCACAGACAAAGCTAAAAAGCTTACACACTAAGACTCAATTTCTGAATATAAAACTTTCTAATTTCGTATCTCTTGAATAGCAGCAAAGCTCTCCTTATATAGCCTTCAGCAAGCAACATTAATCTGAATTAAATCTTCTCAAATAGATATGTTTCTGAATTATGCAAGGCTTAAAAAGGAAACATATAAATCTTCAATGTATCTGCAAAAGATTCCTTCAGGAAATACGATCTTCATAAAATATGAGCCAATCTTCTGAATTAGATTTGTTTATGAATTATGAATGATCCAATAAGGAAACAAATAAACCTGCAATGTATCTTTATAAAGATTCTGCAGAAAAATATGAACTTCATAAAACTGAACCAAATCTTCATAAAATCTTCACCAAATCAACCAGCAATCTAGAAGCAATATGTGAAGATAAATCCTTGATAAATCTCGCCAAGATTCGCGCCAAAATAACTTGTAAAAATGCAGCTTCTGAAGAAGTCAACAAAAGTCAACGCGGGCATCAGACTCACATTTCAGCTTCTGAAGGATTTTTCAGCTTTTGAACAGCTTCAAATCAAGTTTCTTGCAACTGAAGACTTGTTCTAAATAAGGAGATGCATCTACTCAACACATTGGATTTGCCAAAACATGCAGCCAACTACAAAATAATCAACAATCTCCCCCTTTGGTAAATTTTTGGCTAAAACCAATGTTCACACACCCAAGTTCTTCAATCTCCCATAAGACTATCTCAGCAATGAAGAACTCCACAAAAATATAACATAGCAAACAGATTAGCAGCGGATTCAGCTATGTTAAACATTAAAAACCAATCAGTTTCAGCTTCTGAACACTGATACACACAAAACAACTTCTGATCAACTTGAAGCACACAAAACACAGTCACTGATCAACTCGTCCTGATCATCACAAACACTCCTGAAGCTTCACAATACTCCCCCTGCAACTCAGCATTTAACATTACTCCATAAAAACTCCCCTTTAAATCTGAACTGCAGTAACTTGTGAAACTTGTAACTTCTGAAAAACTCTAGAAAGCTTGAAACACTTCAGGACCACAAACACTCAGGAATATAATACCCTTGTACTCCCCCTGAGACACATACTCCCCCTCAATAATATCTTGACAACTCTTGTTGCATTGATTCTGAACTCTGAGCTTCACAGATAACTTCTGAATAGCACTGAAAGCTGAACATCTGAAATTTGAACTAATTCTGAGCAGCAACACATCTTCAAATTTTGAACAGCTCAAGCATAAGATTTTCTCCCCCTTTTTAGCCACAAAATTCTGACAAATCTCAGACTTCAAATAGGGAATAAAATCAAAACAAGTAACACAGATCCTTGAAAGAACTTCAGACTTAGATTCAGGATCACACTCAGCATGAGCACAACTGGCAGGTACTCTATCTTCCTCACATCCAGTTTGCAGTAATTGCTATAAATCCTTATGCTGACTAACATTTGAAGAACCACAGCCAAAACCATTCCTCCCAGCAATTTGTTTCTCAAAATCAGCCACTCTTTTCTGATCACAAGTCCTAGCAACTTCAGACTTACAAGAAAATAGTACCTTCTAAGCAGGAACATGAACTTTGCTCCAGACTTTGGATGGTCCAGCACCAGAATTCTTCTGTGCTATAGGAATTGGCTTGCTGTCATCAGCAACAGCCTTTCCCTTTCCTTTGTTCAGATTCTGAGCAATACCTTCACTCTTAGGTCTCCAAACTTTCTTGATTTTGCTCTTGTTCACAGCTGGTTCAACTTTTCTGTGTTGCAAATGTTTGGGATAACCATGCAATTTGTAACAAAAGGTTTAATGTGACCCTTTTTACCACAATGATGACATACCCAAGGTTGATTCCTTCTTTTGTTTCTGTTAAACTTCTGGGAATGCATCTGAGCATGCTTCTGAGGCTGCATCTGAACTTGCTTATGAGGTATCATTTGAGCTGGCTTCTGACCTTGCATCTGTGCTTGTTTCTGAGGTCTCCTCTTTGATGTTCCAACCATAGAATCATGAGTTTGAGTAGCAGGAACAAACTGACTAACAGGATTTTTCTCCTTGAGCTTCAGACTCTGATCAACATAACCTAACCCAGTTTTTCCTTGCTTCTGGACATCTAGAATCTCCTCCAACTTATCAGTAGCAGAGTTCATCATCCTAACTTGCTTTTTCATCTGATCAAGTTGAGAATTCAAAAGTGTTACTTCTTCATTAAGATCAGCAATCTGTCCAATATGAACACATCTTTCAGACTGCAGCTGGCACACAGTTTCCTTCTCAGTCTCTAATAACTTGATCAAATCTTGATTTCTGAGATACAATTCTTCATAAGAAATAGCTGGTTTCTCAAAAATCAATTCTTCATTACAGGCTTCAGATTCTGATGAAGTTTCAGACTCTAAATAGACCACAGATTTTGAACAAGCTTCTGAAACTGTAAGAGCAGCAACATGTTTAGCTGACTTACTTTCAATCTCTCCTTCTGAGCTATCCTTATCAGACCAAGATACAGCAAGGCTTTTCTTATGCTTCTTGAGAAAATTAGGACATTTAGCCTTGATATGTCCAAAGCCTTCACACTCAAGGCACTGCACAGCCTTTGATTGTTTGCTATTTTCTTCATATTGTTGCTTGTTATTGTTGAGTCTGAGATTCTGACCTTTGGTTCTGGACTTTCTGTCAATATTCTTCAGAATCTTATTGAACTGTTTTCCCATTAACACTACAGCTTCTGATAAATCATCTTCATCTTCATCAAGCTCTTGTTGATCATCAGCTTCAGACTTATCAGCAAAAGCTATTCCTTTCCCTTTCTTATCTGGCTGTTTACAAAAAGCACTTTCAAAATTCAAAAGGGATCCAATCAGCTCCTCAACCTTCATAGTGGTAATATCATGGGCTTCTTCTATTGCTGTAACCTTCATATCAAACCTTCTGGGCAGGGACCTGAGGATTTTTCTGACTAATTTCTCATCTGTCATCTTTTCCCCAAGAGAATCAAAGGAATTGGCCATGTCCAGCACATTCATGTAGAAATCCTGAATAGATTCATCTTCCATCATCTTCAGGTTCTCAAACTTTGTTGTGAGAAGTTGAAGTCTGGATAGCTTAACCTTGGGGGTTCCTTCATGAGTGGTTTTCAGAATTTCCCAAGCATCTTTTGCCACAGTACACTGCTTGATGAGTCTGAACATGTTCTGATCCACACCATTGAAAATTGCATTCAGGGCCTTTGAATTCCCATGAGACAGGTCATCCTCAGCTTTGGTCCATTCTTCTTCAGGTTTCAAAACTGCAGTTTTATTTCCATCTTTGTCTATAACCACAGGATGATCCCAGCCTTTGATCACAGCCTTCCAAGTTCTGCTGTCAATGGATTTTAGGAATGCACACATCCTTGATTTCCAGTACTCATAATTGGTGCCATCAAGTAGGGGTGGTCTGTTGACAGGGCCTCCTTCTCTCTCCATAAAGCCAGACATAAATACCTCTGGATCTCACCCAAATTACAGGCAGGGTGCCTGCTCTGATGCCAATTGAAATTTCTGGCTTAGCAACTGGTAAGGAGGTTAAACTGGTTCTGATTAAAACTGGTTCTGAACTTGAAATTTAGCACAATTTAAATCACAGTTATGCAGCAGAATTAAAAAGTGCAGAAATAAAAGAACACAAGGTTTGTTAACCCAGTTCGGAGTAAACACCTCCTACTCTGGGGGATACCAATCCAGGAAGGAAATCCACTATTGGAATTAATCCTTAAGACTCAGACACTGACCCCCCAGTTCCTATCCTAAGCAATCAATCTCCACCTAGTCAGACTTCTACCCACGCATGAGTATTAGAATCCACTAACTTCCTATTCAAGTAACAGCCCAGTTACTTGAACAACCCTTGTACTAAACCCAGTTCTGAAAACAAAACTACCCAGTTTTTGAAGAACACCCTTCAATACAAAAACTTCATTCTTGCTTAAAAGCTTTGAATGAATAACAACTCAAAAAGCCTAAACCAACTCAAACTGAGTGGTGCACAGACAAAGCTAAAAAGCTTACACACTAAGACTCAATTTCTGAATATAAAACTTTCTAATTTCGTATCTCTTGAATAGCAGCAAAGCTCTCCTTATATAGCCTTCAGCAAGCAACATTAATCTGAATTAAATCTTCTCAAATAGATATGTTTCTGAATTATGCAAGGCTTAAAAAGGAAACATATAAATCTTCAATGTATCTGCAAAAGATTCCTTCAGGAAATACGATCTTCATAAAATATGAGCCAATCTTCTGAATTAGATTTGTTTATGAATTATGAATGATCCAATAAGGAAACAAATAAACCTGCAATGTATCTTTATAAAGATTCTGCAGAAAAATATGAACTTCATAAAACTGAACCAAATCTTCATAAAATCTTCACCAAATCAACCAGCAATCTAGAAGCAATATGTGAAGATAAATCCTTGATAAATCTCGCCAAGATTCGCGCCAAAATAACTTGTAAAAATGCAGCTTCTGAAGAAGTCAACAAAAGTCAACGCGGGCATCAGACTCACATTTCAGCTTCTGAAGGATTTTTCAGCTTTTGAACAGCTTCAAATCAAGTTTCTTGCAACTGAAGACTTGTTCTAAATAAGGAGATGCATCTACTCAACACATTGGATTTGCCAAAACATGCAGCCAACTACAAAATAATCAACAGGATGCACAAGCTGTTCGTTAAAGAACTTGTCACTTGGCACAACACTGGGGAATATGCACAAGCTGTTCGTTAAAGAACTGCCACTTGGCACAAAATTATGATAAAAAGGATGCGCAAGCTGTTCGTTTGAACTACCACTTGGCGTAAAAGGGTGACATCACTTGACCAAACGGACCGGGGATGACACTTGGGGAACATTTTCTGGTGACTATGATGGGATGCAGAGCAAAGTCGGGCTTTGGTTATGATTTGGTATTTGTGAGTGTGAATGATGACTCACTGGGGAATGCCAATAAAATTGGGCTTTGTTTTGTAACATCACTGGAGAATGACATTGGAGAAAAATGCAGATTGTTTATGATAAATTGGTAAGAAACGTGGTGGTTAAAACAACCATGTACAGATGATATTGCAGTATGTTGCATGTATGAATGCGCATATGCATGAATGCGTGATTATATGATTTGCATGGTTGTACAACTGTACAAATGCATGGATGCATGAATGTATGATTGTATAAATGCAGGACTCCCACTGGGGATGTTGTGAAAGATTGGCTTGCACTGGGAAATACCCTAAGTGTTTTGATTTATTGTGTGACCGACAACTTGGTAAAACAAGATTTAGACCGGTAAAATGAGAAGTGGACCGACGTCGCATTGCACACACTCGGTAATCTTTGCCGGGGATGATGTCGCAGGGAACACATCCGAAATGTTGACGGGGTGAGGCCGTAACTGTTGACGAGGAACACATACCTCATGGGGAAATTGTTATTTCACTTGGGGAATCGTGTTAATCCGCTTGGGAAAAGAATTGGTGATTCCGCCGGGAATGCTTATTATTTTGTTTGGATGCCGAGCGAGGTCGGGCTTTGATGTTGGGTGCCAAGCAAGGTCGGGCTTTTATGTGGGGTGCCGAGCGAGGTCGGGCTTTTTGTATTTGTGCCAATGATGATTGGGCTTTAGGGGTTGAGACTCCACTGGAGGGATGCAAATAAAAATTGGGGCTTTATTTGTGGTTTCGCTGGGGATATAAGGATCATTTTGGAAGCATGATCGATATCCAGCCTTAGATGCCAACGGTGGTTGGGCTTTTGATTGTTTTTGGACAAAGGTTGATTTCCTGGGGAGTTTGTTAATTCACCGGGGATTGTGCTAATCCACTGGGGGATTATGAATGCCGAGCGAGGTCGGGCTTTGATTCACTGGGGATATTCCCTTTGATTCACGGGGGAACTCCGCTGGGGAAATCTGTTTAGCAATTGCCCATATTTAGTCTGCGAAGCTTATCCGCTCTCAGGATAGCTACTGACGCGCACTTTAATTATTCACAAGTCCAAAGAGAATGTGTTTATTATTTATGCCTTCTAAAAAGATTTAAATTTTTCTTTTGAAAAAGAGTTTCGTTCCAAGTACTATTATCAACAATAGAAGAAATGACTAAGCAAAATAAATGGGAATTCCCAACAAAATGTAAAGACTTCACTAGGAAGAAATTTTATTAATGGGGTGGTGGCCCGCCAATGGCGTGGCTCCACGGACCTTACAAAGTTTGAAAAAAATGGTAAATATACAGGGAAGGTTCATTGAACAATAACCGCTATTCTCCCTAATAACTTTGAATTCACTGTTTGGATGCTTCAGATTCCGAGTCCCTTGACAGTTGATTTGCCCCAAGTAAACTGTAGTCAATCCGATGCAGTTATCTTGTCTTTTGATCCTTAACTTTTGCATAGATCGCCCTTTCGGGTTTTCGACCTATCAGGATGATTATTTCTGTTTTGTGTCTCTAATTTTTGCCTGGACCGCCCTTTCGGGTTTTCAGTCCACCGAGACGCTCATTTTTGCCTAAGCCGCCCTTTCAGGTTTTCGACTTACCGAGCTGTTCTTTTGTTTTTAGACAAAATATTTCTTGACTACATCGGAATTCACAGGACGCGGCAAATCTTCGCCGTCCATTGTCGTGAGAATCAAAGCTCCTCCGGAGAAAACTCTCTTGACTACATACGGGCCTTCGTAGTTAGGCGTCCATTTGCCCCTGGAATCAGGTTGAAAAGATAGGATCCTTTTAAGCACAAGGTCTCCTTCTTGGATTTCACGAGGACGAACCTTCTTGTCAAAAGCTTGTTTCATCCTCTGTTGATACAGTTGTCCATGACACAAGGCGGTCATGCATTTCTCCTCAATTAAGTTCAACTGATCGTATCGGTTTTGACACCACTCAGCCTCTGACAATTTAGCTTCCATCAAGATTCTTAATGACGGGATTTCGACTTCTACGGGGAGTACTGCTTCCATGCCGTATACTAAAGAGAAAGGGGTTGCCCCTGTCGATGTGCGTACCGAAGTACGATACCCGTGTAAGGCATATGGCAACATCTCGTGCCAATCCTTGTAGGTGACCACCATCTTTTGAACTATTTTCTTGATGTTTTTGTTTGCAGCTTCAACTGCGCCATTCATCTGAGGTCTATAAGGAGAAGAGTTATGATGCTCGATCTTGAACTCTTGACATAGCTCCTTCATCATTTTGTTGTTTAGATTGGTTCCATTGTCGGTGATAATCCTGCTGGGAATACCATATCGACAGATGATATGATTCTTGATAAATCGGACCACCACTTGTTTGGTGACGTTGGCGTATGACGCAGCTTCGACCCATTTGGTGAAGTAGTCAATCGCAACTAAGATGAAGCGATGTCCATTAGAAGCTTTAGGTTCAATCCTACCAATCATATCGATACCCCACATGGAGAAAGGCCAAGGGGAAGAGAGGACATTCAGAGCCGTTGGTGGCATATGGATCTTGTCCGCATAAATTTGACATTTATGGCACTTTCTGGCATGCTTGTAGCAATCACTCTCCAAGGTCATCCAGTAATATCCGGCCCTTAAGATCTTCCTAGCCATTGTATGCCCACTGGAATGAGTCCCGAAGGAACCTTCATGTATCTCATGCATTATACGATCGGCTTCTTGCTCATCGACGCATCTGAGTAGCACCATATCAAAATTCCTTTTGTATAAAACTTCTCCATTTAGAAAGAAGTTGCCAGCTAATCTTCGCAGAGTTTTCTTATCCTTGTTGGATGCCCCATGCGGGTACTCTTGCTTTTGGAGGAAATTTTTGATGTCATGAAACCATGGCTGGTTATCTATGACTGCTTCGGCGGCAAACACATGTGCAGGCCTTTCTAGATGCTCAACCTTGATTGTTGGAATCTCACTCCGGCGACTGATCTCATACATGGAAGACAAAGTTGCCAAAGCATCCGCCATTTGATTCTCATCTCGAGGAATATGATGCAGCTTGACTTTGTTGAAGAAAGTTAGCAAACGTCTTGCGTAATCTTTGTAAGGAATCAAGCCGGTGTGGCGAGTTTCCCAATCTCCATTGATTTGATTGATCACAAGAGCTGAGTCTCCATAAATGTCGAGGTTCTTGATCCTTAGATCAATGGCTTCCTCAATTCCCAAAATACAAGCTTCATACTCCGCCATATTGTTTGTACAGTCGAATGAAAGTCTTGCAGCGAAGGGGAGATGTTTGCCGTCGGGGGTGATGATAACTGCCCCAATTCCATTGCCATAGATATTGACAGCTCCATCAAAGATTAACTTCCATCTAGATTCGGGATCTGGACCTTCGCCGAATAGTGGCTCGTCATAATCCTTCATCTTTAGATACATGATTTCTTCATCGGGGAAGTCAAACTTGATTGGTTGATAATCCTCGATTGGTTGATGAGCCAAATGATCGGCAAGAATGCTGGCCTTGATAGCTTTCTGAGTGTGGTATTCGATGTCGTATTCTGATAACAACATCTGCCAACGGGCGATCCTTCCGGTTAAGGCGGGTTTTTCGAAGATGTACTTGATTGGATCCATTTTGGATATCAACCAAGTAGTATGGTTAAGCATGTAGTGTCGAAGACGTCTAGCAGCCCAAGCTAATGCACAACAAGTCTTCTCGAGTAGAGAGTATCGGGACTCGCAGTCCGTAAACTTCTTGCTTAGGTAGTAAACAGCGTGCTCTTTTCTACCGGTCTCGTCTTGTTGTCCGAGTACACAACCCATGGAGTCCTCCAATACGGTTAAGTACATGATTAAAGGTCTTCCTTCGACTGGAGGAATAAGTATTGGAGGTTCTAGCAGGTACTCCTTGATGCTGTCGAAGGCTTTCTGGCAATCTTCTGTCCATACTACTTCTTGATTTTTGCGAAGTAGCTTGAAGATGGGTCCACAAGTAGCTGTCATGTGGGATATGAATCTAGAGATGTAATTTAAACGTCCTAGAAATCCCCTTACTTGCTTCTCAGTTTGAGGAGCAGGCATTTCTCTGATGGCCTTGACCTTGTCGGGATCTACCTCGATACCCTTTTGACTGACAATGAAACCTAGGAGTTTTCCAGATCTCACGCCGAATGTACATTTGTTGGGGTTCAGGCGAAGCCGATATTTTCTTAGACGTTGAAACATCTTTAGCAAATATTCAATATGCTCCTCTTCAGTTCCTGATTTGACAATCATGTCGTCGACATATACTTCAATTTCTTTGTGTATCATGTCGTGGAAGAGAGTGGTCATGCCCCTTTGATAGGTAGCACCCGCATTTGTTAAGCCAAAAGGCATCACTTGATAACAAAAGGTGCCCCATGGTGTAATGAAAGATGTTTTTTCTCTATCTTCAACAGCCATTTTAATTTGATTGTATCCAGAGAAGCCGTCCATGAAGGAGAATACCTTGGACTTGGCAGTATTGTCGACCAATATGTCAATGTGGGGTAAAGGGAAGTCGTCTTTTGGACTAGCTTTGTTTAAATCTCGATAGTCGACGCACATCCGAACTTTACCGTCCTTCTTGGGAACAGGCACTATGTTGGCCAACCACTGAGGGTATTCTGATGTAACAAGAAATCCAGCGTTAATTTGTTTTTGCACTTCCTCTTTGATCTTGAGGGCCATGTCAGGGCGAGTTCTTCTCAACTTCTGCTTGACTGGCGGACATTCAGGCTTTAAAGGTAGATGATGCTCCACAATCTCAGGATCCAATCCTGGCATATCTTGGTATGACCATGCAAAGATATCCACATATTCTTCAAGAAGCTTGATGATTCTTTCTTTGACAGATGCATCCAACAATGCCCCGATCTTGATTTCTTTCTTGTCCTCCTTAGACCCCAAGTTGATAACCTCTATTGCTTCTTCATGAGGTTGAATAGTCTTCCTCTCTTGTTCTAATAGACGCTTAATTTCGTCCGGAATTTCTTCATCCTCTTCCTCTTCCGCTTCGTAAACAGGGAATTCAAAGTTGGGAGAGAGACTAGGGTTATGAAGTTCAACGGGTTTATGGACGTTTAGTCTGCAAATGATGGATGATGGATTTTAGTGAAATGAAAGAAAATGCAGACTTTTTGAAATTTAAAAAGAAGAAAATATACTTATGATTGATTTTTTTGGTTTTTTGTGTTACCATTTTTTCGGAAAAACGACAATAAAACAACGAAGAGAATAATAGAAAGGTCGTGATAAAAACGACAAATTTTATTTATGATAATAGTACTTTAAACAAGCCCTACATGAGTCCTTCTTCGCTTTGGGCAAGACGAAGGGATCTTTTTTGAAAGCGATAAATAAATAAACACGTTACTTTGACAATGGAATAACAGAAGGAACGTCGACAGCGTCCCAATTGCAGCAAACTCCTCCGGGCATTACATGTACATGTACCGCTTCTTCCGGCCCATCTTCAGTGATGGCATTGGTTTCTGCTGTGGAATGAACGGAACTGGCGCTATGGAAAATGTCCTTGAGCGGTCCGATGCTAGCGCTTGGTTCGGCAACTTTTGTAGTTGAAGTGAAGCCCAACCCTTCTCTACGCCTATGCTCCGGAAGGTTTATCGTCTTTCCCCAACCCGGGAGTAAATCATCTCGCACTGTCCTTTGTGCACTCTCGTAAGACATCATGGATGCTCCCTTCTTTATAGCACTCCCCTCATCCAAGGAAAGACCTTGGAATGATGTCCCATCAACGGTATCAGCACCGATGAACGAGAAAGCCGACAGATGGCTGACTAACAGAGCTTCCTCCCCTCTCACAGTGACTAGCTTTCCATTCTTCACAAACTTCAGCTTTTGGTGAAGTGTGGACGTTACTGCTCCGGCTTCATGGATCCATGGACGTCCTAACAAACAACTGTACGCTGCTTGTATGTCCATTACTTGGAAGGTGATTTGGAATGTGTGCGGCCCGACTGTGATGGGCAAATCTACCTCTCCAATTACTGACTTTCTTGAGCCGTCGAAAGCTTTGACAACCACCCCACTTGGCCTCATGGGGGTCCCCTGGTAAGAAAGCTGATCAAGGGTTGTCTTGGCCATTACGTTCAATGAAGAACCGGTATCCACAAGTACGTTTGCTAAAGCATCCGACTTGCAGTTTACCGAGATGTGTAACGCCAAATTATGGTGCCTTCCTTGCTCCGGGAGTTCCTCATCACTGAAGCTTAAGTTGTTACATACAGTGATGTTTCCGACAATGCCCCCGAATTGGCCAAGGGTTATATCGTGCTCCACGAAGGCTTGGTTCAAAACCTTCATCAATGATTCTCTATGTGCTTCGGAGTTTAACAGTAAGGACAGCATAGAGATTTTCGAAGGTGTTTGCAACAACTGGTCCACAACCTTATATTCGCTTTTCTTGATTAGTTTCAAAACCTCATCAAGATCCGAATCGGTATTTGCCCCACTGGATTGACCTACATCTTTGTTTGTGTAGGGGTCTTGGGTTTGCCTTGGTTCAAGTACCGGGGTATTGACCTTTTCTTGGACTACTGCGGGAAGAATCCGTCCACTCCTTAGCACCTTGCTACTGTCCGTGATATTACCGACAGGGGCTAAAGGAGGAATTGGTACCTCTTGACCTTCATTCACCATGGTCGCAAGGTATTTGTAAGGAACTGCCTTGTTGGAAGTGTATGGGGCAGGCCCTGGTAAGCATATTATGAGAGGAGTAGCGGCAGGCTCCTGGCTGCTGGGGGCTAACTCCAAGTAATCCGGGATATTAAATTCCGGGATTATAACACATATGCTTTTGTCCCTTTTCGTGACAACAAGCTCCTTTTTGTCCAACAGTCCTTGTATGTCATTTTGGATTTTTGTACATCCTTGAGGACTCACTGAGCATTCTTCACACCTAGCATGATCGTGCTCGAACATTGCTGCCCTACACATCTTGATGTGCAGTGGAACTAAAGGCGTCTTGATGTCTTGGGCCTTCAAAACAGGACTGGCTCCTTGACATTCTTGAACCATGTTGATAGAGGAGACATGGTTTGGCAGCGGGTTAGTTTGGACGTTTGGGTTTGAGTCCTTGAAGGTCAACACCTTAGTACGTACTAGCTTCTGGACTTCATTTTTTAGAGCGAGGCAACGTTCAACGTCATGTCCCGATGCCCCTTGGTGGTATGCACAAGTAAGGTCGGAGCGATACCATGGGGGTAATACGTTTGGTACGGGAGGTGATGCCTTTGTTTGCACGAGGTTCCTCGCAAGTAAAGCCGGGAGCAAGTCCGCGTACTTCATTGGTATCGGATCGAATACCGCCCTTGGGCGATTCTGAGGATTAAAGGGTAGTGCTTGAGGTCGGAATTGCTGCTGACCTTGCGGGCGTTGTTGTGGATAATATGGTTGTGGATTTTGTGGAGGTTGTTGTTGTTGTTGATATGCTGGTTGATAAGGAGGGGGAGGCCTTTGTGGGACCTGGATTTGGTAGCTTGGAGGTGTTGAGATGGTAGGTGAAATAGCAGAGATATGAGGATATGTTGAGTACCCTTGATGAGGTCCTCCATGGCCAATCATGCCGATATCTTGCTCTTTCTTCCTCGGGTAGCCACCCCCGAATCTCTTAGTGCTGCTTGATGGAGCACTTTCTTTCACCAAGCGTCCCTCTCGGACCGCATCCTCCAAACGTACGCCCATGCTTACCATCTCGGTGAAGTCACTTGGCGCACTCGCAACCATTCGTTCATAATAAAAGGAGCCAAGAGTATTTAAGAATATCTTGGTCATTTCCCTTTCTTCAAGAGGCGGGCTGATCTGAGCTGCTATCTCCCTCCATCTTTGTGCGTACTCCTTAAAGGTCTCCTTGTCCTTTTGGGCCATGGCCCGGAGTTGGTCCCGATCCGGGGCCATGTCCAAATTATACTTGTATTGGCGGACAAACGCCTCTCCCAAGTCATTGAAGGTTCGGATTTTAGTACTATCCAAACCCATGTACCACTTTAAAGCGGCACCGGTTAAGCTATCTTGAAAATAATGTATGAGGAGCTGATGGTTGTCGGTTTGCGTTGACATCTTCCTTGCATACATTACCAAGTGACTTTGCGGGCAAGTATTTCCCTTGTACTTTTCAAAATCCGGGACCTTGAATTTAGGAGGGATCTTGACATTGGGTACAAGGCATAGATCATGGGCGTCCTTCCCGAATAAATCTTTCCCTCGGAGGGCCTTAATCTCTTTTTGCATTTCCTCGAATTTTTCTTGGAAATCGGCCATCTTATCCTGGGCACCTAAGCTTTCGGCACGAAAGATAGGCCCGTGATCATGTTGAGTGGTATGGACCACTGGCGTTGTGAAGGCCACAGTAGCTGGAGAGAAGGTAAACTCGGGTTGAGACACCGGAGCTTCTAGGAGAGTAGTGGGAATTGGGATAGACTCTTCACCGAACTCAAAAGGCATGCCCCACGTACAACCGAGGGGTTTAGAGTGTTGTGGAGCATTGACATGCAATGATGAAGTCGAAGCAAATGCTGATGCTTGCTCTTGAGAATTGGAGGGAGGAGGAGGAGGTGTCGGTATTTGCGCGGCAGCTAGTAGCTTCACTAACTCCGTTAGTTTCTCCATCTCCGTTTTCATGGATGTTAATTCTTCACGAAGCTCGTGATTCTCTTGCTCTAAATTCTCCATTTTCTTCTTTAAAGCTGCTCGAGTGTTGTAGGCGTGAGTCACTTCAAGACGATGAGCCACTTCTCCTTATGGGAAGATGCGTAGTGTTGCGGAGAAAAATGCGAACACTGAAATACTCAATTTGGATTATGAGAAATCCTGAGGATAAGAAAGAAAAGGGAATGAGTTTTGGACTCGAAGATGGATATATGCATGATATTGAATGATGTTAATGTAAAATGCATGAAAAATTTTATTTTATCTTGCTTTATTAGGAATTTAAAAGTGCGCAATTAATATTAGCAATTAAAATAATAAAGGCCAAGAAAATAATATTGTTCAAAATATTTTATTTGATTGAATAACATTGAGATTACAAAGGGTAATTAATGCTAATACAATCAAATAGCTGCTCGCTTTTCGGCCTTGGCGATTTCCTCCCTATAGAAGTCTAAAGTGTCCTTGCAGAACTCCATGAAGGTCTTGACTTTCTTAGGGATGTCAAAGTATGGCATGACTAGCTCGGCCTTGGCTAGTTTCTTTGGAAGCTTGGCGATGACCATGTTGGAGAACGCAACCAATCTTGTGAAGTCTTCACTTAACCGGGCGGCGTCTTGCCATACAAACTCGATCACTTCCTTGCGCTGAGCTAGCTGGATGTTTGCACTTCTAATCTCATCAAGGAGTCGTGCAATGTGGTTTCCATGCTCCCTTGCAATCTTGTCGAAGTACTCTTCATATTTCTTGATGTCCGCTTCGAGGCGATTGCATTGTAGCTTTCCTTGATGAGAAAGGCTTTCATATCTTTGCCTTTGGACGCGTTCGGCTTGGAGCTGCTCTTTGTAGTCCTTGACGACTACTTGGAGTTGTTGATCTTTCTCTTGAAACTTCAACCTCCACTTCCTTTGAGCTTCGATAGCTAGCTCGCCGAATTTCTTAAGTTCTTGGTTGGAATGTAAAACTCTTTCCAACTCCTCGTCCTTGGCAATAAGATTGGAATCCGCACTAACCAAGCCACCTCCGATCCACTCTCTTTTCCCTTCGGAGATTCTTAAACGTTTTTCACACGTTAGAAGAGAAATTGTTGCTTCGTCGTGAGATCTCTTCATCCTTGTGGTTTCTCCTAAAGCTTGGAGGTGCTTTAATTCTAGTTCTCCATTTTTGTTTTGGAGTTCTCGAATTTTAGCTTTGAGTTCCTCCGCTTCTTTGTTGGGAATGGTAGTGGTCGGTTTAGGTGCATGAGGTTTAGGAGGGCATATGACCCCGAAGGGTAACTTGATTATTTTGACCCTCTCCTTCACCCATTGAGTATATAATGGCTTGGCCACACAATTCCTCTTGCCCACTTTTCCTTTGTGCATTTGATTCCAAGCTCCTCGGATTCTTTCTAGCAAGGCTAAGTCTTGATCTCCCTCTCTTAAGAAGAAAGGTTCTAGCAAGAGATCACCGGGTTTGTCGTCCATGGAATAGCCTAGCTGGCGAAGAGAGAGGACCGGATTATAGTTAATACATCCTTTAGTACCAATGAGGGGTACATTAGGAAAATCCCCACAACTTAGGATAATTTCCGGGTCCTCTAAATTCGGAGAAAACCAATGGATGTCTTTCTCGGTGAGAGCTAACATCCTTTGCGACCATTTGAGCTTGGCCCGATTCTCCACAAAGTCTCGACTTCTCGGCATATGAGACATTAACCACACGTGCACTAGAGGGGTGCAACAAGAAATAATGCCTCCTTTCCCTTTTTCATGCCTAGCATGGAGTGAGTGATAGAAATCCGCTAGAAGTGTAGGCACCGGATTCTTAGTTAAGAATACGCCTATAGCCGGGAGATCTATGATATTTTCCATATTAGGGAACAATACTAGCCCGTATATCAAAAGAGCTAGGATTGCGTTGAATGCCTCTCCCTCTTTGTTGGCCAATGAGCTTCGAGCCTTAGCCTCCAAAAATTTCCTTGTAAAACCCTTGGTATTTCCTCTAATTTCCAAGTTCGGTGCTATCTCTTGGATACCAAGGTGCAATGATTCGGCGATGGCCTCTAAGGTAGGATCCTCCTTTAAACCGAGGTAAGGTCCGTGATCTTTCAAATTGCATCCCAAAATCCTCTCAAATTCCTCCAAGGTAGGGGCTAATTGGAAGTCTTGGAAAGTGAAGCATCGGAGAGGTGAATCAAAGAATTGGGCTAAGGTAGTTAAGGCCATAGGATCTATCTTCACGGGCAAGAGATCGAGTATCAAACCATAGCTTGCTTCAAAGCTGTTCTTGTCGACTGAAGAGAGCCGTTGACTTAAAGCTAGTAAACCCTCCACTTTAGGGATTTTGATCTTGAAAGGAAATGTATTTCTTTTTCCGGAAGCCATATCTTTTTGCTAATTTTTGATTGCCTTTTTATTTCCTATAAAGCAAGATGACGTGCAAAATTATTTTCCATGAATACAAATGTATGGTATGCATATGTATGTATGTTCAAAAATTCCCCCCATCCTCACGTGTGGGCACTAAAGGCGAGATTTTCTAAAAGGTCCCTAGAGATCACGGACTTCACATGGAACTATTGTCGTCAATTGCAAATGCTCGCAAGACCTCAATAAATTCCAAGTGAAATCTACTCTAGGCGGGGTTTTCGCATCTTCCCTTCAAGACATACGTCAAGTGGGCCTCCGCTACGCAACCCCATCCTATCTTAATTCTTTCTCAAGCTCGGGAATAGAGCCTCACACGTCCGGCATTAACCCGAACAATGTGGAGTAACACCGCTCAAGTAACCCCACAACATATATATAATATAAAGCAATATGAAACAAATATATATAAAGCGAGAAAAAAAATAAACAAATAATGATAATAAGGCATAAGTGTGCAAGCAAAATATAAAAACATTTTAGCCTAAAAGCCGACTAAGATAGGCTTGACCTGTTATACACGAAAACAAAGTGTTTAAGTGATTTCCCCAGTGAAGTCGCCATTTCTGTCGCGTCGAATTTCGGATGTCAAGCTATTGACTAGCGTTGAATCACTAAATTTAAATCACGACTGAACTTTTAATTTTTCGGGGAAAAAGGAAAAAAGTTCTAAATTACCTTGAAAAGAGATTTTAGGTTCGAAAGTCGATTATGCGAGGGGAAGGTATTAGCACCCCTCACATCCGTTGTACTCAACGGGAACCTCTTAGTTGGCTTAGGCTTAAAATGTTTTTTTGACGTTTTGCTTGCACGCTTAATTATATATATATATATATATATGTAAATGAACAAGTAAATAAAATGTGAGGTGAAGAAAGAGATAATAACAAACGAAATAGAAAAAAAGAAAAAAAGAGATTTTTAAATAACGGGCTTGACAAGACGTCGGTCTTGCTCCTACGTATCTCCCGGTAGTCGGAGAATTCAAAGCTTACGTAGTTCTTGAAAAAGAATTGTTTGAAAACGCACAAAGGCGTAAAAAGCTTAAAAAGGTGAAAGACAGACGCTAAGGCGATAAACTCGCGCAAAGCGTAAATATTTAAGGAAAAAGACAGACGCACAGAGGCGTAAAATGTTTAAAAATAAAGACAAACGCACGGAGGCGTTAAATTCGCGCAAGGCGTAAAAAAGATGAAAATAACGCGCAAAGGCGCGAAAGGTTTGGATTGACCACAAAGGGCCAAGATTGGTGAGTTTTTATACTTCGCAAATAGAATGACGATTGTCCGAGCAACGAGACATACGTCAAGCGTTCGTACAACCGGGGAAAGGAGAGACATACGTCAAACCACCCTTTTTCATTCAAGTTTTGTTTGAATTTAAAACGTATTTTTGGGGAAGCTAGAAAAGAATGACGATCGTTTAAGCAACGAGACATACGTCAAGTGTTTATCCGATCGGGGAAAGGAGAGACATACGTCAAACCACCCTTTTTCATTCAAGTTTCGCTTGAATTTTATGAAAATGTAAACTAAGAAAAACGCTCGTTTATAGAATAAAAGAGAAAATAAATTGTCCAAATTAGTTGTTGCAACCAAAATGAACAAGTTTGTTACTTAATAAAAATGAAAATGTTTTTGTTGTTTTGGATTTTTTATTTGGAGTTAAAAAAGAAAAATAAATGCGGTGAAATAAACTAAACGCGAGGAATTAAATAAAAGGATCGTTGGATTAAAATAAAAAGATTTTTGTTTATCATGGATTGAATTATATAAAAAAATAATAAAAGAACAATGCATATTTATATATATATGTTACTAAATGTACATATGAATGACATAAAGAAAAAATAAAATGAACAAAAAGAAATAAAAATAAAAAATAAATGCATGAGATAAATGATAGGTAAATAAATAAATGAGATGTAAAAAACAATAAAACAATAAAAAGAAATAAATAACAAAAAAGAAAAAATTAAATTTGCAAAGAAAATAAAAGAAATAAAAAATTGGGAGGTGTAAAAATTAAAGCTGGGGGGTGCTAGAAGTAAAAACCCACTCAGATTTGAAAGAAAAGGCCCAAAAGGCATTGGGCTTTCGTAAAATAATCTGGGCCGTCTGATTAATCAGACGGCCCTGATCTAATCACAGGGCAAAGAAAACCAGGCCGTATGATTAAAATCTAAGGGTCAGGAGAGCGAGGGTGTACGCTAACGCGTACACCCTGCTACACAGAAACGGGGAGGGGTATAAATACCCTTCTCCCCTCATTTTCTTTCATTTCCTCACAATTTCCTCTCTCTTCCCCTTCTCTCTAGTCCGCCCCTCCCATTTCTCTCTCCCCTCTCTCCTTCTGTTCGGCCATGGGTGAGTTTTTCCGGCGGGTGGCCGCCGGCCAACGCGGCGGCGCCACCGCGCCGGAGAGTCAAAAATCTCTCCTTTTTCGAAACAAACTACACTTTCTCACACCCTTTTTCGTTCTAAACCCGAATCTAAACTTGGATTTTCGAAAATCTCCCCCAAAAACCCTAGATCTAAACTTTTAAAACCGAAAAAAATTATCCTTTTACCTTGTTTTTGGTTCGGCCTATGTTGCTCTTCGTGTGTCTAGTGCTGTGTGTGTTCTTTGGGTGCTAGGCCGCGTGTATGTGTTGTGTATTGGCCGTGTGTTTTGCGGTTTGTATGTATTTGTGCTTGGTTTGCGTTTTTGTGTGGTGTGAGGCTTGTTTGGGTCGTGAGTTTTTTGGGTTGTTGTGTTACTGTGTGTGCTGAGTGGTGGTTTGGGGGTGGTGGAAAACGTGTTTGTGTGTGTGCTGAGTGGTGGTTTGTGGCCGTGTGGGTTGGGCTATGTTTGTGTTGTTTTTGTGCTAAAACTGTTTGTGTTGTTTGGGAAAAAGTTGCTGGAAAATCTGTTTAGCTTTAGGATTTCTTCTCTTAAATTTTTTTCTTGTGTTTGTGTTGATTCTGTCCCTGTTTTATAGAACCTAATTGAGCTGCTTGTCATGGATTGAGATAAGCTTGCAAGCTGGTTTTTTCTGGATTAGAGATAAGATCTCTGCAAGCATTAAATGTGGGATAATTTTGCCGGATTTTTTGCAGGTTTTTGTGATGATGAGAAATTTGTGATGATGAAAAATTCTGAGTTTGGGGCGCTGCTACAGTGCAATGGCTGTGTTGACCATGACTTGGACTTTGACTTGGACTTTTTTTGGACAAAAAATGAAAATAATAATAATAATAATAAAAATAATAATAATAATAATAATAGTAAAACAATAAAATGATAATAATAAAAGAATAAAAATTAATGATAAAAAAACTAAAATTAAAATAAAAGTAGAAAGTGATAAAAAATTAAATTAATAAACGAAAACAAAAATTGACATGAGGTATTTTAAAATACCTCCCTGCCGAAATTTCGTCTGAAACGACGAAAATTCTCGGCCTTTAAAAAAAATGCGTAGAACGAGACAATAAATAAAACGAGACGAAAACGGGTCAAAAAATGGGGTATGACACCCCCCAACTCTAAATCTTTTTGAAATGTTTTCAAACTCTTTAAAAAAGGGGGAGATTGAACTGCTCTGATACATGTTTTCAAACTCTTTTAAAATTCTTTTCTGCTCTGATACAGATGCTTTCAAACTCTCTTGACAAAGGGGGAGAAATTTTCTGTGTTGGGGGAGTAAGTAAAACTTTTTGTTGATGACAAAAGGGGGAGAAAGTAAAACAAGTATTAAAGTTCCTGAGCTCAAAAATAAGTTAAATTCTGTCAGTAATTAACTTATGAAAGGGGAGTAAAAGGTATTAAAGCCTGAGGCTCTGAACATAAGTTAAAGCATTTAAAGCTCTGATACTGATTGAACTTAACTTATGAGAACTGCTTTTTAACTCTTAGCCTCTGAATTGTAAGTCTGGCTCTGATACCATTATGTGAGATACATTACTCTTAGTGAGTAAATTGAATTTAAAATAACTTGGATAAGACTCAGGGAGCTTACAAAATTCATCCTGTGGATTATCAGACTTAGGGGGAGAGCTTACAAACCTCAGAACCTGAAGTCAGCAAGTTATTTAAAATTCTGAGTGTTAATTTCACTATATTGTTTTAATATAAGCTTAATTAACTTGGATAAGAATCAAGGGGAGCTTACAAACCTAACCTTGAGGACTGTCAGACCTAGGGGAGCTTACAAACCTCTCCTGAAGTCAGATTGTTAATTAAACTTAATAACAACTCTGAAATTTTCACATTTGTGTTTTTAACTGAACTTAATTAACTTGGATCAGACTCAGGGGGAGCTTACAAACCTCACACCCTGTAGTTAACTTGTTAATTACGTTAACAATAATTTTTTGATTTAATACTTATGTTTGTCATCATCAAAAAGGGGGAGATTGTTGGAACAAAATGTGTTTAACAAGTCTCTTATGAATTAAGGGGAAGATTGTTGTAACATTATGTGTAAACATATCTCTCTTTATGGTTTTGATGATAACAAGGTGTTAAATAGAAAATTGGTTATTTGCTAATGCTTTGTTCAAGTGATTTCAAAACCACGTATTTTATGATTGATTATTAAGAATGGTTATGAAAGAACAAGTTTAGAGCAAGAAAGGAAAGCTAAGAAGCAATGTTGCAAAGCTAGAAGGAAACTGCTCCTGAAGAAGTGCTCCTGAAGTAGTGCCTCTGAAGTGAAGTCTGAAGACAGCTTCTGATGTCTGGGTGCTACTGAAGAAGTCAACGCAAGTCAACGTCTGAAGCCAGCTTCTGATCCTGAAGCCAGCTTCTGATCCGTACAAGGCAGCTTCTGATGCACTGTTCACACAGAGAAGCTTCTGAAGGCTGATGTGGCTTGCAAAGTGACCAGTACTGTGCGCATTTAATGCCTGGATGTGTCAGAACAACTCAATGGAACAGTTGTCTCTCTGACCCAAACATTCTCCAGCTTTTAAGGTAGGCCATTTCAAAAATGGCTGCTGCTCTGTTCTGTTTGAAAAAGTGCAGCACACATTTGCAGTAATCCTAGCTCAAATTGCAACGGCTCTTTCCTCAAATCAAGCAAATCTTCAACAGCTATATTTCATCTATAAAAGGAAGAAGATTTGAAGAAGAAAATGTCTAAGACTCTTGAATTCAAATTGCTGAACCTGTGCTCTGTTTTCTGCTGTAAAACTGTCAAGTTCAAAAACTCTTAGAAATTCTTTAGTTCTGGAACTTAGAATTTCTTAAGGTTAAGAGTCTTAACCTGTGTTGTATTAAGAGAAAACCTCTGATATTTTATCAAGTGTTCATCCCAAACTCATTTACTTGTAAACTAGTTTGGTCCTTAAAGTCTCAGTCTGTATACTGAGCAATTGTAACCTCATTCCTTTGTGGTCTGAGTCAGAAGCCTCTTGACTTAGTGTCTTAAGCATTGAGAAGTCTCTTGACTAAGTGTCTTGAGCATTGGAAGTCTCTTTCTTAGTGATTGAGCAGTGGAAGCCTCTTCCTTTTTGGTTGAGCACTAGAAGCCTCTTCCTTGGTGGTTGAGCAACTGGAAGTCTCTTCCTTAGTGGTTGAGCAAAGTGTAATCTTCAGATTATAGTGGAACTCTCTTGTTGGAAAACAAGGGGACTGGACTACTTCTCACATTGAAAAGGAACCAGTATAAATTCTGTGTGTCTCCATTTACCTTTGTCTTTTCATTATTGAAACCGCTGCATAACTCTTGATAATAGTTCAGAACCTGGTTCATATCAGCTTCTGAACTTAACCTTAAGTTTTGAAAAGAAAAGATCTTAGTTTTTGAGTCACACAATTCAACCCCCCCCCTTCTTGTGTGTGTGTTTTTCTCACCTTCAGTTGGTATCAGAGCACCGGTTCTGATATTAACACTTAACAGTGTGTCAGTCTTGATCCTGAGAAAAACATGTCTGATAATGAAGATTCACCTCCTCCTCCTCCACCTCCTCCTAGACATACTTCTGTACAATATGATTATGGTACAGATGACAGAAAATCTAGATCACACAATAAACCCCCAATGTTTACTGGTGATCTTGAGAAGTTCTCATGGTGGAAAAGTAAAATGTACAGCCATATCACTGGTATAGATGATACTCTATGGGATATTATTGAAGATGGAATCTCAATACCAGTGGATGAAGAAGGTGTTGCTGTCAACAGAAGAGCTCTGAGTGATGCAGAAAGAAAGATCTATAGGAAGCATCACAATGTGAGAGGAATCATTGTGGATTCACTACCTCACTCTGAGTATCAGAAGCTGAGTGACAAGTCAACTGCAAAAGCCATATTCACATCCCTCTGCTCTAACTATGAAGGTAATAAGAAAGTTAGAGAAGCTAAGGCAAACATTCTTGTTCAGCAATATGAACTGTTCAGAATGAAAGAGGATGAAAATATTGAGACAATGTTCTCAAGATTTCAGACTCTGGTTTCTGGACTTCAGATTCTGAAGAAGAGTTATACCACAGCTGATCATGTGAATAAAATCCTTAGAAGTCTGCCATCTAAATGGAGACCTAAAGTGACTGCTATTGAGGAAGCTAAGGATCTGAATACTCTAAGTATTGAGGATCTGATAAGCTCCCTCAAGGTGCATGAACTGGGACTCAATGAGGATGAGTCTGTTAGAGAACCAAAGACATTAGCTCTGAAGTCTAAAAGAAAGGCTGCTAAAGCTTTGAAAGCTATTGAATCTGAAGAAGAATTTCCTGAGGGAAATTCTGATGAAGATTCAGATGCTAATGAGCTTGCAATGCTTTCTAAAAGGCTTCAGTATCTGATGAATAGAAAGAAAAAGTTCTCTAACAGAAGCAGTAACTTTAGAGGATTTGGTTCTGGTTCAAAGAGGGATATTTAGAAGGAAAGCTGTTACAACTGCAAGAAGCCTGGGCACTTCATTGCTGACTGTCCTGACCTTCAGAAGGAAATGTCCAAAGAGAAAGCAAAGAAGTCCAGCTCAAAGTCCAGCAGTTTCAGAAACAAGCTTAAAAAGAGTCTCATGGCAACATGGGATGATCTGGACAATGAATCAGAATCTGATGAGGAAGAAGCAAACCTGGCCCTGATGGCAATTGCATCTTCTGATACAGAATCATGCTCAGATTCTGATGAAGAAGATGAGGTATATTCTGAACTCTCTAGATCTGAATTGATTGAAACAGTTAATGATCTTATGAGTCATCTTAAAAGCAAGTTAAAGGAAATTAAATCTTTGAAAAATCAAACTAACTTGCTGTCTGAGGAAAATCTTAAACTTCAGAATCAAATTCTTGAATATGATGAAGAAGTTGAAGAACTCAGAAAAGAGGCTCATAAGAAATCTGAAGAGGTTCCTAATGAACAGGAAATAGCTCTTCAAGATTTCATGTTAACTGGATTCAATAGAACTAAAATTGCCTCCATGATGTATAATATGATCAGAAACAAAGGTGAAGGCATTGGCTATGATTCATTTAAACCTTCAAATGAATTAAACTCACCTTCATGTTCTGAAAATATTTTAAAAGGCAATGGTATATGCTTTGTGCCTGCTTCTGATAACTCTGAGAAGTTGAAAATGTCAGAATCTGAGACTAAGTCTGAAGTTCTGAACAACTCAGACTCTGAAGCTTCTGAACCTAAGGGTAAGATGAAGGCAGATGTTATAACCTTGCCTAAATCTAAGCCAAAAGGTCCTAAGTCTAAGAGTAAGAGAAAATCAGACTCTGAACCTGAAAATGTTCAGAATCTGATAAGTTCAGAACCTGGACCTAGTAAGTCTCAGAATCTGAATATTTCAAATTCTTCTAAGACTGAGTTTATTAAAACTTCAAAATCTGTTTAACCAGTCAATGTAAAACATTTTCAATCTCAGAAGGTTAGGCAAAGCAAGCCAAAGCAAACCAATCAGTTTTTTGCTTCTAATTGTATTAAGAAAGGCAAAACTGAAGCTTGCCTTGTGCCTGAAGCTAGCAGAGTTAGAATTCTGAGAAGATCAGAACCCAAGTACTCAAAGGGTCAGACTTCAAACAACTCAGAACCAAAGACCTTCAAGTCTCAGGTTCTGAAGAAATCTGAGTCAAAACCCTTGAGAACTCAGGTTCTGAAGAACTCAGGTTCTGAAACTCAGACTTATTCAAGATATAAGGATTCATATCCTAAGTATCAGAACAAGTCTGAATATCATAACTTCAGACACAAGAAGCCAAAACCTTTCAGGACTAACCCCAAAGGACCCATGAAAATCTGGGTACCTAAGTCTGAGATCATTTCAATTGCAGATATGCTTGACATCCAAAGAAAAGGAAAGGTCCTGGTACCTGGACAGTGGATGCTCGCATCATATGACAGGGGACAAGTCTATGTTCCAAACCCTGACTCTGAAAGAGGGAGGAACTGTGGGATTTGGAGGAAGTCAGAAAGGAAAGATCATTGGTACTGGTAAGATAGGTAATTCTTCCCTGTACATTGATAATGTTTGGCTGGTAGATGAACTTAGACATAATTTATTTAGCATAAGTCAATTATGTGATAGTAATTATGAAGTCCTGTTCAATAAGAAAACATGTACTGTAGTCAACAATGAAAATAAGTCTGTAGTGTTCAGAGGCTGTAGGAAAAACAATGTTTACAAAATAAATTTTTCTGAATTGGCTCAGCAGAAGGTAGTTTGCCTTCTGTCTGTGAGTGATGAGAAATGGGTCTGGCACAACAGGCTGGGACATGCTAACTGGAGACTCATCTCTAAGCTTAGCAAATTACAGCTGGTCAGAGGCTTACCCAACATTGATTATCACTCAGATGCTCTGTCTTCAGCATGCCAAATTGGAAAATTTTCTAAAACCTCTTTTAAATCTAAGAACATTGTTTCCACCTCTAAACCTCTAGAACTCCTTCACATTGATTTGTTTGGTCCTGTTGGAACAGCTTCAATCAATGGGAAGACGTATGGACTTGTGATTGTTGATGATTATAGTAGGTGGACTTGGGTAAAATTCCTCAGAACCAAAAATGAAACATATTATGTGTTTTTCAAATTCTGCAAACAAGTACAAACAGAAACTGATTTGAAAATTTTAAAAATCAGAAGTGATCATGGTGGTGAATTTGAAAATGAACCTTTTGAAAACTTTTGTGAAGACCATGGAATTCTCCATGAGTTCTCATCTCCTAGAACTCCACAACAAAATGGAGTTGTAGAGAGAAAGAACAGGTCTTTACAAGAGATGGCCAAAACCATGATCCATGAATCTAAAATTGCTAAGTACTTTTGGGCAGAAGCTGTAAACACATCATGTTATATTCAGAACAGGATCTATATCAGACCCATTCTGAATAAAACATCATATGAATTGTTTAAAGGAAGAAAACCAAGTATTTCTTATTTTCATCAGTTTGGTTGTACATGTTACATACTAAACAATAAAGTCTACCTAAAGAAATTTGATGCCAAGGCTCAAAAGGGTACCTTTTTAGGATACTCAGAGAGATCTAAGGCATACAGGGTGTATAATTCTGAAACACATGTTGTTGAAGAAGCTATACACATTAGGTTTGATGATAAGAAGCCTGGTAGTGAAATATCAGAGCTGGTTGAGAGTTTTGCAGATGTCAGAATCTCAGAAGAACCTTCAGAAGCTGAACCCAGTTCAGGTTCTGATGAAGGTTCAGAAGCTGAAAACAATGAAGACTCTGAGAAACTCTCTGAGAATGATACTACTCTTGAAGCTAATCAAGACCAGCATGGTTCTGAACACATCCCTGATGGTTCTTCAGAAGCTAATCCACCCAGAACCTCATTTAAGTACAAGTCTTCACATCCTGAGGAGTTGATCATTGGAAACAAGAACAGTCCAAGGAAGACAAGATCAGCATTCACTCAGAATGAGTCTATGCTTGGCCTGCTATCCATGATTGAGCCCACAACTGCTGATGAAACACTTGCTGATGATGGTTGGATTGTAGCAATGCATGAAGAGCTGAACCAGTTTCAAAGGAATGATGCCTGGGATCTTGTTGCAAGACCTGATCAGAAGAACATCAATGGAACAAAATGGGTGTTCAGGAAAAAGCTCAATGAACAAGGAGAAGTGATCAGAAACAAGGCTAGATTAGTAGCTCAAGGGTACAGCCAGCAAGAAGGAATAGACTACACTGAAACTTTTGCTCCAGTTGCAAGACTGGAAGCAATCAGGTTACTTTTTTCTTATGCTGTTAATCATGATATCATCTTGTATCAAATGGATGTTAAGAGTGCTTTCTTAAATGGTGTAATTTCTGAAGAAGTGTATGTAAAACAACCTCCTGGTTTTGAAGATGTTAAATATCCAAATCATGTTTTTAAACTTAAGAAGTCTTTGTATGGTCTGAAACAAGCTCCCAGAGCTTGGTATGAAAGGCTAAGCAACTTCTTGATTAAAAATGGTTTTGTAAGAGGTCAAGTTGACAATACACTCTTTAGAAAAACTGTTAAGAAAGAAATCTTAATTGTACAAATCTATGTTGATGATATCATATTTGGTTCTACTAATGCCTCCCTTTGCAAGGAATTTTCAAAGTTAATGCAGGATGAATTTGAAATGAGCATGATGGGTGAGCTGAAATTCTTCTTGGGAATTCAAATCAACCAATGCAAATATGGTGTTTATGTTCATCAGTCAAAATACACCAAGGAGCTTCTAAAGAAGTTCCAGCTGGATGATTGCAAGCTGATGACAACACCAATGCATCCCACCTGCACCTTAAGCAAAGAGGACAATGGCTCTAAAGTAGATCAGAAGCTGTACAGAGGTATGATAGGTTCTCTCATATACTTAACTGCTTCTAGGCCAGATATTTTATTTAGTATATGTCTGTGTGCCAGATTCCAATCAGATCCTAGAGAATCTCATATAACTGTTGTCAAGAGAATCTTCAGGTATCTGAAAGGAACAACTAATTTGGGACTTCTGTATAAGAAATCTCTAAATTATAAGCTAGTTGGATTCTGTGATGCTGACTATGCTGGGGACAGGATTGAAAGAAAATACACCAGTGGAAACTGTCAGTTTCTTGGTGAGAATCTGATATCCTGGGCCAGCAAAAGACAAGCAACCATTGCTTTGTCAACAGCAGAAGCAGAATACATCTCACTTGCAAGTTGTAGCACACAACTGCTCTGGATGAAACATCAATTAGAGGATTATCAGATTCATGCAGACAATATTCCCATTTATTGTGATAATACTGCTGCAATATGTCTGTCTAAAAATCCAATTCTGCATTCTAGAGCCAAGCACATAGAAATAAAACATCATTTTATAAGAGATTATGTTCAGAAGGGTGTTTTAGATATTCAGTTCATTGATACTGATCATCAGTGGGCTGACATATTCACAAAACCCCTAACAGAAGAAAGATTCAATTTTATTAAAAAGAATCTGAACATGCACCTTATCTCTTAAAAATGTGCTTGAATCTGAATGAAATCCTTGATTCTGAGTTTATCATAAGCTAAGACTTATCAAACACTCAGGTTCTGAGAGTCTGAATAAAGTTAAGCCTGAAAAACTTCAGAGTCAGAAGGATCAGAACCTGGATTTTCTGACTTCTGAATCTGATAGAAATCTAATGTTGGTCAGAATCTGATAAGTATAACCCTGGGCAATGATGATTAAAGCTTGGAAAGTTTATACTCTAATCCTCCCAAAGTCATCAATTTAAAAATGTGATTTTCTGCTCTGATATTTATTGTTAAAATTGCTTGATAAACAATTTTCAGTTGGTATCAGTCTGTTTTCAAACTGTTTAGCACAGACACATCTTTCAAATGCTCAAAGTATATTAGACATGTTCAGTTTTTAGAAATGTTTTAATTTGGTATCAGACTCTGAAGATAAACCTTCATATTTTGGTATCAGGTTCTGATACAAGTTCAGATGCATTCAAACTGTCTTTTGGTATCAGACTCTGAGATAAAATCATAATTGGTATCAAGCTCTGATATAACTTTTCAGCTGGTCTATAATCTGAACTATTTTGTTTTCAAAATGAGTTAGATCTGCTCTGATCTGAATTTTGTTTTTTTTTTTAAAACCAGCTCTGATCTGCTCTGATGCCTTCTTGTATGTTTTGCTCTAATACTGAACAATTTGGTTGTTTTGCTCTGATACTAAACAAAACATACTGAACAAACCATGTCTAAACACAGAATGATCTGATCAGAAGCTCTAAACTTTTTCTGCTTCTGAACAACATTCTATTTTTAATGCAAGTCATATACTCATTGAAAGTCAAGTATGCTCTGATACTCATCTTTGCTGCTTGATTATCCATATGATTGCATAAATATCTCACAAATTTTTGTTCAACCCCCCCAACTCTGAATCTTTTTGAAATGTTTTCAAACTCTTTAAAAAAGGGGAAGATTGAACTGCTCTGATACATGTTTTCAAACTCTTTTAAAATTCTTTTCTGCACTGATACAGATGCTTTCAAACTCTCTTGACAAAGGGGGAGAAATTTTCTGTGTTGGGGGAGTAAGTAAAACTTTTTGTTGATGACAAAAGGGGGAGAAAGTAAAACAAGTATTAAAGTTCTTGAGCTCAAAAATAAGTTAAATTCTGTCAGTAATTAACTTATGAAAGGGAAGTAAAAGGTATTAAAGCCTGAGGCTCTGAACATAAGTTAAAGCATTTAAAGCTCTGATACTGATTGAACTTAACTTATGAGAACTGCTTTTTAACTCTTAGCCTCTGAATTGTAAGTCTGGCTCTGATACCATTCTGTGAGATACATTACTCTTAGTGAGTAAATTGAATTTAAAATAACTTGGATAAGACTCAGGGAGCTTACAAAACTCATCCTGTGGATTATCAGACTTAGGGGGAGAGCTTACAAACCTCAGAACCTGAAGTCAGCAAGTTATCTAAAATTCTGAGTGTTAATTTCACTATATTGTTTTAAGTTAAGCTTAATTAACTTGGATAAGAATCAAGGGGAGCTTACAAACCAAACCTTGAGGACTGTCAGACCTAGGGGGAGCTTACAAACCTCTCCTGAAGTCAGATTGTTAATTAAAATTAATAACAACTTTGAAATTTTCACATTTGTGTTTTTAACTGAACTTAATTAACTTGGATCAGACTGAGGGGGAGCTTACAAACCTCACACCCTGTAGTTAACTTGTTAATTAAGTTAACAACAATTTTTTGATTTAATACTTATGTTTGTCATCATCAAAAAGGGGGAGATTGTTGGAACAAAATGTGTTTAACAAGTCTCTTATGAATTAAGGGGGAGATTGTTGTAACATTATGTGTAAACATATCTCTCTTTATGGTTTTGATGATAACAAGGTGTTAAATAGAAAATTGGTTATTTGCTAATGCTTTGTTCAAGTGATTTCAGAACCACGTATTTTATGATTGATTATTAAGAATGGTTATGAAAGAACAAGCTTAGAGCAAGAAAGGAAAGCTAAGAAGCAATGTTGCAAAGCTAGAAGGAAACTGCTCCTGAAGAAGTGCTCTTGAAGTAGTGCCTCTGAAGTGAAGTCTGAAGACAGCTTCTGATGTCTGGGTGCTACTGAAGAAGTCAACGCAAGTCAACGTCTGAAGCCAGCTTCTGATCCTGAAGCCAGCTTCTGATCCGTACAAGGCAGCTTCTGATGCACTGTTCACACAGAGAAGCTTCTGAAGACTGTTGTGGCTTGGAAAGTGACCAGTACTGTGCGCATTTAATGCCCGGATGTGTCAGAACAACTCAATGGAACAGTTGTCTCTCTGACCCAAACATTCTCCAGCTTTTAAGGTAGGCCATTTCAAAAATGGCTGCTGCTCTGTTCTGTTTGAAAAAGTGCAGCACACATTTGCAGTAATCCTAGCTCAAATTGCAACGGCTCTTTCCTCAAATCAAGCAAATCTTCAACAGCTATATTTCATCTATAAAAGGAAGAAGATTTGAAGAAGAAAATGTCTATGACTCTTGAATTCAAATTGCTGAACCTGTGCTCTGTTTTCTGCTGTAAAACTGTCAAGTTCAAAAACTCTTAGAAATTCTTTAGTTCTGGAACTTAGAATTTCTTAAGGTTAAGAATCTTAACCTGTGTTGTATTAAGAGAACACCTCTGATATTTTATCAAGTGTTCATCCCAAACTCATTTACTTGTAAACCAGTTTGGTCCTTAAAGTCTCAGTCTGTATACTGAGCAATTGTAACCTCATTCCTTTGTGGTCTGAGTCAGAAGCCTCTTGACTTAGTGTCTTGAGCATTGAGAAGTCTCTTGACTAAGTGTCTTGAGCATTGGAAGTCTCTTTCTTAGTGATTGAGCAGTGGAAGCCTCTTCCTTTCTGGTTGAGCACTAGAAGCCTCTTCCTTGGTGGTTGAGCAACTGGAAGTCTCTTCCTTAGTGGTTGAGCAAAGTGTAATCTTCAGATTATAGTGGAACTCTCTTGTTGGAAAACAAGGGGACTGGACTACTTCTCACATTGAGAAGGAACCAATATAAATTTTGTGTGTCTCCCTTTACCTTTGTCTTTTCATTATTGAAACTGCTGCATAACTCTTGATAATAGTTCAGAACCTGGTTCATATCAGCTTCTGAACTTAACCTTAAGTTTTGAAAAGAAAAGATCTTAGTTTTTGAGTCACACAATTCAACCCCCCCTTCTTGTGTGTGTGTTTTTCGCACCTTCACTAGCCTGGGTTGCCAAACGTCTCCGTCAGTATATGATTAATCACACCACGTGGTTGATATCTAAAGTGGATCTGATTAAGTATATCTTTGAGAAGCCTGACTTAACAGGAAGGATTACCCGGTGGCAGATGTTATTGTCCGAATACGACATTGAGTATCGCACCTAAAAAGCAATCAAGGGAAGCATCCTTGCTGATCGTTTGGCTCACCAACCAGTTGAGGACTATCAGCCTATTAAGTTCGACTTTCCTGACGAGGAGATCATGTATTTGAAGATGAAAGATTGTGATGAACCATTGCCTAAAGAAGGTCCAGATCCTGATTCCAGATGGGGTTTGATATTCGACGGGGCCGTTTATGTCTATGGTAGTGGAATTGGGGCAGTCATCATTACTCCTAAAGGCACTCACATCCCTTTTTTCGCTAGGTTACTATTTGATTATACGAATAATGTTGCAGAATATGAAGCGTGCATCATGGGCATCGAGGAGGCCATCGATCTAAGGATTAAGATCCTCGACATATATGGGGATTCAGAACTCGTAATTAATCAGATCAAAGGAGAATGGGAAACTCGCCACCCCGACTTGATCCCTTACAAAGACTATGCAAGGCTGTTGCTGACTTTCTTCAACAAGGTTGAGTTGCACCACATCCCTCGTGACGAGAATCAGATGGCAGATGCTTTGGCCACATTATCTTCTATGTACAAAGTGAATCATCGGAATGGCATGCCTGCGATCAGCGTTAGATGCCTTGAGAGGCCTGCTTACGTATTCGCAACCAAAGAAGTTATTGATAACAAGCCATGATATTATAATATCAAGCGCTTCCTTCAAAGTCAGGAGTACCCACTTGGGGCGTCCAACAAAGACAAGAAAACTTTGAGAAGGTTGTCTGGCAGTTTCTTCCTGCATGGAGACGTGTTGTATAAAAGAAATTTCGACATGGTTTTGCTCAGATGCGTGGACAAACACGAAGCAGATGTGTTGATGCATGAAATACATGAAGGTTCTTTTGGTACTCACTCTAATGGGCATGCAATGGCTAGGAAAATGTTAAGAGCAGGTTATTACTGGATGACGATGGAATCCGACTATTATAAACATGCTAGGAAATGTCACAAGTGTCAGATCTATGCCGACAAAATTCATGTGCCACCAACTACGCTCAATGTTCTTTCTTCTTCGTGGCCATTCTCTATGTGGGGCATCGATATGATTGGTAGAATCGAACCGAAGGCTTCAAACGGACATCACTTCATTCTAGTGGCTATTGATTATTTCACCAAGTGGGTCGAAGCGGCATCGTATGCCAATGTAACCAAGCAGGTGGTAGTCAAGTTTATAAAGAATCAACTCATCTGCGGATATGGTATTCCCAACAGGATTATTACAGATAATGGGACAAATTTGAACAACAAGATGATGAAGGAGTTGTGTGACGATTTTAAAATTGAGCATCATAATTCCTCTCCTTACAGACCCTAGATGAATGGTGCTGCAAATAAAAATATCAAGAAGATTTTCCAGAAGATGGTAGTCACTTATAAAGACTGATATGAGATGCTACCCTTTGTCTTGCATGGGTATCGTACTTCAGTACGCACTTCAACAGGGGCAACCCCTTTTTCGTTAATATACGGCATGAAGGTTGTGCTTCCCGTTGAGGTCAAAATCCCGTAGATGAAAGTTCTGATGGAAGCCAAGTTGTTCGAGGTTGAATGGTGCCAAAGTAGGTATGATCAGTTGAACTTGATTGAAGAGAAATGCATGACTGCCTTGTGTCATGGACAGCTATATCAAAAGAGGATGAAACAAGCTTTTGACAAGAAGGTTCGTCCCCGTGAATTTCGAGAAGGAGACCTTGTGCTCAAAAAGATATTATCCTTTCAACCGGACTCCAGGGGCAAGTGGACGCCTAATTACGAAGGCCCGTATGTTGTCAAGAGAGCTTTTTCTGGTGGCACAATGACCCTTGCGACTATGGATGGTGACGAACTTGTACGTCATGTGAACGCCGATGCAGTCAAGAAATACTTTGTCTAAAAAATATAAGAACAACTCGGTAAGTCGAAAACCTGAAAAGGCGGCTTAGGCAAAAAAGAGCGTCTCGGTGGACTGAAAACCCGAAAGGGCCGCCCAGACAAAAATTAGAGACATAAATAGAAAATAATCATCCTTATAGATTGAAAACCTGAAAGGGCAATCTATGCAAAAGTTAAGGATTATGGCAAAGTAACTGCATCAGGTTGGACATGATTCACCTGGGGCATCCTAGCTGTCAAAAGACCTTTGATTCGAAGCATTTGTACATCAGCGACTCGGAATAGTGGAATTCAAAGTTGTTAGGGAGGATATTGGTTATTGTGTTCAATGTACCTTCCCCATGTATTTACCATTTTTTCCAAATCTTGTAAAAATCCGTGGAGCCACGCCATTGGCAGGCCACCACTCAATTAATAAAATTTGAGCTTGTGCCCATTTATTTGGAATTCTCATTTATTTTGTTTTACGAAAATTTTTTTTCTATTTTTGATGGTAATAGTTAAAGCGGAAATTTTTCAAAAAAAATGGAACTTTTTTTTTCACGTCTTTTGAAAAATATAAACAACAAACACGCTCTCTTTGAACTCTTGAGTAGGGGAAGCATATGTCAACATCCGAGAATGATGGCTAAGGTATGTCAATGGAAGAACACTCTGCGTCGGTTCGGAAATGGCAACTTCTTCCAGATTTTTGATTGACAACGGGCTTCCTCCCCAAGAAGTATCCACCTGGTGCTGGGCTTTACCCCGTCAGTGATCTGACTGTTGTATCTCCAATAAGATCTACACCCCGTTGAGGTTTGCCGAGTGTTTGTGTTGCGATGGCGGTCCACCTCCAGTCTTGTGTGTCTTGTCTGTTTCGTCAAGTACACCTGTTATCTACATTCATGCATTCATACATTCATGCATACACAACATGTATACTCACATCATTCATACATGATTGCATTCCCCGATGTCTAAATTAGTTCAATTAAAATATCACCCAGAGTCTTGTTTGGCCGTATCTTTTCAGTTTGGTCCTAACCCAAACAGCAAGTGGTGGTTTCTTTATATGAACAGCTTGCAAATACATATTCAATTTTCTCCAAAAGTGTCATCCCCAGTGCGTCTGGTCAAGAGGTGTCGCTAAGAAAGTATCTTACCTTCATTAAGCTATCATTACACTATAGTAGGCAATTCATGTCAGTTGCCTTCTTTAAGTTATCCTCCCGTTGGTAGTAGACAACATCTCAATCATTTTACACTTTTACCTTCATTAAGCTATCATTACACGATAGTAGGTAATACATGTCAGTTGCCTTCTTTAAGCTATCCTCTCGTTGGTAGTAGACAACATCTCAATCATTTTACACTTTTACCTTCATTAAACTATCATTATACGATAGTAGGTAACATCGGCAGTTTGTCTTTCTTAAACTATCCTCTTGTCGGTAGTGTCTATTTCTTTTACTTTCATTAAGCTATCATCCATGTGATAGTAGGTAATATCGGTCATTTTTTTTTGTTAAGCTATCATTTATGATTTAATACGATAGTAAAAAACCTTTTCTCCCAGTTAAACTGCATTATCCCCCAGTGGAATTAGATCCCTTCCCTTAACGAACTTGGGTATCCTTCCCTGGTCAAATCACATTTGCCGTCGCGCATTCATACTTACATCACGAGCATTCTCGGTATCTTAAGGTCAAAAATGGTGTATTCTGTATTTAAGTCTCTTCTTCCCATCGAAGCAAAGATTTCATCTTCATATCTCCGGGCGAAGAAAGTTAAATAGGGGCACCTGTCATATCCCAATTTTTGACATAAGATTCCATTTTATATGTCTTTTTGCCCGAAACTTTTTGTCTTTTCGAGGAAAATTTTGGCAGAGAAGTATTTTAAAATACCTCATTTTTGGTTCGTTTTAGGTCCACTTTTTATTTTATTTTATTTTTAGTCTTTACTTTTTTCTCATTTATTATTATTATTATTATTATTATTGTTATTATGTTTTTTATTTTTTATTATTATTATTATTATTATTATTATTTTATTATTTTTAATTTTATTAAAAAAATCAAAAAAATAAAAAAAATAAAAAAATAAAACTTGAAATTTGGGAAAGGAGGGGCGCCCCTCTTGCTAATTTTTTTAGCAAAATCTTTTCTTCCCTCACTCCTTTTTCTTTTGGTTTGCTTGCACTCTTCATTGTTGTGCCAAAAATGGCTAAAATCTTGCCTAAATACCTACACAAATGAAAAGTGAAGCCACTCTTTTCCTTTTCTATCTCTATTAAGTCCAAAACTTTGTACAAAGCCTCCAAGAACCCAATCACAAACATATCCCATGGTCACAAAGGTTTGCCAACGGTGCCTATATATTGTGAACCAAGATCAAAGGCAAAGGGGAGGAATTTTCATCAAAAAAAGAACAAGAAAAAAACCAGTAACACAAAAACACTACCATTCTTTCAATCTTAACAATTTTTTTTCTTTATCATCAACAACATAAAGCAACACAACCACTTCTCCTTTCAAACTCAATAACACCACCACCACCACCACAAATCTTCCATCAAACACAAACAAAAAAACTAGAAAAACAAAAGGATTGAAAAGAGAGCAGAACCGATTTTATCATCACCAAAAAACCACAATATTCTGAATCCAATAACAAAGTCCAAATCAACAATCACTCCTCCTTTTATTCCATCAAACACAAACCAAAAAAAGCACAAAGGTATACCTTTTTTTTTTTTATTTTTTAGATCTAGGGCTCTGTATACTTTTTTTGAGAAATTTAAGGGAAGAAATGAAAAGAGAAGGGGAAAAAGATCAGAAAGGGTAAAAAAATAAGAGTTTTTTTTTGCTCCGACGCGGCGACGCGGCCACCTTCGCCGGCCGACCACCGTGCCAGCCACCACACCGGCCGTCGCCGGATGTCCCCCCGGCCGGAGGGTTTAGAGAGAGAAGAGAGAGGAGAGTTTATAGAGAGAAATGAAAGGGAAGAATGAGGATTTTGTGAAGGGATTAGGTATTTATACCCTCCCTAATTTTGTGGATGCTGGTGCACGCCTTAGCGTGCACCCTCGCCTCCTAGGCCCCCTGACCTAGATCAGACGACCGTTAATGATCTCCCCATGATCAGATCAGCGTCCCCTGATTAAATCTGTACTGGCAGTGAGTACAATGTCTGGAAACTAGGGTTTCGGAGTTCTGTTTAGGTCATGCCTTGGGAATGCTCCCAAGGTTACTATTTGTAGCCTTGATTTGGGCCTACCCGGTCATGGCTTTGGGCCCAAATCGTAAAGGGCCAAAACCATGACTAGGGCGCTCTCGTAAACTGCTGAGGGCGCCCCCAGAGGGTGTCCTTTAGGAAGGCCATCTGGGGTTATTTATGACTATAAAGTGGGCCATGCGCCCTCCTGGAGGGCGCCCAGCCTTATTCCAAGGGTTCACACCCTTGTCTTTAGGATCTCAAGTCCTAAATGGTGAGATCTACGGTCCACAGCCCAACAAGCACGAGTCTTGGTACAAGGCGAAGTGATTAAACTGTTTACGGGGGATTTGCCTATGACCTTTTGCCCAACAAGTGGGGCTTACTAATCACGAAGCTATATGAAAAAAATTTATGAGTACTAGCCCAACATGGATGCTTGCCCAATCATGGGTGCTCGCCCACGATGGGTGCTAGCCCAACATGGGTGTTTAACCCTGCATGGGTACTAGCCCAACACGGGGACTAGCCCAACGTGGGTACTAGCCCAACACGGGGACTAGCCCAACATGGGTACTAGCTCCATGTTTCTGTTTTGAGTGCTTTAATGGGCGCTAGCCCAATGAGAGTATTCATAGCCCAACAAGCACGAGTCTTGGGATAAGGCGAAGTGATTAAACTATGTGTAGAAACGACTCCTTTGAGTAGACTAGATTGTCGCGCCGGAAATACCCAGACGTGGGCGTGATCCCTTTTGAAGGTTCAGGTTGAGGACGCGCCTTAGTGGGATCCGACGGCTGATATGAGGCGACCTTTCGCTCTCGCTGACGTGTTCAGGCTCAAGTCGCCCTTCTCCATCCAGGCGTCGACATTTCCGCCCTTGATTCCTTTAAAATTATTGTAGATGGCGCCCTAGTGGACGAACCATAATTTCTCTTGTTGTACTATTTTAATTTATTTCGAACTCAGTACTCTTCTTTCAATTTGTAATGATACATTGTTTTCTTTAAACTTCTCGTCTGTTCCTTTTACCCTCAAATTTATTCATTTTAGAAAGCATCTCTTAGGCGGTGGTCGTTATTAGCGTTCGTTTCATAACAATGTTGAGAATTGCCGGGTTGTTTCATTTTCGGCTCACGACGTCTTAGAGCCCTCTTTGGGGTTAAGGAATTAGGTGGCGATTTCATTTTCGGCTCGCGACGTCTTAGAGCCCTCTTTGGGGTTAAGGAATTAGGCGGCGATCTCATTTTCGGCTCGCGACGTCTTAGAGCCCTCTTTGGGGTTAAGGAATTAGGCGGCGACTTCATTTTCGGCTCGCGACGTCTTAGAGCCCCTTTGGGGTTAAGGAATTAGGCGGCGATCTCATTTTAAGCTCACGACGTCTTAGAGCCCTTTTTAGGGTTAAGGAATTAGGTGGCAATTTCTTTTTAAGCTCACGACGTCTTAGAGCCCTTTTTAGAGTTAAGGAATTAGGTGGCAACCCTCGCTGGGGTTTGGCGATCTCTTTTTAGCACACGACGTCTTAGAGCCCTTTTTAGGGTTAAGGAATTAGGTGGCAACCCTCGCTGGGGTTTGGCGATCTCTTTTTCTTGGCGTTGTTGATCTTTTGCGGGCGGTGTCTGCAATACAAAATAGATGATATAAATATAATTTAATAAGAAAGCGGGGTGCCTCATTAAAAACCTCCGTACTGCGGGGGAAAAGAGTGCTCCCTGCTTTTTACATTAAACAAAAGGTACATGAAACTAAAACAAGATAACCAGTGTGACGGCTTCACGAGCTTCTGAGATCGCCCTTCGGATTGTCATGGCGAGTGTCTCTCTGTTGGTTGCAAAGCCTGGGACGTGGGCGAGTTTGTGTAGTTCTTGAGTTCGCTCCATGCGGTGGGCACGTCTCACTAGCCTTCTTTGGGGAACATGTAGTCGTGAGTTCTACTCCCACTGGCTCCTTCTTTGTGAAACTACCATGACGCCAGGTTGGCGTGTTGACCGGCTTGAATCCTGGGTCTACAACTAGGCGATGACACATTTCGGCGGGGTTGACGCTGAGCATATCTGTCTTCCACCATTGTTTAGGTTGAAAGCTGGGCGGCCTATTATGATTTTGTAAGAACAAGGCGAGTTGATTACCAAATATTTAACTCTGATGGTTTTGGCATTGTTACTCATTCGATCCTTGACGGACGTTGATGAGGCTGGTGGATGATACTTTGCGGTGGCGACTTGCTAAAGACTAGTGCGTCAGTTTACGTGTCATGTCTGGGTAGCTGATGATGGAAAAACGGGGTAGGTTCATATACCATCTGAGGGCGGCGTCTTTGAGCGTTCCTGCCAACAGCTTGTAGTTGAGCGGGTCAGCGGCGCCGATGATGGCCATTTGAGTGTTGAAAGCTGTCACATGCTTCACCGGGTCGCTTTTTCCACCGAAAGGTGAAAGAGAGGGTGGCTTGAAGTTTTCTGGGACTGGCGTGTTCCATACTTCGGCGGAAAGTGGTTGCGGATCTGGATCTATTGATTCGTTTTGTTGGGATTCGTTCCCTTCAGCGTGTTGTTGCTGGATTGTCTCCATTGTCGGTTGCAGGGCTTCGTTTTGGTCGCGAAGCTACTGAATCTGTTGTTGTGGAGCTTCCAAGGCCGCCGGGTCCGCCATCAGTGGTGGCGATGACGGTTGTTTGAGTCGGTATAGAGGTTGGCGGTTGGAGATTAACGATTGGGCTCGCGAATCTCAGGGTTCGTTATGGCTGCTTGCAAGGCTTCGTTATGGCTACGAAGCTGCCGGATCTGTTGTTGTATTGCTTCTACCACCTTTGGGTCCATCATCAACGGCGGCGATGGTGGTCGTTTGGGTCGGTTATGAAGACTAAGGTAGGTGGTTGAAGATTAGCGGTTAGGGTCGAAAATGTCAGAGAGAGGATTGGTTTCTGAACAAAGAACAGGTTAGGTTAAACGTTTGATTAGGGTTAGGGTTGAATCGCGGCGGATTCGGAAGTTTCAGGGTTGCTCCTGAGAAATACGGTGGATTCACGGCGTCCTGGTGACTTTCAGGGGGCCGTGGATCAACTGCCTTTCTTTCGGAGACGGTGGCTAGGTTAGTTTTACCGTAGCCCCACGGTGGGCGCCAACTGTACTGGCAGTGAGTACAATGTCTGGAAACTAGGGTTTCGGAGTTCTGTTTAGGTCATGCCTTGGGAATGTTCCCAAGGTTACTATTTGTAGCCTTGATTTGGGCCTACCCGGTCATGGTTTTGGGCCCAAATCGTAAAGGGCCAAAACCATGACTAGGGCGCTCTCGTAAGCTGCTGAGGGCGCCCCCAGAGGTTGTCCTTTAGGAAGGTCATCTGGGGTTATTTATGACTATAAAGTGGGCCCTGCGCCCTCCTGGAGGGCGCCCAGCCTTATTCCAAGGGTTCACACCCTTGTCTTTAGGATCTCAAGTCCTAAATGGTGAGATCTACGGTCCAAAATCAGACGGCCCAGGTTTAACCCCGCTGGCCCAACCCTTTTTTGGGCCCATTTAACCCAAATCTATCTTTTTTGCTATTTGCACCCCAAACTTTACTGCTGCACCCCATCCTTTTATATTTTTTATTTTTTATTTTTAACCTTTTTTTACTTTTGTGATTTATCTTTTTATTTTATTTTCGTCTATTGTTATTTAGCATTTTAACTTTGCTCATGTGCATTTAGATTATATTTTAGGAATTTTATAATATAAAAAATCACAAAAATATGCAATGTCTTTTTTTATCATTATTTGTTTAATCCTCATATATCAAAAGCCAAAAAATATTATGTTTAGTTTCTTTTATTATCCAAAAAAGGGATGCGTTTTGATCTAGTGTCACTACGAAACTCTCACGCGTTTAATTGTCGTTCTTTTAATCTTTAGGTTTCTAACGAAAAAATCAAAAAAACATTCGAATATTAAAAAAAACAAATTTCAAAAAAGAACTCTTTTCCCAAAAAACACTTGATTCTTATCAAGAGATTTCCCTTTTATTTTTTCTTTTAAAAGAAAAAAACTTTAATCCATTTAAGCATATTTAGACTTTTCTCTTAAGATTAAAAAACACCAAAACAAAGTTTCTCTTTATTATTTGGCTTTTATTTTAAAAAAACCCTTTTCGAAAAATGATTAAAAAACATCAAACAAATCACTCGGCTCTTTACTCCAAACTACGTGGTTTTGATCCCTCACGGGTACGTAGGCAAAAGACTTTGTCTTTCCAAATCAAAAATGATAAAAAATATGTTTTTTCTCATCACACCAATCTTTTCTTTTTGCAAGCAAATGATAATTAACTTTAGCCAAAAATAAATAAACGCAAGAGGTTCCTATAGAGTACTATAGACGTTTAAGATGCTAATACATTTCCCTTCACGTAACCAACCCCCGAACCTTAAATCTCTTATTTTAATTGCGGGTTTTATTCTAACTTTTCCCCTTCCCTTGGAAAAATTAAAGATCGGTGGTGAATCCTAAATTTCGTGAGTCAATGCTAATCAATAGCTTGATCTCCAAAAATCACCGCGACATATGGCATGTTAACTTCTTCGAGTTTGTGGTCTCTGTTTTCGGTAGACTCTTAAAAGTTGGTTCTTGTACATCTAATATCGAATACCTTGATTTCGCGCGTATTTTAATCAGCACTCATTCCTTAGAATCAATTAGAGTTGTGGAGAATTTTTTGATTGATGATAGGTGCTGCGGTATTAAAATTGTGGAGGAAGTTGAGAATGTGTACGTTAGAGATGTTTTTGTTGATGATTTTGCATCCGAATCTGCTTCTGAGCACTCTGAACATCTGCATGATTTGGAGAACAATGAATCCATGGTCGAGGTACTTGTGAATGATTTAATGGAAGATTGGGAACATTCAACCTCTAAAGCACCTGTAGCAACCTCGGCAAGGCAGAACAACAGTAACAACAGCCTTGTTTCTGCAACTTTTGAGGTCCAAAACCAAGCGGATTCCCTTTTGACATATCGTTCTTTGACATATGACACCAGATGGCATTCTTTACCGTCTAATAACACTGCACATCAAGCTTTTAATGGTATTGCTCGTTGTGTGAAATCAAAAAAGGCCGCTTCTTGCTATATTTCTCGCAAAAAACAATCATTATCGGGTTCGTGGAGTTTTGATTGGATTAAGGACCATCATTTGGGAGATGCGGGAGTCATTTTTTCTCATAAAGGAAAGAAGAAGCTAACAAAACACCTGCAACAATTTAAGGCTCAATCGCATACTCCTTCTCTGTGTTGCACGTATGCCCCTCAAGGATAGGCAGGCCTTGCTTCATATGCTTAAAAAATCCAACAAGAGGAAACCAACACAGTCCCATAATGTTGGCAGCAAGAATAATGATTCCTTGGAGGCAAACTCATCTTCTTTAACATCAGGTGGTGATTGGAGGAATTGGATGAAGTTACACGACAAAACTGAGGGGGAGGCAAGGATATTATCGACATTGGGAAAGTTATTAATTTACAATTTATGGGTGATTATTCCAATATGTTTCATGCTCTCTCCCGACCAAGTAACTTGGAGAGGAATGAAAAAGGAAAAGGTGGAGTCGGTAAGACATGCGTGGATGGTACTCACGCTAATTCTTTTGGTGGTTTGACAGATTGTTAGTTTGTGAATTGTTTTTGTTTGGTGTTGGAGGTCAAAATGAAATTTATTTCTTATAATATTAGAGATTTGGAAAGTTGTGAGAAGAGAACGGAAATTCATAAGCTTGTGAAACTTCACCGGCCGTGGATTTTATGTGTTTAGGAAACCGAGTTGGAAATTATTAGTGACTTCTTATATGCTTCTCTTTGGGGCAACCGTGACTTTACCTATTCTTACAGACTGTCTAGAGGGGCTTATGGTGGAATTTTGACTCTTTGGGACACAACTGAAGTTGATGTTAGAATTACCAGGAGTATGGATAATGTTATTATTATTCAAGGTAGTTTGTTGAAAAATGGTGGTAATTTTGCTCTCGCATTTGTCTACGCCCCCTGTGACTCTATTGGTAGGCAAGATGTTTGGAATTGCTTTGGCACAATTATTAGTAATTTCAGAGATTTGTGTTGGTTCGTTTGTGGTTATTTTAATGTCAATCGGTCTCAAGTTGAATGAAAGAGCAGAGTTGTTGGTACAAGTGTTGAGGATTATTCCCACTTTAATCAGTTCATTGATAGTAACATCCTTTTTTATCTTCCACTATGGGTAGAAAATTTACTTGGTTTCGAGGAGATGGTGTTTCTATGAGCTGCCTTGATAGATTCCTTCTCTCAGAGGAATGATGTGCTCGATGGCCCCAAATGATTCAGCATGCTCTAACTTGCGGCCTTTCTGATCATTGTCCCATTTTGTTATCTATGGATGAATAAAATTGGGGTCCGCGGCCTAGGCGTATGTTGAAGTGTTGGGTAGATTTATCGGGGTATAAACAATTTGTTAAAGACAATTGGTAGTTGTATCATGTTGATGGCTGGGGTGGGGATATGTCCTTAAGGAAAACTTTAAGTTGATCAACGGGAGTTTGCATACTTGGCACCAGAACCATACTGAAAACCTTGAAGGCCGAATTAGCAATTTACAAGATTGTATTTCTGCTCTCGATACTAAAGGGGAGGAATATGATCTTGAGTTGGAGGAAGTAGAAGAATTACATTTCCTTTTAGATAATTTGCATTCTTTATCTCGAATCAATACCAGCTTGCATTGGTAGAAATCTAGATTACTTTGGTTGAGAGAAAGAGATGATAATTCTTAAATTATTTCATGGTATTATGTCCGCTAGGTGAAGGGCGAACTCTATTGTTTCTTTATTGGTCAGTGGTTCTATTATTGAGGGCGTGGAAGGTATCAGGGCGCCGTGTTTAATCATTTCGCATCTCATGTCCGGGCTGCTGAGTTGGAGAGGCCTGGCATTAATTATCTCCTTTTCAAGATGCTTAATGTGGGGCAATGTGGAGATTTAATCAAACCTTTTACAATGGAGGAAGTGAAGCATGCAGTTTGGGATTGTGATAGTTACAAGAGTCCAGGACCATACAGTATCAACTTTGGCTTTATCAAGGACTTTTGGCCGAAATTAAGGGAAGACTTTATGCGTTTTATTTCTGAATTTCACATGAATGGGAAGCTTTCAAAAGGTATTAATAGCACTTTTATAACTTTAATTCATAAAATTGAGAGTCCTCAACGTCTAAATGATTTTCGACTCATCTTTACAGTTGGGAGTTTATATAAGGTTCTTTCTAAGGTGCTCGCCAATAGATTGCGGTGTGTTATAGGTAGTGTAATTTCAGAAACTCAATCAACTTTTATTCATGGTAGACAAATTCTAGATGGAATTTTGATTGCAAATGAGTTGGTAGAAGATGCTAGGCGCTCGAACAAGGATATGCTTCTTTTTAAAGTTGATTTTTAGAAAGCATTTGATTTAATAGAATGGAGTTATCTCGCAGCTGTCATGAAAAAAAATAACTTCCCAACCTTGTGACGCAAGTGGATTATGGAGTGCATTAGTACGGCTTCGGCCACTGTTCTTGTAAATGGCAGTTCGACGGCTGAATTTAAATTTGAACGTGGTTTGAGACAAGGTGACCCGCTTTCTCGTTTTCTATTTTTATTAGTGGCTGAAGGCCTAAATGTTATGATGAAGTCTTTAGTGGAGGCAGGTCTTTTCTCTGGTTATAACGTTGGCACAAATAATCAGGTTTTTATCTCCCTTCTACAATTTGCTGATGATACTTTGTTGGTGGGTGACCGTAGTTGGGCTAATATTCGTGCTTTAAAAGGTTTGCTTCTCCTTTTTGAGGCAACATCTGGTCTCAAGGTTAATTTTCACAAAAGTATGCTTGTGGGAGTTAACATTCATGATTCTTGGATGACGGAGGCAGTGTATGTTCTTAATTGTAAATTGGGCCGATTACCTTTTATTTATTTGGGGCTTCCAATTGGTGGAGATCCACGTAAGTTAAATTTTTGGCGTCCTTTGCTTGATCGCATAAAGTCCAGATTGTCGGGTTGGAACAGTAAAAATCTCTCATTGGGTGGTCGATTAGTACTTCTGAAGTCTGTCTTGTCCTCTCTCCCGGTCTATTTCCTTTCGTTCTTCAAGGCTCCCGCATGTATTATATCCTCTATTGAATCTATTTTTAATTTTTTTTTTGGGGGGGTGGGGGGGTGGGGGAGTGAGGAAGTTAGGAAAATATCTTGGATTAATTGGGACACTATTTGTTCTAAATAGGAAAATGGAGATTTCGGGGTCCGGAGGATTAGAGAATTTAATTTGGCTTTACTTGGTAAATGGTGGTGGAGGTTGAAGGTGGAGAATATGAGTTTATGGTATAGAGTTCTAATTGCGAGATACTGTGAGGTAGGAGGGAGTATTGAGGAAGGAGGGCGGAATAATTCTGTTTGGTGGAATAATTTAATTAGTATCAAAGATGAGGCTCGTTGATAAGTATTATTTTATTAGGTTTTTAAGGGTTTATTTTGTTTCGATTTTAGTCGTTGTACTTCATTTCCTTGAACTATTTTACTTCAAAGCACTTGTTTATCTTTCTAGGTAAAAATAATGAAGAGCAAACATCTTGGATAAAAAACATGAAGAGTCAATCAAGAAAAATCAAGTTTCAAGGCATTTTTTAGGTGGCATGGTTGTGCCACCTTTTGAACTGGTTGTGCGCCCCTTATTTTAATGACTGAAAACTCTTGGGAAATGCCCATTATTGTTATGTAATCCATGTTTAACACCTTGTCTGAGGTTTTTAGCTATAAATAGGGCTACAATCAGCTTTGTAAGGAGCTTAGACTTTGTGTATTGTTACTATAGTTAAATCCAAGTTCTATCATTGCTCTAAATTCATTTCTTTACATTTTCTTGCACTTTTAAGTTTCTGCAATTTATATTTTTTGTTCTTTACTTTTCTGCAATTTTACATTCTTTTCATTTATCTTTATGCATTTACAATTCATGTCATTTACAATTTGTCAAGCGTCTACGATGAACAATCGTCAGTAGACTTGTCTAGTCTTGGGATTGCTGGAAAAGTCTAATGACTAGATCCTAATCAAACCAAGCTTAGACTCTATTTTATTCAATTCTATTTTCCTATCTAATCTCATCGTTTTTAAACTCAATAGCAAGTGTTGAACAAAGTACCAAACAGAGAAGTTCAACAACTACTATTTCATCATTTCAAATATCAAGTGAAGTATCGAACGAAAAAGCTTGATGTTGGAGCAAATGAGATTAGATAAGGCATCTCAAAGCTTGATGGGAACACCCCAAATGAGTAGCTTTGTGATGTCTTGAGGCCATAAGATTCGTGCTTAATGGGTCTCACATAGCAATCAACCATGAGAATAGGCGTGATTGTTATTGGTATACATTCATGTATTTCGAAAGGAAACATGAATTACCTTAGTGAATCTTGTCTTTGAAAAATGGATTCAATATAGAATATAGATATAGGCTTAAATGTTTATATTCTGTCATTAGGTATACTAATAATCCCAAGACGCTTTTTATTTTATAAAACTAAACCAAAGAATTTGTCCAACTCTTAAAACTTAATTTGTTCAGCTATCTCTGAAAACTAAGTTGGTACTTACACAACTCTCTATGAATCGATATTTTTACTACTCGATAATAACCGTATACTTGTGGTGACGTATCACTGTGTTGGTATAAGCCCTAGAGGCCAATAGTTTATGTCAAACTTTTATATGTATCATGACTTTTATTATTGAATAAAATATGGCGTTCTTTATTACACTTGTTATAAGATAAATAAAGTCCCTAGAATAGTTAGTTCATGTGATGAAATATTAAGTGTGACTTAATCATGAGATTACATCAACAGAAAGAACACTATTCTTAAATGTATCCGTAGTCAAGCTTTAATATGAATTGGGATAATATTAAAGCATGGAGACTATTATGTATGTAGACTGATGACCACATCTCATGGGTCATGAATATGAGATATTAAGTCTATACATAGGTATAAATATTAGGAGTAATATTTATACTGGATTGACCCATCGTGAGAATACTACATAGTATGTTATGAAATCGTCATAAGTTATTCTCACAATGATAATAGTGTATATCACTCTTAGACCTGAAACCACTATGATCCCTAGATGTGGACTCAAGTGTTTTATTGCCATTCAAACGTTGTCTGTAACAAGATGACTATAACGTTGGTTAATGGGCACTGGACGAATCATGCTGAGGGACATGAGTGTCCTAGATGGGATTTGTCCCTCCTCATAACAGGAGATATATCTTTAGGCCTCTTGATGGAATATGACTGGAAAAATGCATGGCCATGCCGAATTAAGTCAATATGAGATATTGGACTTATTCGTTGTTCAGTATATTTCGGGATCAAGAAATATAAATATTGAGCTAAACAAGGGTGACGTAATCTATGCCTTGTGTTCAATAAAGATATTAGGACAAAGGAGTAATCGTACACATAGATATTATCATGGAAAAGGTTTCGTCAGATCACTTGACATTCTTGTCACTTGGGTAGCAGTGATGTGTTGCTAGATACCGCTCACTGTTTATAATATTAAATATAGGATTTAATATTATTGCCAACGTTACAAGAACCTATAGGGTCACACACAAAAGAACGGTAAAAAGGAGAAATATAAGTAGTACTTATATGATGGGGTACGTTTAGCAATAGGCGCTAATTAGTTAGCGGAAGCTGATGGGCTAATGGGCTTTTGAAGCTCAAGCTGATTTTGTGCAGCAAGGAGTTCTATAAATAGAAGCTCTAGTGCTGAAATCAGCTAGTGCTTTTTCGTGTAACCCTAAAGGCTAAACGAATCCCCACTTCTCTCCCTAACCTCTGATCGCTTGGCTAGCACCGGGAACCAGAGGAAGCTGTTCATGTGGACGAATAGAGGCTTTGCTTATTTGCTCAGCTGTGATCAAAGAAACAATTTATGCACTAAGAGGTAACAATTCTATCACTGGTTCATGGCATATTCGTAATGATCCAAGGAAAGGAAATCAATTTTTTAAACTTCCGCTGCACTTTATATGTCGATTTCCCTTCACACTGGTGTGGGTGTGGGTGTGGGTAGGTGGTTTGCTGACAACATTGGCCGAGAGGTAGGAGATGGAACTCATACTCTTTTTTGGTGGGACCCGTGGATTGATGTTTTAGTTTTAAAAAGTAGTTTCAACCGACTTTTTGATTTAGCCATTAATAAAATGACAACGGTGGCTAAAATGTTTTCTCTTGGGTGGGGGGAGGATGGTGAGGTGTGGCAGTGGAGGCGTAGGTAATTTGTTTGGGAGGAGGAGCTGGTTAGAGAGTGCAGAGAATTTTTAGTTAACATTGTTCTGCAGCCTAATCTTTATGACATGTGGTTATGGCGTTTTCATACTTCAAAAAAATATAACGTTACAAGTGCCTATATTTACATGATGTCGGCAATCACCAACCAGGCAACCGATCCAACTGCATATGCTTGGAACAACGAGGTCCCTCTAAAGGTCTTTCTCTTTGCTTGGCGTATGTTGCGGAACCATCTTCCAACTACTGCCAACTTAATAAGGAGGCATGTTCTTCAGCATAATGTGCATCCTTGTGTGGGTGGATGTGGTAAAATGGAAGATGTTGATCACTTGTTCCTCTCTTGCAATTATTTTGGGTAAATTTGGAATGGTATTTTGCAATGGCTTGACTTCAGCATGGTGCAACCGGGACATGCCGTAAATCACTTACATCAATTCGAAAGTCTAGGCGGTTTTCACAAAAGCATCCGCTTAGTTTTTAATCTCATTTGGCTATCTTGCGCCTGTGTCATTTGGAACGAACGAGTGCTCGGGTGTTTAGACAAAATGGGTCCTCGTTACAACAACTTCTAGATAAAATCAAAATTCAATCTTTTTTGTGGCTAAAAGCAAAGCGTCACAATCTTGCTTTTACCTATCACTTATGGTGGCTAAACCCTTTACATTGTTTGAGAATCTTTTTGTAACGGGGTTGTCTTTTGCCATTTTGGTTCTTTGTTACTACTATTCTTAGACTCTTGATGTAACTTAATCCTTTGGTGATTTATAATATTTCATTTTAGCTTCTTAAAAAAAACATAACGGGACTAGACAATAATGTGATAAACCCACATTTCCTGTTCTTAGAACCACTAACCACTTTGAATAGTGAGGGAGAAGTCACGATCTTCGGTGGAGCTTTGCACCAAAGGATCTTGTCAACGGATCACGTTGCGGAGGGAAAGCTGAAACCGAACATGGGGAGCCACAATCCTACTAGCAAGAGAGTTATTACGCACAACCCACAAAATCATCTTAGCAAATACTCATCATTGTTTGTATGCCATATTGTGTTGGCAAGTAGGCTTAATTTTGCTATAAATACCGAGATCATACATTGTAATTTACACATCCAACTAATCAAACAAACTTTTTTATTTTGCATTTTTATTCTTTTACCTTTTTACAATTATTTTTATTTTAATGAATTTATTAGTGTAGCTAAAAAAAACCCAAACATAATCGTACCGAACGCTCTACTTAAGAAGTTAGGGAGGCCACTCCTGAGAGACACAATTTCTCCCTGGGCATCAATCACTTGAAGTAAAGGGAATCACAATTGAGAAAACTTAGCCAAACCTCAACTAATTTAAGCTTCCATCAACAAATTTGGCACACCTAATGAAACAATACATCATTTTCCACTGAAAAGTTCAGCTCCCCAGATCTCATCTATTTCTTTAAAAAATTTAAACTTTAATAAGATAGATGTTTATAATATACTAAATATGACTATAAAAAATTCAAAATTTTAATGGATATGTACGTGCTTACTTAAAAGTAGAAATCAAAAACTATGACGTAAAAAAAAATTCTGGATTTCCTAATTTTTTTTAGATATTTATAAAGATAAAAAAAAAACTTATTTAACCTAAAAATAATTAAATAATATGTATTGCTATATATAGACCTTAAAAAAAATGTATTGTTATATAGGTGTATCTAAATAAGTTTTATTTAGGTTAGATAAATAAATATATGTAAATAGATAGAGGATCGAGATTACTACATGTGTCACTACCAAAAACAAAATTAGATTATTGCATATGTGTCAACTATCCTAGTTTTTCCGACAAGTCCCTAAAAATTCGAAAACGGAGGCCAATTTCGTCATTTCAAATATCGCTAGTAGTAGCTGTTTTGTGTGACCGTTAATGATATCTTCCATAACCATCGCAAAGTGGGACCCACATTTTCCTACACCCGTTGATAATCATCAACCAAACACGACCCACAAGTGACATCCAGCTGTAAAGATATGCATATTCCATTTAAGGTCATAAATATATTGGGGTGTTTGTTTGAGGGTTACAAAAATAATTCCCAGGAATGTAAGGTTGGAATTGAATATTCCTTTGTTTGGTAGATGGGAACAACACAAATATGCCAAGGAATACATTTTTCCCAGGTAAGCCATTTACCCACGTTCTCCCCCATGTTCCACCCATTTTTTCTCCCTTTTATTCCCATGAGATAGCTTGGGAAAGTTTTATTCCCAGGAAATGGAAACCCATGATCTCCAATTAAATACCATTTTTGCCCTTGCCATTCCCGCTAATCTTTTTCTCTGACTCCCGCTAAACATTTTCATCTAATCTTCTATATAAAAAGCAACCCATGATCTTTGTGTGTTCATCAACTGCTTGCTAATTGGGTTTTTTATTTCACTCTTCTCTTCAAGGTACCATCTAATTTCATCTCAATTCTTCCATTACTCAAGATAGATTTGGTGATTTTGATATAATTTCTCTGTATTTTTTTCTTGTTTATGGAAAATGAGTTATTTTTTATATCTTTATGGTTGAATTTGAATATACGTTCATGCTTAAATCATCAATATGATTGAATCTGAATCTGGTTTTGTTCTTTTTTTTATGAGAAATTTAACTCAACTTTGTTTCATATAATTTTTTTCCACAATTTGGCATTCTTGTTTTTTTTTCCATCATGAATCGATGCAAAACAGTGGTTAGACACACCTTGTTTTTATTAACCCACCTTCTTCTAACTTTTCCCAAAAATTTATCATTCTATTATTTTTTTGGTGATAATTGTAATAGTGATTCCATAACATGATATAAACATGAGCTTGAATTCTTTGTTTTTAAGACTTCAACATATGCTAATAACCACTTATTCTGAAAATGAAGTATATAACATGTTTTTTCCATCTTTTATACAATGTATAAAATTCTGGTGCATAGACATTATGCAGTATGTTATTTTTATATGTTTATATGTATATTCATATATATATTTTTTTCATTTTATTTAGTGTACCTGTATCCTAAAGTGTACAAAATTTGTAGTACCCTGTTTTCAGTTGTATAATAGGATACAGAAAATATTCATTTCAGTGTCTATTCAGCACCATCTTGTTTTTTTGTATTTCATATACATGCATTGTAGTTCTTTGACCTTATCTAGAAATCCTAGGTTAGAGATCCTTCTTTGTGTAACCTCTTAGGTTAGGATAGTTCTTGTTACTTGTTTATATGTTTCTGCGCTTGGTTTCTCATGTTTTAGATACTATAGGGATGGAAGAGCCCTTTCTAAACTGATATGACATTTTTATATTTTCTTTTCCTTTGTGCTTTATTCACAATCAGTAATATTTTCTTTTTTTTTATGAGAAATTTAACTCAGCTTTGTTTCATATAATTTTTTTCCACAATTTGGCATTCTTGTTTTTTTTTCCATCATGAATCGATGCAAAACAGTGGTCAGACACACCTTGATTTTATTAACCCACCTTCTTCTAACTTTTCCCAAAAATTTATCATTCTATTCTTTTTTTGGTGATAATTGTAACAGTGATTCTATAAGATGATATATACATGAGCTTAATTGAATTCTTTGTTTTTAAGACTTCAACATATGCTAATAACCAATAAGCATGTGTTAGAACTCTGATTCTGAAAATGAAGTATATAACATGTTTTTTCCAACTTTTATACAGAGTGTGAATTATTATCTAAGAAAGTGAGATTCGTCAAATTTGGAATCACTATATATTTGGATGTTTGTGCTCTGTTTAGAATGTTATATATGGTGTAATTCCTATGTTTCTAATATAGTATTATAACCTGCAGCAATTTTTTTTATCATGACACATTTGATGGAAATGCGTGATAGGAAGAAAAAAATCATAGCAATGTTTATGATATATATGGAGATGTTGAATTACTTTATGTTGATGACAATTGTGTTATGCTACCTTGAGTTAAGTAAGCGTTCAAAAAAGCGAAAAAGGTCATGGGATTTTTATGAAAGAAGTTTAGTTAGAGAAGTCCATTTTCGTAGAATTATTTACATGAGTGATTTGGCTTGCGTTGAAAATACAAGGATGGATAGAGCTGCTTTCCACAAACTATGTGACATGTTGCAAGTTATTGGTGGTTTGCTTCCTACTAGACACATGTGTGTGGAGGAGTTGGTGGCCATGTTTTTACATATATTGGCACATCATGTTAAGAATAGAATGATTAGAAGACAATTTGTTAGGTCTGGTGAAACGATTAGTAGGCATTTTAGTAATGTATTATTGGCAGTTTTGAAGTGTCATAAAGAATTGTTAAAACAACCTAAACCAATTTTGGAGGGCAACACAGACGAACGATGGAAATACTTTAAAAATTGTTTAGGAGCTCTTGATGGCACTTACATCAAGGTCAATGTGCCTGAAGCTGACAAAAGTAGATACAGGACAAGGAAGGGTGAGATAGCTACAAATGTGTTAGGTGTATGCTCACCAGATTTACAATTCATATATGTTTTGCCTGGTTGGGAGGGATCAGCTGCTGACTCTAGAGTCCTTAGAGATGCTATTTCTCGACCAAATGGTTTAAAGGTTCCTCAAGGTACAATAGTATAGATTAATATAAAAATAAAACATGTCTTACATAGTTTATGAATTTTAACTTCAGTTTTATTTACGATAGGGTATTATTATTTATGTGATGCTGGATACATGAATGGAGAAGGATTTCTTACTCCTTATAGAGGTCAAAGGTATCACCTTAGTGAGTGGAGGAATGGATTACAACCATCTACCCCTAAAGAATTTTTCAATATGAAACATTCTTCAGCTAGGAATGTAATAGAAAGATGTTTTGGACTTTTGAAAGGACGTTGGGCTATACTGAGAGAGAAGTCATTTTATCCTGTAAAAACTCAAGGAAGAATAATAGCAGCTTGTTGTCTTCTACATAATCATATTCGCAAAGAAATGACATTGGATCCTTTGGAATTGAATTTAGGAAATGACGAGTTCTCTGATGAAGTCATGTCTGGTGACATGATAACTACGGTGGAGCCAAGTACGACATGGAGTCAATGGAGAGATAGTTTTTCATTAGATATATTTAATAGGTGGAGAGGTGGAAATCATTGAAAATTTTCATGTTTTTTATTTGACATTCCAATTTGATTGTAATTTTTATTTTCAATGTACTATTGACTTTGATTTAAAAGTACCATTAATCAAATCTGTTTCTTTTTATGAGTTTTTATTTGTAAAATATGTACTTGTAATATGATTTTATTTATTGTTTGTTCTTATATATTTTGACATGCACGCACTTGTTTAGTTGTTGAATAGATGGACGGGTCCTCTGAAAATCAAAATGTAAGAATCACAAAGCGACAATGGGCTCCTGAAGAAGATGAAGTATTAGTGGAAGGTTTGTTGAAATTAGTGGACGATGGTTGGAAGGCTGATGCAAACTCATTTAAACCTGGGTATACTAAAGCATTGGAGAAATATATTCACAGCAAATTCCCAGGTTGCACACTAAAAGCTAACCCACATATTGAATCAAGAGTGAAGCACCTTAAAAAACAATATTCTGCAATCAAAGATATGTTGGGTCCAAGTGCAAGTGGTTTTGGGTGGAATGCTACTCAAAAGATGATTGTAGTAGAGAAGGAGATTTATCGTCAATGGTGCAAGGTAATATAAGACATACTATTCCATATTTGATAAATTCATAATATATTTTTTTGCATTAAATTTATATTTCTAAACACATTTTCCTTTAACGCAGTCTCACCCTACCGCAATTGGCTTGTATGGAAAACCATTTCCACACTATGATAGCTTGGATATTGTATATGGAAAAGATAAAGCATCTGGTAATGTAACAGAAGATATCATTGATATGCCTACTGAGATGGAGAAGGAAAACTTTCAACCAACACAAGAGGGCGGATCAGGAATTAATTTGAATGATGATGATGATGATGAGAATTTTGAGTCGCAGATGCCAGAAACACCCACAGCTAACACTGCTGCTCCGGGATCAAATCCAACAAACCAACCACAACGTGATTCTTCTAATTATAGGACCGGAAAGCGTGGGGGAAAAAGGGTGAAGTATAATGATGATGCTTCTGATAGCATGTCAAATTCATTGAACAAATTGGGTGAGATTTATGCTAATGGTGTTGAGAATATGAAACAAGTCTTCACTTCTTGTTTTGTGCACGAGAAACACACAGCTGATAGGAGGAACCAGATTGTCTCTATTTTAAAAGAAATAGAAGGATTGTCCGATGCAGAAGTGGTAATGGCTGGTATGCTTATCACCAAAGACAATAACCTTTGCGACTATTTTTTCACAATGGATACTCCTGGATTGAGGAAGCAATTTGTGGACATTGTTTTGAGTAACAATGGTTCTAGATAGAATTTAGAATGTTCAATGCTTTTTGAATTTGGTAAAAAAAAAACTCATGTAGCCATTGTCTTTAATTCCTTTTATTATTTAGTTGTATTTGTTATTATGGTCTTTATTAGTTGTGTAATGACCTCAATTATACTTTGAATTCATTTGTGTTACTAGTTTGATGTTGGTGTTGTTACCTTTGTGACATTTAAGTTTTTGGTTATGAAAATATAATTCATCAGGTTATGAGCTTTATACTCAAATAGATGACAGATTGGTAGGCCTCTGCATCAATCTTTTTTTTTTTGTTGAAAAATTTGGCACATTAGAAAAGTGTGGTTCAATATGTGAAGCTTTTTTGGCTGAAAAACCATCGCCTACTATCACTACCACTACTTGTCTTTATGTTTAAATTGTGTAGTATTGTAACAAAATATATGTTACAACACTGTGACAGAATATTGGTTTTCAACTTAACATCACTCATGGAAGTTGAATAGTTATATTGAATTTCACACACAAGCTCAAAAGTAGACTATTGCAGAACATGATATGTTTGTTCCTTTTCAATTTCTGTCGCTGACTTTAATCACTTTGATCGTCATCGACAAGCACGTGTGCGCGCGTACACACACACACACTTAGAATGTTGCATTATCTTTTCTGTATTAGAGATCCCAGTAATATGGAAGTAGTGACTAAGGATGACTCTGAGATTTGGTTCATGGGTTTTTTAAGGTATGAGAAAGCTGGACATAGTTAAGTCTCTGTGTTGTAGATTTTTTTTTATCAAAGTTGGATTATAGATGAAGTTCTATAAGGTGAATGAAATGTTAAGCAATCCAAGTCTTATATCTTATGGTTATTGTATTTAATTCATACCTTATTTTTTGGTGATTAAGAACTACACCCAGTTTGCATAATACGCATGGCTGCCTTCGAGTCAATTTCGACCACGATATTCAAATAGCCTCTCTCAGCACAAAGCTTTAATCCATAATAAAAAGCAGCAAATTGTGACATCACAACAGAATTTTACCCTATATTAACAGAGTAACAACCAAGGATATACTCGCTTTTAATGTTACGGATTCTGAGTTTCTGTGTAACATCTGCTGTGGTATGTTCCGTATGAGCTCAAAAACAACTTCTTCCATAGCGTTGCTCTGCTGTACAGCTTTGTTTACATCAGCCCACAGCAGACCTGTCTGCCATACATTCCACGCTGCTAGACAATCAAAAACCGAATGCAGAACGTGAAAGAAGCATTGGGTTGTGCTGATATTACTCATATTTTGCTAGCTTTAAAACTCTATCTAAAATATGTATTCTTTGGTTTGCTTCTATTTTGTAAGTTATAATAAGGATTAACAAAATTATCTTTTTTTCTTACGGAAATAACAGATATATATCGTAATGAGATGATTTTTTGACAAATGTCTTAATGATACTCAGTTCAAAATAATATAAATCACTAAGAATTTGACATATATGTCATGTATATGAAATGAGCGTGACTACGTGAATTTGAGATTATAAACACTATTGAAATGAACATATATAGCAAACTGAAAAGGATATATAGTCCAGATCACCAAATGAAAATATGCATTTTCCACTTTAACTTGTAAAGGAAATTAATGTGTATTTTCATATTTTTTTTCTTTTGACAGCAAGAAGGATTTTTATTAACTTGAAAAGGAATCCTTACACAGAGAGGTCATGATCTCGTTAGGGACATTGCCCACCCAAGATTTACATCTAACATCTAAAGCTAAAGCAGCTAGGCTATGCACAACATTGTTACAAATTCTACTAACATACAATACGTAGTATTTTCTAGGTGAGCTAAACTCTGCAGACAGTGCAAGATTAAATTTTCTAGCAGGCCGCATAGATTCAAAGAGAGCCTTAACCACCGACTCTGCATCGGTCTCAAATATCATGCTATGGTAGTGTTGTTCTTCAGCCCATTGTAAACACCAACGCAATCCCATCGCTTCAGCCACTAGGGGGAGACTTGAATGTCCTCTCTTCTTGTTGCAGCATACAGAACTGATCTGTTATGATCTTTAGTTATCAGTCCCCAACTTGTTTTCTCATTCGCCAAAAAGCTTGCATCCACATTGATTTTTATAGTTCCGTGCGGTGGGCGCTGCCACTTGGCTTGAGCAACAACTGAGTTCTTAGCATACAATTGTCTCAAATTTGCTCTGTTATATTCATCCACCAAGCTGTACACCTTTCTTGTTCAATCTTGAGCGAGAGGACAAGAAGAGTTTTGCAGCCACCGTTTTGTCCAAACAAAATGTCATCTGGAAACAAGAAAATATATCTCATATCGGTACCATGTCTTGTGATAGTTCTAGAGCAGAAGGCCTATCCATCTCATTTGCAAATGGGGGGATAACCTTTGCATAATGCCTAGAGGCAGCATAGTCAAAACCCATACCACCAATTGCATCAAAAAATGCACCTAACAGGAAAAACATTTTATTAATAAAACAGAAAGAATAAGAAGAAAACACACACATATGAAACACAAGAAACTACAATTTGGTTGAGATTGGATTCAGTGCATCATACCAAACTTTATTTGTTAAACATTGAAATAGATAAGAATCAAATATTTGTTCACTACTAATACCTTGCCCAAAAAGCATATTCCCTGGGAATCCTTTCTATCCTTATTTGGTAGATCAAATTTTGCGGCAAGCATGCGGACTTCATCCTGCAGATGGTGTGGCAGGAGACAAGGTTAAGACTGAAAGTTTCTCCATAACATCATGTAGTGATATAATAATACTGCCAGAATTCTCACTCTGACATAATAAATTACTGAACCTATGAAAAAGTTAAATGAAATATCAGCATTGAAAACAGAACTAGTCACAACAAACCTTAGGAATAGAACCAAGTGGAAAAAGAAGTCGCTTCAGCTGGGACTGAGATAGGTGTGATAGGAAGTAAGTTTGATCTTTTACCTGAAATTTCAAACCACATTAGAAACTAGCATGTAAGAGCACCTAACAATGTTTTTCTGACTAATGCACATGCAAGCATATAAATATGATTTATTTATTTTCTGGAGGGATATGAAGAACTTGGTATTAGTATAAACAATTTACTTGGGTTAGTTAATCAGTGAAAACTCTTCCAAGGATATGGAAGTACAGAAATGAAACCTACAAACCACAAATGCAAACAAGATCTTGTAACCACAAAAGTATATCTCATATCGGTACCGTGTCTTGTGATAGTTCTAGAGCAGAAGGCCCATCCATCTCATCTGCAAATGGGTGGATAACCTTTGCATAATGCCCAGAGGCAACATAGTCAAAACCCATACCACCAATTGCATCCAAAAATGCACCTAACAGGAAAAACATTTTATTAATAAAACAGAAAAAATAAGAAAAAACACACACATACGAAACACAAGAAACTACAATTTGGTTGAGATTAGATTCGGTGCATCATACCAAACTTTATTCTTGTATTGCAAAGAACATCCGGATTCAGAGTTCGACCACACCTATACTCTTCAATGATGTAGGAAACCTGATGAACAGTTCAATAAGTGAAATATGAGACAGAGCTGCAATGGCCAATACTCAACAGCGAAATTACAAATAGAACATATTCATTAACTTAGGCCATGTTTAGATAAATAATTTAATTAAACACTTATCATATAAGTTATTTGGCATAAGCTATTTCTATAACCAAAAGATAAAATAAAGTCAAATTGTTTTCCAAAAAGCTATCCTAAATAGTTTATAGAAATAAGCTGAAAACGGCTTATGTATACATGTCATAAGTTGTTTCCATAAATTCTCTCAAACATTCTCACATGTGTTTATGCTAATAGATAAGCTCAAATAAGTCAATTCAAAATTCCAAATAGGCCCTTAAAATCTAGTTCTGTCAAAAACTTAAAATTCTAGTAAAATGGTACTGGCTGAGTTTACTCCATACCACATTTTTCCAAGATTCATCTGCCAAATGAACAACTTCTATAGGTACTTCAACCTGAAAAATAAAGAAATAACTATTAAATATCATTCGAATTCACATTGGTAATGTGATAGCATTGCAAGCGAAACAACTGATTGCAAACGTCTTTGGCATACTTCAAATCATCTTCCCAGGGACATTCTGACCAAAAGTTCTCAAAATCTTCCTACACAGAATCACCAAACCAACAAATCCCAATTTCATCCTAACTAAACAAAAAACACCACGGAATAATTTCCTAATTAACCTTTAATGGATGCAAGAAGACATACTTGGAACCATATCTTAAGGTAAAAAGCAGTGCAAGAATGACCAGCGGCGTGAAGTAACCGGAGAGCAACGCTGCTGTCGAAGCCGCCGCTGATTAGAACAGCAACTCGGAGTGGCTTCTGCTGCGGCATGGAACAGCGGAGATATGGGTTGAGTTCGGCATTGAGAGAAGCGGAAGAGAAGAGTTTTGAGGTGGGGAAGCGAAGATTAGAGTTTTGGTGTGTGAAGTGAGATAGAGGGAGAGAACAGAGTGGTTTCCATTTCAACCGAATTGCCGCCTTCAACACCTTTCGTGTACCAGTCTCATCCGTTTACGGTTGGAACATAAGCGCTTCGCTTCAAACGTTGTGATGATGTATAAAGATTTTACCTGCAACTCATGCTATAAATCTGGAGTCTAAAGAAGAAGTTGGTTTCATGGTTTATACAATACGGGCATTTGTGTAATTAGAACGTTTATTCCCAGGATTCTACATCTCAAGCCAAACATATTTTACATATTCCTTGGAATTATTTTAAAAAAAGTTCCCAGGAATTAAACAATTAACCAAACACTTTTTTCTATATTTTCCTGGGAATAAAATTTTCACCTTCATATTCCTGGGAAAATTAATACCTAGGAATAAATTTTGTAACCCTCAAACAAACGCCCCCTATATATTTTTTAAAGAAGGTAATAAATATACTAAGTTCATATTTATTTTTTGTCAAAAAAAAAGTTTGTCTTTATTTCATGAACAAAATTCCAACAGGACTGTCAACAAATCCAGCTAAATTGATAAAAATATCAAAACCGTTAGATTAGACATTATGATCAGAATTTTAACTCCCAACCCTCTATTTTTATGTGTGAATTTTAATGATTATTTATCGTTTTGTCTATCTAAAAAGAGAAGAATTTTAACTTAATCGTTGATAATTTTCTCGAGACTCAATTTAGTTAATCATTGAAGTTAGTATTCAAATTTTCAATAAAACAAATTAATATTTAAATTATTATTCATATACTTACAAGGCTAACTTCTACTCATTGAGTGTGTAAGTTTTTCTTGCAATTGCATCTAATTAACTTATGTCAAATAAATAATTTTAAAGATACTTAAAAACGAATCTAAAAACGTGTTATCATTAAATTTAATTGAGTGCATGCTGATTTTTTTTTACAAATTAAATCCTATTTCATATGGGAGACAAATTAGTTAATTTATTTCTTAAAAAAATTCATTTATTTATATTAATTTTGAAATGGAATTTTCTTTGATCTAAATTTTCCAGCATTCATAGTCACACACATTGATAGTTGTCCATGACCAACATACTTAAATTGAAATGATCTCATTTTGATCGAGCAATTACCATGACCAACATACTTAACTTAAATTGAAATCATCTGATTTTGATCGAGCAATTACCATGACGTGATTGTAAAAAATCCTAGTTAAAGGGAGCCGTGATTAGATATTTTTTTTTATCAAGTAGACCAATAAACCTTTTTAAAATGAATAAATGGAGAATTCAGATTAGAACCACAAATCATATATATATTATGCAATTTTCATACCAACTAAATAATACTTATAAAAACTGTGATGAGATAGTTTTAACTCATTATAACATATGAACATGACTAATATATTACCATCTTATAAAAATGTCAAGAGATTAAATTAGTAAAGTTTTTAAATTGAATTGCACTAGATTATTTTGAAAGAATTTCACGGGTCAATTTTATTTTTTCGGACATAGAAAGAGTCTTAATTGTTTTACTTTTACTTTTCTCTTTCTTTCAATTTTCTTATCCAATTTATTTTTCTCAAATCACACACAAACACAGACACTCTTTCTCTCTCTTCTTCCCTCGCTCAACCAATATAAATTCACAATCCAAAGGAAAAAAAAAATCTTCAATTAAAGTGAGAATTTTTTTGCTTAGGGTTTTGTTTTTCACAATCCCAAGGCTAAATCTCGCTTCAATTCTCCATATAAGAGCAAAAAATTAGGGTTTTGGTTTTGTTTTTGATTCTGATTCTTGAAAAATCGAATCATTTTTTGAGATACCCAGAAGGGTAATTAGGGTTTATAGAGAAAAAAGTGAAGTGGGTTTGAAGAAAGTTTGGATTTTTTTTGAAAGATGACGGATGTGATACTGCATATATATGATGTAACGAATAGTGGATCCGAGAAAGCTAATAATACCATTCTTCAGATCAATAAGATCTTTAAGGATGGTATTGGTCTTGGTGGCATTTTTCATAGCGCTGTTCAGGTTTGCTTCTGAAACTACTCTTTTTCTTTGTGGAAATTTATGATTATGATGATGTTGTTGTTGTTGTTGTTTAGGATTGTTACTTTTGTTTTGATTGGATCCAGGATTTTGTTTTGTTTGGTTTTTATGTGTGTAAATTTTGATATATTATGAGCTATGAAGAACTGACATAGACAAATGACACTGACACATGAACACGGGTAAAAATTTGAAAATGAATTAATTAATTGAACACATTCACATGTTCCGGTGTCGGGGGTTGGTATCATTGCATCGGACACTAACACGTGTTGGACACTGGCACACCTTCCATCAGAAGTGTATGTGCTACGGAGCATGTGATGCTCCGTAGCACCGACACTTGGTTGAAGGCACTTCAGCTTTTGACACGACACCTACTAGTGTGATAAGGTTCAATTAATTCATTTTTTAAATTTTTACCAGGGTCGGGGTGTCTGTGTTAGTGCTTCATTGTATGTGAGTGCTCTATAGCACTGACACTTCTGATCAAAGGCATGTCCATGTTGCTGTATCTGACATGATACCGACCCATTGATTACATTCAATTATGTCATTTTCTCAAATTATTAATAGTGTTGACGTGTCAGTGTCCGTGGTTGATAGTGTGAGTGTGAATATTGCTCAATGTGTGACTTCATTGCAATTTTGAGGTGTCTCTTTTTGGCTTTACTTGTGTAGTTTTAGGTTTAGTCTTTATAGAGTTAAGAGCTTAGATTCAAATTCATTCTTCATTTTGTAATCCCTGTCCCTTTTTTTGTTTTGGTTTGTTTTGTTTGTGGTGTTGTTTGTATTAAGTAGGTTAATTGAAAACAAATAACTAGGTAAACAAGTGAATGTTAATTGTTGTAGTTGTCATGTGAGTGTATGTTTTGCATGTATCTATGGTATATCTATCCTTTTATTAATTAAACCCAACTGAATTCATTTGTTCCTCTGTTGTCAAACGCGGCCGCTACCGGCGCGATCGCGGCCGAAAATGAGCAAGCGCGTTGCGACGCTCCAAGGCGGAGCGTTTGGCAATCGCGGCAAAAGCGGCCGGTTTTGGCGGAGCGGGCGCGGGTCAAAAGCGGCGCTATCCAGGATGGAATCAAAATACGATTTTGCCCCTCACTTAAAACTATTTTTGAGGGTCAATTTGGTATTTTTCGAAACCCTAACAACACTTTCTCCCATCAGAAACAACAGCAGCAGCCGCACAACACAAACCCTCTTCTCTTCATCATTTCAAACCATCTTCTATTCATCTCTTGCTCTGTTCTTCATCTCTTCATTTCATTGACTCTCCAAAAGCAAAAGCAACCTCTTCATCTCTGTTCTCTCTTCATCTCTTCAGCTGCAAAATAGGTTTGTTCATTTCAATTCATTCATACTTCATCTCAATTTTTCTTCATCTCTGTTTTGTAATTCCTTTTCTATTTCCCTTTTTACAAATATTTTTCACTCTCTATTTCTCTAAGTCTGTTTTGTAATTCCTTTCAAAAATATTTTTCCCTTTCTATTTCTATTCCCTTTCACAAATATTTTTCCCTTTCTATTTTTCCCTTTCAATTTTTTTTCTGCTCTGTTTTGTAACTCTGTTGAACAGAGTTCTGTTTTGGTAATTCTGTTTTGGTAATTCTGTTTTGTAACTCTGTTAAAGTGTTGGCTACCTTGAATTTTATTAGTAATTCTTGCAAGGATGTTCTTATGTTTTGTTTAAGACTTGTTTTATTTCAAATTATGAATACATTATGAATTTTATTAGTATTTCTTTTTCAACATTATAGTATTTTAGTATTAAAATATTAGTGTCCGCGTCACGGGAATAGCGCCCGATACGCGCCCGCATCCCGCGCCGCGTCAATTTTTGGGGTGGCCGCGCCGCGCCGCTTTTCCGCATTGACAACAGAGATTTGTTCTGAGCCAACAATTCAAACGAAAATTTGGGCCGGGTCCAAGAATTTTTTTTAGAATTCACCATTGATACGACATGCTGCTTTTTCCATTCATTCCTTTCTGGATCTATATGTGGGCCATTCATTCTGCAGTAGGCATGAATAGAGAGTATGCTGACTGTTAGTGAGAATTTGGTAACTTGTTTTCCGGAAAAAATACTAGATGCTACTTGTGGACGTGTCTTTCTTTGTTGTAAAAAGTGGAGCAGCCCTAAATAAGTATGACGTAGATAGAAGTGTTTACGATGGTGTTAACAGAAGATGGATGTGTAATTGTGTTATTTTCTGCCCTGCTTTCAAAGATGAATTACTTGATTTCGAATGTTATTGAGGAAATTAAGAAAAAATACTAGATGCTACTTGTGGACGTGTCTTTCTTTGTAAAAAGTGGAGCAGCCCTAAATAAGTATGACGTAGATAGAAGTGCTTACTATGGTGTTAACAGAAGATGGAGGTGTAATTGTGTTATTTTCTGCCCTGCTTTCAAAGATGAATTACTTGATTTCGAATGTTATTGAGGAAATTAAGAGCAATTATCAATAAATTTATTAAGTATGATTAAGTGTCTCTGTAATTTTAGCATCTGCTTGCCTTCCTATGTTTTCAAGGGTGAAAGCTTAAACTACAGGACGTTAGTGTAACAGGCATATAACAGAGCTGTGTTGATTCCAAAACAAAACATACTAATATTACCTCTGACCAGAATAGTTACAAGAAATGTTAAGAAGTGTGATGTGGCCAATGAAAACCATATGTATGGGGATAATCTTGTAATCAAAACGTTCTTCTCATACTTTTGTTGTCTTCAATTATGAGGAAAATAATAAACAATGATAAAATAAAACTTTAATAGTGGTTTGGATATTTGTTTCTGTTATCTGTACTCCCTTCTATGGCTCCCTTGATACTATGATAAACCTATTGTTCTGTCACATACTGACTTAGTAAGGTTGTTTGTTCTGCTGTGACAGGTTTTCGGAGAAGATGAATGGTCATTTGGATACTGCGAGCAAGGCAGTGGAGTTTTCAGCTGCCCTTCTGGACAGAATCCAATGTATACCTATCGCGAATCCATTGTTCTAGGGAAAACAAACTTTACCATTTTCAAGGTAAATCAAATAATAAGAGAACTCAGTAGAGAGTGGCCTGGAACTGCATATGATCTGTTGTCCAAAAACTGCAACCACTTCTGTGATGAATTCTGTGAACGGCTCGATGTACCAAAGCTTCCAGGTAAACATGATCGAACTGTGCATTATCACTTTTTTATAGTAAAAGATAAACTTGTAGTATTTGGGATACCCTAATATGCACTCTGCAGAAAAGGGTCCAACCTTGGACTCCTGTTTTCACCTGCTACCGAATGTTGCCCTGATAATTTGAAATTAAGTGTTTGGAGGCATCATACGGTTTGTTTTTCTTGAGTTACCCATTTACAGGGTTTGTACTGTGTAGAGTTCCTTAGTAGAGTCAAGAGTGTCTTCTTTAGAATTCAGATACACACTAAGCCCCTGACGTAGAAGGTGGAGTTTCCGGATGTTCTGTTTTTTTCCACTGATACAAACAGATGTTCTTGATCTTATTTTTTATTAGGCTTAATTGCACTTTTGCCCCCTATCTTTTGTCAATTGTGCGATTTTGCACCCTATCCTTTTTTTTGAGCGATTTTGCACCCTATCATTTACCCCCTTTCTGATTTTGTAGCCCCTCGTGTGTTTTTTTGCACCCTATCGCAGAGCGAAGTCACGGCGAAGGCAAAAAAACACACGAGGGGGCTACAAAATCAGAAAGGGGGTAAATGATAGGGTGCAAAATCGCTCAAAAAAAAGGATGGGGTGCAAAATCGCACAATTGGCAAAAGATAGGGGGCAAAAGTGGAATTAAGCCTTTTTATTAAAGCACCAATTGTTCTTGGTAGAAAAAATTTCCCGATGATGAGAATTTTAGTAACCTGAAAGGAGCGTGGGCGTTCACTGTTATCAAAGCCGGGCTCCCTTTTTCAGAGAATGAAAAGGTTGAGAAACCCGTTTTGATTTTCGTGCCATGCTCCCTCCCCAGTTGAAACTTTGGCATTTCTGAGGGATCTTTCTCCAATATCTTAGTCTCAATTTCCCCCTTTTCCCTCTTCTAAATCCTTTCAAGTTGCATTATACTTACCCCTATGTAATAATTTTTCCTTCAAAGAACTTTATTTTGATTTTTATCAATCACTTGAGAAATTTTTAATTAATTTAGATCTTAAATGTGTTGAATGCTTGAAGATTCTAGAAAAATCTCCATTATTTTGTTGTGAAATTGAGTTGTGTTCCCCCCCCTTTAATCCACTGTTGCCACTTTCAACATGGTGGACGATTCTATCATGGAGGAGTGTTTCATAGAGCATCACCAACACTAGCTTTGTGGTTTGGAACCCACCCGAGTTTTCATTCTTTTCTCGACCTATTTCTAGGACAATTTGTCCAGCTCGACGGCTCAACTTCCATGTATACACTTCCACTTGACCCTTTTTGTCATAATTCTTCGCCAATTGTTGCGCTTGCTAGTTTTGAT